>CM040758.1:3566865-4091865 GCA_022829145.1 Albula goreensis
TATGGTAGCTGCTCGAAAGCTGAGCTCCATGTATAATATTTCATTCATATGAAACAAGTACCTCTTGTACTGGATACCGATTGGTCAGGACAGCTTCTGTTCTGGATACTGATTGGTCCAGGATAGCTCCTGTCCTTCATACTGATTAGTCAATATAGAGTTCCTATAGAGCTCCACATGTTCTAAAATCCATGACAGTAACAACTATGATGTGGCACACCTGTTCACCTTATTTACTCATCTGAGTTTGTTAGCTCTAACTTGAAAAAATGTTTTATATTTCCCACAGAAAGTTTGTTTTAATTAAATTCATCTATGCCCATAGCCTTTCTTTTATGTAGCATATTGTTAATTTCACATTTAAGCTTGTAGCATACTACAACCTTAGCTGAAATAATGTACCACTATGTAGAACCATACTAATTATATGTATTTGCCACAACCATTTAACCACAATCCAGGGGACACGTTTTAAGGTCTTTCTTATTTATTAAGACTCTGATGAAGGACAGACATGTCCGAAACATAAGTCATTTTCATTCAATCAAGTTGCAAGCACAGCAAGAGACACAGTGTTGCAAAGTTTTTTTGTTTTATTGTTAGCATTTGCGCGTCTCCAGCACCTGTGGCTTACACAGTCAAGTGTTCAAACTCTTACTCTTATACTTTGCAACGGATTTTTTATCAAAAGCTTCCAGAAAAGCAATATTAAACTGATTAATTGAATCATTAGGTCCTCTCAATGACAAGAATGCTCAGAGAACATACTACAACCAGAGACTGATACCTATAATGTAGCCATTACAATTAGATATAAAATAATAGTTTTGTACTGGCCCATTACAGTGTTTTATTGATAGGGAAAATGCAGTTTTGTAGCCAGCACCAGACAGGTTTTTCTGCTTTGTGAAGAGTTTTTTCATTGGAGAACAATGCGGCTTTGCATCTAATTGACCTCTCACCTGCGTCCAGGTGATCAGGTGTAAGGCGGCGGTGGCGTGGGAGGCGGGGAAGCCCCTGTCCATCGAGGAGATCGAGGTGGCCCCGCCCAGGGCCCATGAGGTTCGCATAAAGGTAACGTCTCCATGGTTACACCCGATGCCCTCATCACCTACGCCCTCTAACATTGGTTTATATGATTAGAGTAATAATAGCAATGGTAATGACAATGATGATAGTGATTAGTAATCACTAATCAGTGATACTAGTCAGAGAGTAATTATGGCAATTTCAGTGACGATGATTTTACAGCAAAAACAGGGATTACGGTAATGACACGAGTGATCGTCACAGTGTTACGATAATGGTAGTTATCATGGTACTGATGCCAGTGATGGTGATGTTGTTTCGGGAATGACAGTGACTGTGGTAATGACGTGTGTTACGGTTATGACGATAGCCATAAGCTGTCGTGTGAATGTGTTCCAGCTCTTCGCCACTGGGATCTGTCACACGGATTCCTACACTCTGAGCGGGTCTGATCCTGAGGGGATCTTCCCGGTGGTGCTGGGTCACGAGGGTGCCGGGACAGTGGAGAGCGTTGGAGAGGGTGTCACTAAATTCAAGCCAGGTAGATGCTGATGAAATATATTTATACCACGGCTCGGTAAAACTCTTGCTTAAGATTGATTAACTGTTTGGAAACTCTTGACTAACCCTAAGATTGATTAACTGTTTAGATAAACCCTGGAAAAATAAAATATTATTTTTTCATAAACTCTGGTGCACAGACTAACCACTAAAGAACAAAACCATCAAAACATTTTTTACAGCCCATTTTGTAAGTGGAAGTTAGTTCCCTCTCCCCAGTACTTGGGAATCACTGTAATCCCTCCGTAAGACTCCTGTTGCTCAATCCATCTAATTACCATGTGCTTCCAAGCATGCGGATTGACTTTATAATGAATGGATGTCTACACCTAATGCTCTACTCAAAAGCAGGGGCAGAAAATACACTTAAAGTGAAATGGAGAGGAAAACTATTGCATATTTTCTTTGCATAAAAATCTTTAGGGTTTAAAGAAATGTATGATATGATGACATTTTATTGTTAGTCGTGAGTGGATGTTTGAACATAGACTAATGATGAAGTTATGTCCTGTAAAAGAAATCATTTTAATAAATTCTTTCCAACAGGTTGGTATTTTGTCATTTATGTGGTATGACTTGAGATTCAATGGTCTTTTTATCATTTTGATAAATCACTGTTGTGACTGTTTTCAGTTTTGACATTTAAAAAAAAATGACTTTTTTTGAAGGTGACACCGTGATTCCCCTATACGTTCCTCAGTGTGGGGAATGCAAGTTCTGCAAAAATCCTAAGACCAACCTCTGTCAAAAGATCAGGTACGGGACAGGATTTTGGACCCAGAACTACTCCATTGTTAAACTGGAGTCAGAGCAACGCCTTGACGGTATTACTTGCTTCTTAATCATTGGGAGATTCCGTCTCATGACATATCCAGATATTTAAGCCTTCCAGCAAACTGATCCTGGGTTAGGTTTCTTGTTAACTCCTCTCCTCATTTGCTCCTGCAGGGTGACCCAGGGTCAGGGTCTTATGCCAGACAAGACATCCAGGTTCACCTGCAAGGGCCAGCAGCTGTTCCACTTTATGGGCTGCAGCACCTTCTCGGAGTACACAGTGGTGGTGGATATCTCGCTGGCCAAAGTGAATGAACGGGCTCCACTGGATAAAGTGTGCCTTTTGGGGTGCGGTATCTCCACGGGGTACGGGGCTGCCCTCAACACTGCCAAGGTGAGCTAAGTCCATACTATCATCGATCATCTCCACACCTGAAGAACTACAGTGACCAGAATCCTGTGCTTTTTGCTCAGATTTGGCCTCGTACATCATGACAGCGATCCTTTCGGTCTATTCTGCGTTTTACGTAGATCGGCATTCTATTTAAGCATTGTGAAAGCATCATATGAATTATCTTTCTCCGCACTCTCGCACCTTGAGATGAGGGTCTTTTGCTAACAGTTGGTCTGTGGTTTCTGTGGTTGAATCAACTTAACAAATCTACAACACCAAATGGTCAATGCACCAGAAGGCACCTTTGATTAATGTGGGCAGTTCAGCCAAGGTTCATGCTGACTGAACTTTGGTGCTCCTGCAGGTGGAGCCAGGCTCCACGTGCGCCGTGTTCGGGCTCGGGGCCCTTGGTCTCGCCGTCATCATGGGTTGCAAGGAGGCTGGGGCCTCCAGGATCATCGGGATCGACCTCAACCCCGACAAGTTCGACAAAGCCAGGGAGTTTGGGGCCACCGAGGTCGTGAACCCCAAGGACCACAGCAAACCCATTCAGGAGGTGCTGGTGGAAATGACCGATGGCGGGGTGGACTTCTCCTTCGAATGCGTGGGAAACGTGGGCATTATGGTGAGTCCGTAAAAGAAACCCTTCCGGTGGACACCTTAAATAGACACTTCAACATCTGAATTGAACTACAGCTCATTCAGAAGCTGTCTCTCAAAGGCTCAGAAAGAGTGAGCTAGAAGTTACACAATAGTTCTCTGAATCACATGATGGCTCGCCCCCGCTATTTGAGAAACAAAGTCAGCATGTGATCAGGTCAAGAGAGATGTGGGCTCTTAGCCAGCCATGAAAGGCTAGTGGAGATTTAGCATTTGTAACTAACCTCCATCCTGAGCTGAGAATGCAGCAGCAGGCACTCCACCTCCTAGATCTTGAACCCACAGTTGCACCATGAAAAGATGCTTTGCTCCATGATCCAGCTGAAGATCCTAGAAAATTACCATTACTGTACTTCCCTGCCATCCTCTAGTTCACCACCACTTCAGGCTCGAGTGTGACACATTCTTTTATTTATGTGTCGGATAACTACAAAACTTCCGAGAGGGAATATTTTCTCTGAAGTATCTTCCCCTTTCCATTACTTTTACAGCCAGGTCATTAATACCTCCATAAGACACTATGATTCTGTTTTTTTTTTTTATCAAGTGTAACAATCTGCAGGGTCCTCTGTGATATTTAGTTGGGGATATTAAGTATCTCATCTACAATGTGGAGAACAGAGTGAATTGTGAATAGTATGTTTTATTCGAGCAGCGCAAAGCAGAGGTGTGGCATGATATGACCCTCTTCGTCACTGGGAAGCGTTAATCTCACCAGAAAATGTAGAATTAACAGCTCAAAAGCGACCAATACAGTACATGGCATTGCTAAAACACTGCAAGCCACCTCTCAAAAGAATTTGGTGAAAATAATTGGACACGTCTGTAGGTAGAGGGCTTTCCATGGCAGCAGTAGGTGTGTGTGTGTGTGTGTGTGTGTGTGTGTGTGTGTGTGTGTGTGTGTGTGTGTGTGTGTGTGTGTGTGTGTGTGTGTGTTGTAACCCAATTTTCATTCACTATCAACATTGTCTTTTCAAAAGTAGCCATATTTACATTTTATAGGATGCTATCTAAGAAAAAAATATACAAATGCCTACCTTGAAAAGATACCGGAGTTTCTGTTGACGTGGTGTTTTGTTTTTCAGAGGGCAGCCCTGGAGGCCTGTCACAAGGGCTGGGGCGTCAGCGTCATCATCGGGGTGGCCGGGGCAGGCCAGGAGATCTCCACACGCCCCTTCCAGCTCGTCACGGGGCGCACCTGGAAGGGAACCGCCTTTGGGGGTAAGCACAAGCTGGAGCAGCACAGCTTTTTTTTCCCCCAACTGAACTTGGGACATCCGAATTTATTTTAGGTATTTCATCATATACCTTATAGTTATACGTTATCTCATGCTGTGCACCATGAGTGAGGATGTTTTACAGGGTATATGTTCCTTTTCTTGTTTCCCATGGACACAACCTCAATGATGCGCTATTGTTTCTTCTCGGACCTCACTCTTCAAGCAGTGCATTATTTTCTCACTGCGTTATAGACACCAGTTTCCTCAATGAGTTGCTGTCCATCCCGGCAGAATTAGCATCATTAATTAGCATCATGTGCTAACTGTTCTTCTGGCTATAGGTGTCATCATTCCCACTATGTCTATCAGTGTTGTTAGCATGGCGCAGTTTTGTCTTTTGGCCTACATGTTGGGTTTTTCCTCAGACTTTGGTTTTGCACGATGCATGATTATGTTTCAGGATGGAAAAGTGTAGAGAGTGTGCCCAAGCTGGTCACTGACTACATGAACAAGAAGGTAAAGGTGGATGAGTTTGTGACGCACACGCTCCCCTTTGAGAAGATCAAGGAGGGCTTCGACCTGATGCACTCTGGGAAATGGTAAGACATTTCAGTCATTCAGAATTCTTCTCTGGAGCAGCTTTAAATCTCTAAAAACCACATGCCACTGGAGATCATTAAAATAAATAATCATTAAATTACTGTCATTTAGCTGACACTTTTATCCAAAGGGACTTACAGATGATTAAGCTAACCAAGGGCCAATCCCCCCCTGGGAGCAATGTGGGGTTAAGGGCCTTGCTCAAGGGCCCAACAGCACTAGGTGGTATTCTTGCTGTGGCTGGACTGGGGCTTGAACCACCAACCTCATGTATCTTAGCCACTGAGACTATGGGCTGCCCTAATCAACTTGACCAACCTAGAGGTCACCCTTGAGTAAAGATGGATTTGAGGATTCAGATTTTCAAAACATTTCGGCAGCCATACACAACTATGTGGCTAACCTCTACTTTCCAAGCAGATATTATGCATGATTAGATGCAACATGAAAGATATTACGAACCATTAGATTGTCTGAACACCAGTTTAACCCTTCAGTTTAAGCCAGACCTTGTTTCAACAGATTTTTTTCCTTCAGTTTAAATAATACCCTGGATGTTTTGAACACGTATTTTAGCCCAGAGCTTGGTTCTAAACATAATTTTTCTGAGACTATGAGTTTTCAAATCGAGACAGACCTTGAATACAACTTTTTTTATACATACTCAAATGCTGATGCTGAAAACAGCACCGATACACTTAAAACTCTTTTGTCAACATTACTGAAAGCAGAGAATCAATCTCCCATAAGGAGGCTATCACTTTGATTAAATTATATGGCTTTTCTACCATTAAGGGTGAAGTAAAAACAAACAAAAACAAAATGTGAACAAAGAACAAATACACTAATACAGCAAGAAAAATGAGACCACATACATTGCTAAAAACCACCTTTTGTTTTTTTTTTTTTTTTACCAATAACTTACTTGTGTAGGCCACATGCAAAAATGTCCAGTTTATTGTATTGAATTGTGGATATACTGCACTGCACATAATGGTGTACAGACAGAATATTCAATGTTACATTGAAATACATGTTTAGAAATCTTAACTCAGCTCTAGTACAAACAGCTACCTCATGGCAGTCATTGGTCCAATTACCACTCTTCCTGGTAGAATTGTGGGAAAATGTAAGATTGGCACTGTGGTAAAGTGTCAGTTTTTACAAAAGTGCTGTATATTAATGGTATATTCATATTTGTTTCTGGTTTTAGGCTTGTTCTGAAACATTTTCATTTATTTTGTTGCCCAATGTTCCTGCCTGGACATATTTTTTGCTGTATCAAAATTCGTACATCAATAGTTCCACCTTCATCTTATAAACTGGAGGCTATCCTTTAAGAATTAACCATTTTCAAAATCTGTACTACAGCGTTACTATAAGGGTTGCAGTTCTCTAAGGACAGCCTAGCTACCTCTACAAGTGTGTTTGTCTATGGCGATAGTTTGAAGTGCGTGACAGCACAGCTGTGTTGCTACAGTATGAATCATCACTGGTTTCGGTCTTGGACCTGAAGGACACAGACGGAAAGCATAAAGTTAACCCAGTGCTTATGTTGCGTTAACATTTTCTTTTTCTTCCAGCATTCGGACCGTCCTGACCTTCTAGACTTGTGATTCTGACAGCCAGCTCCAGAAATGGTTTGAGGGAGGCCTGTTCTGGTTTCCCCTTCCTGTTCAAGCATTCCAGTCACCCCAGCAGTGTTCCCCACACGCCAGTCATTCCTCAATGTCTTTTGCGGCTTTATTAAAAAAATTAATACATAACTAAAAACTTTGTACTTCATGACCCAATGTTGCTAAATGTAGGAGAGGTAGAATTCTGCCCAAATAATACTAATTGAAATAACCTTTGAAGGTGAACATCCACAAAACTGGTGCAAAATTTCAGTGCTTTCACATCTGCTAATCTTGTATTAATGTATTAAGCTAAGACTTACAGACATACTTCACTTTAGTGCAGAGATGACCACTTGCATTGCAGTATGTATCTGTATGCAGTATGTATGTTTTTGCTGCCACCTACTGGCGAGGCTCATTTCATTACCTGTTAACACCAGCGTTCATTCACCTTTGATTATAGTTAAATGCTTCAAAAAGGACATCAACAAGAATCTTCATTAGAGACCCTTAGAAATGTATTTAACATGTACATGATTTGGGCTACTTAAGATGCCATGAAATTCAGAGCACCCTTTGACCACCTCGGCATACCGACCAAACAATACAAGCTGTATAAAAGATACAAGATAATAATTACATATCATGTTTCAATTACTAGTTTTAACGACATTGGAAAAGCTTTACTTATTGAATGGTTTTGGATTATAACACATTTTGCATAAGTCCATCTGTTTGTTGGTTGCTGTCTGTCTTTGCACAACAAATGCAAAATGAAAAGCATTTTTGCATGAGGTTGCATTCCTGTTAATCAAGATTTAAACACCTAATAATTTCACACAGCCATGATACTTGAACAAATATCTTGCTTTAATGTTGCTACTGGTGAGCCTTGGGGCTCAGCCAATCACAGTGAGCGAGACAGAGGACCGCCCACAATCCTCCTCGCGCCCATAAACAGATAGGTGAGACAGCACAGACGACCACAGAGCCTCAGCTGAATCACTTTAAAGTTACAAAAAAAAAAGCACAAAGAAAATATAATACTAATCTGTTTTCGGATAGAACAGAGGATGTTTACGGGACAACATATATGACATAATCCTGAAGTGAGACGTTGCCCGCGAAAAGATATTGTGTATCGCTGGCAGTGGTGTTTCCTGGCTTTAGCGACGTCTGCGATGCTGTCTTTTGGATTAACACTGTCAATGACCTGCTGAGGACAGTTCACACAAAACGTACACAAAAAAAAAAAAAAAAAAAAAAAAAAAGGAACAAAACAGTCTTATTACCTTACAGAGATATTCACAAAGTAAAAGAAAAAAAAAAAAACAACCTGACGAGACTTATCCTGTGTTTTCTACATCGCGGAAAATTGAAGATTGTTCTGAACGAGCAAAATTTTGCAGCATGTGAAAATTGTGATCGCTCGACGCGGAACGACAGCGTTCCTTCAGTCCGTCTCGGTATGTTGGACCGGTGTACGCTCCGGCGGTAAGGCTGAACGCGCTAACATCGCACTTCGACAAAAAAAATGACAGTGGTTTTTTTTTATCTTTTTTTTTTGGTTAAAAAAAAGCCTCTCCACACTGTTTAATCTCTTTTACAGCAGACCACAAGCTTGGAACGACCTAAACGGCATTTCGGGCCTCTAAAGCAACGTGTTAGAATTGTCCATCACTACCCTGCAAATGGGAGAGAGGAGGAATCTCACAGCACAGTGTATATTCTAACAGTACATTCTACAGTTAAGCACCCTCACAAAGTCACGTCTATGGAATCCAAGCTGAGTGCCAAGGAGAATGAATTAAATACATCAAGTTGTATGTGTGCCAAACACCATCTTCATAAATAAGCCTTCAGCATTTTATTTTCGTTTAAATAGCAATCTTTGTTTTAATTGAGATATGAGATTTAGGCTAAAAAAAAAAAAACAAACAAAAAAAAAAATAACGGTGACCCTATGTAATAAAATATCCCACACAGTTGATTTTGACTCCAGATGTATTCAAGTATTCGCATAAAATTGAAAAGTGAGAAAAATTGAAATAAAGGCCCAACAGGATAATAGCTTTGGGGGGGAGGGGGTGTAAACAGTGCTCTGTCACAGTCCTGTGTGTGTGTATGTGTGTGTTTGTGTGTATGACAGTTTGTGTGAATGCTTGTATAAGAGTAACAGTGTGTGTGTGTATTTGTGAGCGTGTATGTATGAGAGTCTGTGTGCATGCTTGTATAGGAGTAATGCTGTGTGTGTGTGTGTGTGTGTGTGTGTGTGTGTGTGTGTGTGTGTGTGTGTGTGAGAGAGAAAGGGGACAGAGTTTGGGCCACCGTGCTCTGTTCTAGATCTGGTTCATGAAGTGGGGGCGGCCATTGTCCTCAAAGCGCCGCGTTAAGATCTCGCAGCCCGTTTCCGTCACCAGCAGGGTGTGCTCGAACTGGGCGGAGCGCTTCCCGTCCCGGGTCACCGCGGTCCAGCCGTCCGGCCACGTCTCATCCTGCCATCCGCCTGACGGGGGGACAAACGCATGGTCAGAGGGACGAGGGCGTGGTCTATCAGCTTGAAAGACACAGCTGGAAGCACTCACTTGGAGAAAGACCAATAGACATTCTGTTTTTATCACCTTTTTGTCTCACCGAGCTCAGCCAAACTCATTAGCCTCCCCCAACTTTTAGAGAGTGGACCTGTGAACATGTGACTCGTCTAATTAACATGCCAACGAGCTCCCACTTCTTTCCTCACTGCAGATGCACCACCAATTACATACCACCTGTGTCACTGGAGGATGATGAAGTCAGCATACACTTGGTTAATGCACCTGCTGTCACCCAGCCAACCAGGAGAGACTGCAGCTGCAGACCATAAACTTAGCTGGCAAAACCCCCGATCATTCCCCTGGGAGGCTTGGCCAAGTTCTGCCTCACCAATGCGGCCCTCCGCGGCCAAAGCCAGTAACGGTATGGCTGGAACACCTTAGCTTCACAGCTCAGGCGTTCTTCCCAAGCTTCGCACTGCATGAACCGCCCAGAGGTACCAGAAGCACACCGCAAAAAGGATGCACAGATACTATTGAGGAGGGTAAAATGACGTAACTGCAGGGGGAACGGGGTGGTCGTTGCTGGTGGATGCGGTCAGAGCCACCCTGCGGCTCTAAAGACACAAAATGGCACCCACTTACCTTCACATATCATTGGCTCTATGGTGAAAACATGGCCTGGCTTCATCACCCCCACTGCTTTGTTTTCTTGAGAGAGAGCGAAAGAGAGACGGTTTTAACTCACCTTTGTAACGATATTACAAGCACATCACAGACCATAAAATACATGACGCACCAAGCCTCAACCTTATATATGAAAGCACAAAAAAGAGAACATTTTAAAAAAAAGAGAGATATAGAAAGGGAATCAAAGGGAGAAAATGAAAGCAAAACTGGGGGGGAGGAGGTGTCACATGCCAAAATGACTAATTCCAGCCACTTGCAAATTAACTGAGACACCTGTTCCATTGGACCGTAACAGATCCATAACAGGCGGTGACGGGAAGGTGACGGGGCGGAGCTACTCACTGGCGTAATGCGGTACATTGGGTGCTGTGTGGAACAGCTTGTGGATGCCGTGTCCGCAGTAGCTGCGCACCACGGAGAAGCCGTTGGCCTGGGCGTGCTTCTGGATGATGTTTCCCAGCTCCCGATACCGGACGCCTGGCTTCACTGTGGGGGGTGGGAGAGGGAGGAGTCACACTATCGTATACGTTTTTTGGGTGGGGGACAGTGGCTCAAAACTAGAACAGCCTTAATATAAAGGAAGTCGCGCCTCATTAAACTACTCCTCCTTTAAACTTTGCAGGAGATATATACGGAAAGGACATTTTCATGGGGAATAGTTCGCAAATAAGCTTTATACAGGATCGTTTCCACCAGATATAAGAAATATACAGTTAAAATGTATGCGTGTACACTGCAGTAATAACTATGTATATATATGAGTCACTATGATAACCATGACTTAAGTTCAGAGTATGGTTCACTTTCTATGCGAGTGCCCATCCAAAGCATTCCCAACATGCACTCTGCACACGACTGACACAGACATGCATTCATAATTCTTTTGAATCTGTGTACAGAATCAGAAACACTAAAACTCAATGACGAGGCAGACAATAGAATAGTCTAGAATAGAACCCTGTACAAGAGACAGCCTGATTCTAACCCAGCTGAGTTCTCGTCCCTGCTGTGAAAAGTGGAAAGTTTGTGTGGGGGTGTGTACCCGAGTCAATGGACTGCATTAGGCATTCGTAGGTCGTGTGGACCAGCTTTTTGGCTCCTTCTTCCACTTCCCCGACAAAGAAGGTTTCGTTGAGGTCTCCATGGTAACCGTTGCGGTACACGGTGATGTCCACTGTGGGGGGGTACAGAGGGTTGTTAGCGCTTGCATTAGAGAGTCCGCTGTGGGACCGCTGGCCACTCCCAACTCTGCAACACAAATCGCTGATGGTCTCCACTACTCTCCCAAATGCGAAAATTTGGTCAATAACAAAGGAGTGAATAACAAATTTTCAGATATTCTTTTTCAGGGTGATTAAGCTACGATATCAATAAAATATACGCATGTGCCATTCACAGTTTTGACTCACGATTTGACAACGCAATCTTTTCATTATCAAAGTCATTTCATTAGAGCCTGATGTGTGGCGTTATTTGATTGGACCCAAGGCGGAGTCATTATATTGCATCGTAAGATGCCGTTATTCAATTGGATATTGAGGCCATGCAGCCTGATTGCCCATGAGAAGTCCTGTCATTAGGTTGTTGGATGGAGCGTACCGTTTAGTATATCTCCTTCCTGCAGGGGGCGCCTGTCAGGGATGCCGTGGCAGATGACCTCGTTGACGGACGTGCAGCAGGACTTGGGAAAGTTGTAGTAGTTGAGGGGAGAGGGGTAGCAGTTCCTTGCGGTGCACGCCTGTGAAATAAATGAGTGATAATACAGGAGTAGGAGGCACTGTTTTCTGACAAACAAGCTGGCTTGAAAACTCACTTAATTAAAACTAAGAGTTGATTCCTTTACCAAATGCACAGCGTGGTCGATCTCCTCGGTTGTCACGCCAGGCTTCACCATCAGGGCGGCGATGTCGAGCACCTCTCGGGCCAGCTGTGAGAAAGACACCCAAAGATGAATATCCAAATACCTTTCTTCATTTTGGAACGAGAGTCTGAGCTGAGTTTTGAGAACCAGGCAAGCATTAGATTTTCTGGCCTTAAAACCATCTGTGTTAACGGAGGTCTGACCTGTGACTCAGAGAGTGCCACACCTAATTCTGGTGGACTTTAAAGATGATTTACTAGGTTCCATGACCCTTAATCCACTCCAATTCCATCTCAAATGCCATCACCTACACTATATTTATCATTAACTTCCAGGTAACTTTAAGTGACCTTTTTTCTGTATTCTTGCCATTTCACTTCATTTTTCATTTAATTTTTCTTGTGGCCAAAGGTTACCTCAGCAACACGTCCCCAGTTGTAACCATTCTAACTTTTTACCGCAGTTTATACGAAAACCCTGAGCGAGGTGGTGGGGTCTGATTTTTGAGAGTTTTTTGAGCCTCAGAGAATGGATCATTATTACAAATCCGTCAAGGGCTACGTTTAAAAACTGCAGCCGTTCTGCGTGACTCTAGTGATGACTGCAGACTAGCCGAAGCTTTATTGTCCATTAGGGCCCGGAGCATATTTGAGCGGTTTATTTTTAGTGTTGTGTCACTGGGCTCCCCTGTGCTAAATACAAACCGTAGCATGCTAAATGGAAGAGTCAAAGGGTCAGCTGCAAGACAATCCGCCAGATCTTGTGTCTTTACCAACCTAAGGCGCGCTCTCTTCCTTCAGTACCAAGCGCTGTGCTCATCTCAGTCCTCATGCATGCAAAAATAAAATATAAAAATAAAAAATAAAAAGAAAATACAAAACATTGTTCGTTGCATATATACCTTACCTTGCATACAACTCTCATTCCCTCTATGTCTTCAGGAGTGAGAATCTTTATCTGGGACGTGCCTTTCAGAGACTGCTCGGACTCAGACATGCCTAGAGGAAACATCCACAAGATTTCGCATGACGCTTGAAAGCATTCGTTCCATCAAAACCAGTTTCTAACAGCAAATGGAGTCAGGTGTAAGAGCGGGCTACCTCGTTAATTGAAACAAACATCTAAATAAAGCCAAAACTGACCAAAGAAATTTGAACAAAAGAAAAAGAAAAAGGGCTGAAACTTCAGATAGCTTCTCAGAGGTGAAACTTAAAACAAGGGAAAAGGCTACTTAAAAGTAAAACAGGACCATGCAATGAACCAAATATGAATGTCATGCTTCTCTACACCATACTACGCTTTTTGACAGGAAATACAATAAGTAATACAGAATCCAAACAAAAACAAAAAAAAAACAACCCCACTCATTACACTGAAGCACACGCATGTGTCACGACCAAAGGACACGCCAGGTGACATGGCGGGACGTCTAGTTTGTCGTCGGGGGACTTGGGGACATACCTGCGATGAGGCCCACCTCCGCGGCTGCGGTAACGAGCAAGGTGAGAAGAGAGCTTCAGAAAAGGGATGGTACTGCCACCTATCCTACAGGAGGTGCTAGTGCAGGTGAGGGGGGATGGGGTGTCTACTCATAGCCAATGAGATGTCATGTTCTAGGTGCATAAAACTAAACAACCATTACTTGAAAGACTGATTCTACAAGCAGGGGACTGAGATAAGCCTAGCCAGGTTTAGCGGAACATTCTATCGCTACGGTAATGCCTATACGCACCACTGTGTACTTCGATTTAGCTTCTCTCCTCAGTGCAGAAGGTAGTGCACCATTCCCACAACACAGATCACCTGTGCCCAACAATTTCTACCCAGCAATTAACTACAGGGCAATTAACTACAGGTTTGGATCTAGATCGTAGGGTGAGAGTTCGGTTTGGGGATTTTGCAAACTTATTTTGGTCAATATAGCATAGGCTAACATGTCTCATAACTTGACTGCAGATAGAGCCACACAAGCCAAACTGGTTGACCCATGTCCAGACTGAAGATCTTCCCATTGTTGAGATGACCAAAGAATGCTGGGAGGACATAACATTTCCAAACAAAAAATTAACATTGCAGAGAATACTAAGAGGGTACTAATAGCATATATTAAAACCCTACCACCCTAAATTAGCAAACAATCTATGCTTAATCAAGTGAACATTTCTTTTTTTAAACAGGATTACCTCTTTGAGGATTATTTCTCCACCCTGTTGCCCTCTTTAAATGACATCAACTATGCGCTGGGTTATGAGCGATCAGGTGTGAGACTGCGAGAAAACTTAGTTCTTCTGCAGCATTTTTGACAGTCACACAAAGGATTATTGTTTATATATTCTATACTAATTATAATACATATATATATATATTCAACCAACCACGGATCGAAAATATTTGGGGGAAAAAAAAAATTCCAGAAAGTTCCAAAAAGCGACTTTAATTTTCTTGTCATTATTCCCTAAACAATACAGTATAACAACTATTTACACAGCATTGTATTAGGTATTATAAGTAATCTAGAGATGATTTAAAGTACACGGGATATGTACTTTATATATTTTATATAAGGGACTCCAGTGTCCACTGATTTTGGTATCCGAGGGGGGTCCTGGAACCAATCCCTTGCGGATACAGAGAGATGACTGTATATGTGTGTGTGTGCGTATATATATATATACACACATATACAGTCACAGACATATAGATATATAGTCACTAGACATATAGGTGTGCTAGTTTGACAACACTGCAAAAACAGTGAAAAGTCTGGTGTATTGTGCCTACAGGATGTTCACTGTGTTCGTGAGGGAAGGTGAGGTGCTTTTACACTCAGTATCTAATATCCGGCATATTTACCAGGTAGCTTATTTATAGATTCCTAGACCAACTAACTCAAGGAAATCCTGTCCAACTACGCCCACGATATAAAATCAAAAATACACATATAGAGCAAACAAATTTTGAAAAACAGGCAGGGAAGAGCTGGTTAAAGGAACACAGAATTGACATGATTCGTGTTAAAAACCCTAGTGGGACTTACTCCTACACGAACCGTTGAATTTGCTTTTCATTTCTGGTGTTCAAAGAGACTGCATACATAGTGACTTAAAAAAACAAATTACAGTACGCTCAAGCTGCTCTCTAAAGCCTCGGCTCGAACTGAGGAGGTGGAATCTGGTTGCTTGCCCAGAACTGCTGGTCTGAGAATGTAGGTCACTGGAGAGGGAGAGAGACGAATTGCTCTCTTTCCGAATGACAAAATGCACAAAAGACCCTCGATGCAAAACGTCACTGATTTTGTGTTGTTTTTTTCTGGACAGGAAGCGACATTAGAGGGGCCAAATGGACGGGGCTGTAGTTTCAGCCAAAACAAGGGCTCATGGAGGGCCTGGTGCAAGAAAACAACACCCGGGTTGGTAAAACCAATTTACGTCACATTTGACCTCAGTTTGTCACCCAGGGCAGTTTTTCTTCCATGGTTCCTCATCTCCTGCTTGGACAGCATTGCTGTAGATGTGCGCTGTGAGTCCTGAACTTATCGTATGCGCACACACACACAATTAGGGATAAGTGTGTGAGGTTTTGCCAAACCAAAACATGGGAAGAGCTGCGATACACCATAAGTGAATCAATGAACTTGACCAATGATTGCATTGGCTGTGGAGAAGAAAACAATTTTGATTGGTTCAAAGAAGTCAGCGAACGACAGCTGAGCGCAGCTCCGCCCTCACCAGGTCAATGAAACCACATTTCAACCATCACCACGTGCAGCATTACTTAAGAACCATCCGACTTTAGAAAATTCAAAACCTACTGTTTTAAGACGTAGTGCGAAGGAACCGTCTTAACAGGATTCCATCTAGGTTTGGAAGGAAGCTGAAGAAAGCATTGCTAATGCTCACTACCACTCCCTCTGCAATTTTCCAGGTGCTGTTGCCGTAGCGATTTGACCAGGTCGACAAACAGTTTGAGAGGGAAACTCAGACCATCTTTGCCCCTTTTGGTGGCAAGAGGTGGAGGGAGTGTGTAGTTACGGACTAACTCTGCAACTGCCGGCGAAGAACGCTCACAGACTATGCTTGGCAGAGGCAGACCTGGAGCTCAACTCGCTGACGAGTCGCTGAGCAATCCGACCGGTTACAGAATCTTACTCAAAAAGGAAAGACCACCTGCTGAAGGTGTAACATTATGAAGAAGTACGACTACTGTGCGTTAACGCACGCCCTCCATGAGGTACTACAAGAGGGTCCGCTTTCAGATATAAGCTTGGACCCACTTGCTGGGTTCCTAACTACTGCCAGTGTTAATGCGAAATTAAGCAAGAGACACACAAGATCACAGAAATCTTAGAGAGGAAGTAAACTGTGCAAAGGAGGGCGTGACGGAATCGGTGTATGGAAACATTCACTCAGCTGAGTCACCCTGTGGGACCAATGAATCAGCAGGGTTTCCCACAGGAAAACAATTAGACTGCTGGCTCGCTCAGGCTGAGCTGGAGGGCAATAGGCAGGGACTGCTGGCAGAAAGGCTTGTGCACTTGGCCCACTGGGGTCTGCCATGCATGCTTTACTGTGCATTTACATTTTGTTGTTCCAAGTACTGTGGCTAGCCGCTACCGCTAGCTCATGTTACTCCTCACACACTGCTGAATGTGTCAGCAGATGTGGTCTTGGTTGGAACTTTGAATGGGGGGTTCCTGAGAGAACCAAGTTACTCCTGGAAGAGTTGTCCGTGGGCCAGTAGGGGGCGCTCTTCCTTCTGGCCTGATTACAGATGCAATGTCTGTGCAATGTGCTGTAGAGACGTTACAAAAAGGTCATTAAATATCCACAACATTTTTCTAAAGAGTAGGGCATTAACCCCAGTGTTAAGATCAGATGTGATTACAACTGATTTTCTATATTTGGGCCTTAATTAGGGGGCCACCATCGGGAAGCCTGTAGTCTCGTGGCTAAGGTTCATGAGTGGGACCCCTGAGGTTTGCGGTTCCACTCTAGCCATCACAAGAACACCATTGCTGTTGGGCCCTTGAGCAAGGCCCTTAACGCCACATTACTCCCAGTTGGGATTGGCCCTTGGCTAGCCTAATCAACTAAGTCATTTTGGATAAAAGTGTCAGCTAGATGACTGTGATGTAACGTAATTATCCCTCACATGTGATTGGCTAAGCAATGCCTTGCGCTCCTATCCCACGTTGACTGAAGTTTTCAGTTCACATTTCATACTCCACCATTTGACCGACGGCGTGTAGTGGAATCTTGAGAAAGTTTGCTTTTGGTCAACGGCCACTCTATTTCAGAATGATTTGTGCCTTTACGCATCAATTCAACCAATACCGAGAGCCAAAAACCAAGGCTCAAACTAAATTGTATGACTTACAAGACCATTTAGCGGATACCCTTGTCCACAGAAACTTACACACTTCAAATTTTTTAACAGACTCCGTTGACAGAGCTGGTTGTTTTTTACTGGAGTAAAATCAGGTTGAGTGCTTCGTCCCTTGGTCACAACTGCCAGGTCCGTTCCTGACGTGTGAACTTGCTACTCCAATGACAATTTCAGATGCCTGATCTGTTTTCAGGGAGGCCATCAAAACAAATGAGTGTGCATCGTGCTGGGCTTGGTGTGTTGGTGCTATCGGGGCATCTCTCGCTAAGTGTAAAAAAGAAGCCTGCCCACATTTCCCCAGTGTATCAGTCATAAATACGGTCCGTCGCATCGATGGATCACCTTTTAATCTGGCTTAATCAAATGGAACAGTTTCATAAACAACAGAAATACAGTGAGTTCAAGGTGCCAGGGCCCTGTGGCTTGAATACATGTGGAATCCTCAATGACTAAACAGCAAGTGAGTCTCTCTCTCTCACAGACATGCACACAGATAAAGATACAGACAGACAGACAGACAGACAGATACACTATCCTCTTTACAGGAGCTGGATCAATGCATCATTTCTCACATCGTGAGAGAGTGAGATCCAAATTTAAACTTGGTTACCTAGTGGATGTTCTGCATAGTCTGGCCTCTGGATGTTGTCTGGGACAGGCCGCATAGGTGTCTACAAAGAGAAGGGAAGACAGTAAAAAGTGCTCAGCCCGTTCTAACATACACGCACGCGCACATCCACACACAGCCGCGCAAACAGTAAGCAAGAGGGAATAAAGAGACCAGATATTAGTACGAAATTGGCAGCTCGAACAGAGCAGCACTTAGAATACTCATTAGAGAAGAACACGCAGGATGCGCCTTAGGGGACTACATCCGCTCATCTTTCCCACGGTAAAAGTCATTCTACACCTGATCAGGACAAAACTTCCTAGTCATGACAGCAACATCGGTAATGTTTTGTTGACTGGCATCACTGTCTCGTACAAATAATCTTATATGTGCAACCTGTCGACATATTTAACTGTGGATGATATATCAGGCTGAGACTTGCCTTTTTTGGGACCGTATCGGTATTGGTAGAAAAGGGCAATATCAAACCGATATTTTACTCACATACATTATATGTGTATAGATATTACATATACACAAATGTGTACACACAAAACTTTTAACACTGAAGAAAAGTTATGTGTGCCAAAAGTTAAATTATATGAGAGAAAATTTCCTGCTTGACTTTGTTTTGCAAAGTGCTAATTTACTTTAATGTAACCTAAATTGACTGAACGTTAAACTAGACCCTGTTTTTCATACACGTCTATATCGGACGGTGCATCGTTAATCGGGGCTGCTTGTATACACTTGTTAGATCAGGCTCTAAGGCCTGGGTTGTGGGCGGAGACAGGCTGGGGACCTACCAGGGGGTAGTGCGGCCGCAGTTTGCCCGTGTACCTGTAACCAGGCCACGGGTCTGTGTTGGTGTCATTCTCCACGCAGTTCTTCGCCTCATCCCTGTTTTTGTCCTCCTCTGTCACAGAAATATCAGGTCAGAAATAAATCGCTCATGGAAACGACTCGTATCACATCACGAATATTGCATGCGCACCAATAACAATCACTGAACCACCAAATTAGCAGTTTTCTAATAAATACATAAGAAAGGATAAATATTAAGACAGCTACTTTTTTGCCACTATCAAGATGCATGAAAAGTGGAATACATTCAGCCATTCTTGAAGAGAAGCTGACATACAAATGTCTACTACTATTGCAGATTTTTTTTTTTTTTTTTTTTTAACAAAGAGGAGTTTTTGTGAATTTCTCTCCAGGAGTGGCAGATTTCATATCCGTTTTTCTAGTGGACAGCACCTGTTGGTGGGTTTAAAAAAACATAAAGGGAGGATACTTGGTGACAAAATTATCCCAGACGAAATTCTCTCTCCATGCTTGTGCTAATCGTTGTGTTTTAATGCTGATTTCACAGGCTTTCAGTACAGGAGGGCCTGGTCCTCACTATGGTGACTCACGTCTTCCTGAATTTTCAGGTCAAAGTGAGGGTTTCCAGCTGTCCCTTTCCCATTGGTTCTCTGAATGTGTACGCCCATAAGGGTGAGTGCATTTGGATAACGTTTGACTTTCTATTGTCAGCAGTGGAGGTTTCAGATGATGAAAAAAAAAAAAAACAAACAAACAAACAAATGTCTCTCATGCTCATTATCTGTGAAACTGGAAGTAAATTTTAAAAGATGACATACTTGCTTTCTTATGAAGGAGCTTGTGGGTGGCCCAACTTCCTTTGAAACACTCCTGTGAGGGGAAAGAGAAACAGAGAGACAGAGGGGTGCAAAGTTCATGAGATTACGCGATGGTACGGACGGCCATTTTGTAACAAGCTGGCATGACGGTCGGAGAACTGCACTTTGCAGACTCAACCTTTTAACCATTGGCTGGACACTGATGATGTATCGGTTAAGTTTTAGCCGAGGCACCAAAAGACATACCCGATTATACAAATGGGCAAAAATGCAAAAGGTAATAAATGCAAGTAATACACTAAGAAAATAAATATTACATAATTTCTGATCATTAACAGACTACTTCATGGATGATATTTCAAATAAGAGAAATTGTAGCAAGACCGAGCTTACACCTACTAACACAGTATACAAAAATATATTCTCTGAATGTATTTCTTAAATTAATGAATTACTTGCATTTGAAGCTCTGCTGGGGTCAAAATAAAGATCACAGAATAAAAAATGCACAAAACATGAGTACAGCGACATGCCGATTTACGTCTGTAAAATCAGGAGTATTAGGGCAAATGATTTTACCACTGATCAGTATGAGCGCAAACAATATTAGCAAAATGAACCCTTCTACCTTACAGGATAATAAGTTCAATCACGGAATCAATGAAATGGCTGAGCTAATGCTCACCCACACAAAACAAACGTGAACAGAGGTTAGCTTTCCTTCCGAATGCTATAGCATTGACTAGATTTAGAGGCTCAGTCTGCGAACCTTTTCTTTGTTGGAAGTGCTAACCAGGCAAAATCAATTAGCATACGCTCTCGTCTTGCCCCCTGGACCCTCAGCAGTTGGGTTAAATTAAGAACTGGATGTCTAGAGTGACAGCAAGAAGCTAAAACACGTACAAAATGCTACCTCTGGCTCATTACCTTTAGAAACTCCCTTAACTATCGTACAGCCAAATTAAATAGAGCCTTTAGCTCACATTAATGTTTTTGCACATGCAATATCAGTGACGTAATTTGTGATTGGACAACTAACTACCTCAACCAATCGTATGCCTTCTTAGTCTTCTGCACCAGTAAAAGTTTGGCAGAAAGTAAACCTTTAAATCTGGCCCATAGATATTCCACTTGATGCATCTCATCAATACATTGCCTTACCCCCATCACTTGTGTATATGCTGGTGCAATATGCATAGAGGTTCCTGCTTTGTCAACAGGCAAAGAGGACGTTCACAACGTCTTGAGGTTTGGGTGACGGTGGATCAGCTTTTACCCTCCACAGTATCATAGATAAAGTTTCAACGCGCTACACCTCCCAGCTTTTTACAATGACACCCTTCCCCCCCCCGAAATTAAAACCTCCCCTTCTGTCAAAACAAACATGCAAAGTCATGCCAGATGGATAGGCGTGTTTCCGTACGATAATCAGGGCACCAAGGAAACAAAGCCACACCCGCTAACTGTACCTCGAAAACTGATCGTGCTCTGTTTCGAGAAGTGTTTTAACAGCTGAAAACCATAAGAGCATCTGGAAGCGTTTGAAAACAGTACGATGAAAGGTGTCCAAAAGTATTTCGACTGAAGCCTCCAGTCACACCTTCAAGGCCCCATGAAACCGAATATTTAAAATCTGCCCATATCTATCAACAGAGGACACATAATAAACTTTCATTACAGAACATTTATAATACAGGAATATGGCCAGAGTTAGCATGTATCCACACCACATCCTGTGTTATTTAAAATTAACAATGTCACAATTAAAAAGTGGCTTTACATTTACTTTTATAGTTTAATAAAACACTTTCAAACGGGAATGTTTCAGGATTAATCAGGTCTGTCTGGACTGTATCGACTATTTGTTATTGTACTTGTGACTGACAGCTTGTTGTGACGAAATTCCCGATATTCTCTCACACAGGGAGCTAATTTTAAAATGGTTAATTACGGTTCTGGTGAGGTGGATGCCACTGCAGGTCCTGTCATCGGGAAGGACCTCCCACAGAAGCAAGGTTTCCAATTTAGCTGACACAACCATCAGTGCAGCTTGCTAACCTTAGCTAACTAATGTAGCTATGCTGATCCACCGCGTTATTAGTAGGATTGGCTATGTCTTCCCCCGCCTTGTCTTTTTACCTGTTACTATGTAACCAAAGAGCCAAAATCTCCATAATGTATTCATGTAAATGAGCATAGATTGAGCATTTTATGTGCATGTAAAACTCAATTAGTGTTGATGCAGGGAATTTGGCCTCAAAATGGCCATGCCCTATACTTTAAATAGAGGACACTCATGAGTATTTAGAAGTTTTTAGAGAAAGAATTCTCATAAAAATTTGTAGATGATGATGTGTTTCAAAAATGCCCATGCTTGGATGTAGGATTTATCTGCATCGATAATTCTCTGTTTTTTTTTTTTATCTCCAATGACAATAAGCAGGAATTATTTTTAATGGCTGCTAATTCCAATATTCTCACTGTTGATTCACTGGAGCTGCAGAAATCTATCCCGGGGTCTGTCTCTGTCAGTCATTCGCATTTCGCTGTCAAACAGAGACGAAGTGTCTGTCAGTCAGTCAGGGGCAGCTGTTCAACAAAGCGAGTGAATCTCCCTGCCAGACAGTGAAATACGGAAGCTGTCAAACAGGGAAGCTGACTTTCCCTCACAGAGAAATGCTACGTTCAAAAACCACAGGTGTTTCTGTCAGGTAATGACAATCTAGTCGATGATATAGGGCTGCCATGACAGGGCAGCTGACAGTGACGTCATACGCTGGAATTGTGAACTTGTCTGTCATCAGTGATATACAGGGCAACCTGAATAGGACAGAAAAGCCCAACACAAACGTGCCCATACTACTCTGTGCGGACGAATGGATTTTTGCAGAATAAGCTCTGCTCTTCAGATCCCCTCATCCATCATTGGCTGCGGCCGCCACCAGCCTTGACGGGTGAACACGCTCGCCCTCATTTGCTGGAGCCGCAACAATGACCCGTTATCTCAAATCAACAGAGATAAAGCCGGGCGGGCAGGTCCGCGGGGCCGGTCTCTAGAACAGGCGCTCCTGATACGCAGCGTGCTCGGCCCTGGAGCGACAACCTGGTATCGAGGAGACTTTCCCATCGATCGCCGTGGTTCCAAACGTATGTTCCAGATCATGTTGAACAGATTGGAGGGGGAGGGGTAGGTGGTTGGGTGGAAGGTAGTGAGGTTTGTATCACAGAGTCCTCACCCGGAAGGGAATGTGTGCACTCCTGCTGATGTTGTAGGTTGGTATTTTACATGGGTGCCCGGCAAAGAGTGCGTGTAACCGTGAACAATGAGGGGAAAGATGCCGTCCAGCAGTGAGCCTTCTGCAAAGCCCTGGCTTAAGGGAACCACTCTCAGTACATACAGTCAGGCTAACTGTGTCTGCGCACGTCCAAAGACAGACAGGCTTCCACCTGACACAGTGGCTAACGAGGCACCACAGGGGCCGAAGACCAGCCTCAGTGTCAGTTTTAGCTGGTCACTGGTTCATTGGAGAGTACAAACGCACTCTCAGATGTCACCAAAATACATCTGTAGGCCCAGAAATGGTGCAACACCTTTTATTTTAAAGCATTCTGTTTGAAGACTGAAGTTCTCTGGGCATTACGACTAAAGATCAATTTCCACAAAACTCTATTTTAACAAAATAAAAGGAAATGAAACAGGAAGGCTACCCCTGGGGGCCTGGAGGTGAAAATGAAGTTGAAAGAAGACATAGTGTGCCCTACCAGGGTATAAGGATAACACTGCATTTTTTTCACTGTGGATGACACTATGCAGATAAATGATACATGACAGTTTACATGCACTACATGCACACCTCTGTAGAGAACCTGGCAAGTTCCCTTACAAATAGGAACCTGTCCATCAGAAACTTTGAAAAAAATCAAGACTATTGCACCATCTCTGCAGTGATATCAGTAGGTGACACACTATACATATCCAGGTAATCACGAGAAGATACAAATTCCACTATGGTACATATTAAGTGATTTTACTGAAAATAGCACAAGGCTGTATCTCTGAATCATGAAGACTTTTTGGTTACAAAAATAATCTGAACATTTGCCATTGCAGACGACCATAACATCTTTCACTCTCACCTCTGAGAACATTCTGGAACTACACTCCACGACTGAATTGTTGATAGCTTTGACCATGGTTTACACTACAGTGCTGCATTACGACAGCATCTGCCAAAGTTCATTCATGGTATTTATCCTGACATATTTCAACACACAGACATTCCAGAATTTGATCCTGCATCAATGTAGCACACGGGGCTGTCGTTTTGGCTGTTGACAAACAAAATTATTTTTAAGTCGTTGTCTCAAGAAAAGCTTCACCACTGAAAGCAATTGAGCCTTACGATCTGATCATTTTTATGGGAAGAAGTGTATGGTTCAGAGGGGAAGACAGGGGAACCGTGTTAGAAAAAAAATATATAGTTATATAGACAAGTACAGATCATACAACATCCTCTTCTGTTTGGAAAAAAAGCTTTCAGTGCCAAACAAAATAATTTTACATCGTTGCTTCATGTATTATGTTTCCATGTGGAATGTATGGCATTTGGTACCACTGAAATGCTGGGTACTGTAACAAGTATCATTCTAATCCTAACAAATTAAATGTCCCAAATTGTTGCAATAAATTACCTTAATTTATCATTTATTATATTTCTAAACTATCATTACAGGAGTTTTTATCCAATTCTGATTACAAGTCATTTCAGAAGAATATGAGATGATGGGCTGAGAACTGTAAATATATATTTTTAATACAATTTGACAGCTTAGGCCTCACTGGTATTTAGGAATGTTGCTTTAAACTTGAAATGATTTTAAAGGATTTTAAAATATTTGCTACTCCAGTTTACTCTACTGTAACCAAAACAAAACAAATATCCCTTGAACAAGAGAATGTTGTTATAATGCTTGCAATCCAAATAGCAAGATCAAAGTACTGACCAACATTATCATGGAATTGTGTAATAGATGATTTCATAGTTAATTTTTAATTGACCATTCAACAAGTTATTACTTAATTGTTTTGTGTTATTTTTGTCACATAAAATCCATGTACTTAAGTAGGGTCTTTACAAGGTTTCAAATTCCCAGTTAAGCACAATTTAGTATACCGTTGTATCAGACACAAAGTCTCAACGCATATAATTCAACAATACATCTGTATTACATTACTGGAAGAAATGTTGCACAACATACAATTTGATGAAAAATTGCTTTTGGCGAACTGCATCTGAGTCTGGTAACATGCCTAATGCAGAATGCACTTACAGACTCTTACAAACACACTGTCATGGTGTTTTAAATTGTCTTCGTATCCCCTTGTGATCTGGCGTTGCATCGAGTTATACGGACCGATCTGAAGTACAATGCTAACTGGCCATATTAAAAATCATACGTTGACCTCAGACGAAATTACCCCGACACTATCTTCACGTTAAAGTTACCTGACAGTCCTATTTCGCAGTTGAAATGATTCAATTGCTGGTCAGAGCTAACGATTCTCTTATACCCAGAGAGAAGCGTGGTGTGAAGACACGGTAGCCAGCTTGCTAACGTTAACTTATCATCAGCTACAAAATGAGAGCGCTCTGGTGGTGAATGAAGACCGCATGGTGACCACCATATGCATAAATGGTTACACCAGCCCTGACTTTGACCACTGGTAGCTAGCCAGCTACAATTGTAAATTTGAGGATATTTTTTTTTCCGCGTAAAACATGCAGACCCGCGCAACTGATTTTACAGCAATGTTACCAATGCTCGCCCAGATCAACGTGACTTACCGATGCTTGATCATTTGAGGACACAAGTACTACTAAACGATGGTTAACAGCTGGCTAACGTTACTCCAAAGAAGAAACCTCTCATAGGCCTAAACTGTCGGCTAAGCAACTTTCTTGTGAGCATGTTGGTGTTGGTACCTGGGGAACAACTGCACGGCAGGCACAATCAAAAAACTGTGCAGCTAACAGCTACATTGGAAAAACTGGCAGCTAACTACCAGAGACCGGGATCATGCTAGCACACTAGCTATCGGTAAATTATTTACCGATAAGTTTATGCGCTAACGTTCGGCATAAAGCTTACAAATAAGATGACTACCCCATTTCTTGTGCTTACAAAGAGCTGTCTGATTTTTTCTGCAGATCGTCACGGATATACGTGGACGGCAGCTAATGAAAACCGAAAAGTATGAACGCGTCTGAATCGGCTAACCAGCTAGCGCCTCATGACAGCTAACTATGTCATCTTCAGACTGTGTTGTTTCTCAAGAAGCGACAGCGAAACAGTGCACAAGTGACCGCTGGCTAGCTGTCTACCTGGGAGCAGAAATACGACCCCTGGATTCCAAGCTTGATGCAGGTTGGACACTGCAATTTCGCCTCGCTGCTACAGCCGTCTGTCTCACATTCCCTGGTCTCCACGGCCGCCATGCTGACACTTGGACACGGTGAGGGAGAGAGAGAGGGGAGGGGCCGCGAAGTGCTGAGGACCCCGGGCGGGGAGGGGTTCAGCAAAGACAGTATATCTCCACCAGTGACTCAGCTGAGCTCCTGCCTAACCGAAAATTGTCTTAAAATTACATCATTCCACTTTGACTATTACTATGGACATTTTTGAAACAGGTTTAAAAAAGAATGGTCTATCACGTCTTGTCGTGATTAAACTTATAGTTTACCAAATGAATGTACCGTCTGGAACCAAAGAAGACAGAAAGTTCCCTAGAGTTGAGCATCTGATTTGTGTATAGACTCTACGGGGGCATAGAGACATGCGGACACCTACGGCACTGCCTGTCTCTCCAAATTTAGCTTACTAAATGTACCATGTGAGAGAAACTGTATTGCATTTTATTCAAACCTGGTGTGAATTGTAAGCAAGAACTAGAAATTGATGTTTGTAAGTAAGCTGGGAAACCCAGTCATCTAAACACGTTATTTATCTTTTATTTTTTATTTTTGACAGAGTTTTATGGCAAGGTAGTACACAAAGTTCCTGAGGTAGACTTTTACAAAATCAAACATGTAAATGTAAGTAAAACGTTATTGGTGAAAGAATGGATGACTGAAAGTGGAATATACTGTATATTTTACATTTGTTCATCTATTGTGTTGTGAAAGGGAAAATACATGAACAAACATCCTTTAACATTGTCAAATGAAACTGTAAAAGGCAAAGTATTTGAGTTATTCATTAGCTCCACAATTTGTAGCATGACAAAACAGACCCCTCACCTAAAACAGAGTGTAAAGGTTTTTAAAATGTTATTGGAAAGATGGAAACCCTATATACTCTCCATCAGCACCAAAAATGTTTCCATGTTTTTGGATTCCATGATTCCAAACAGAGAAGATATTAAATCCTGCAGATGTTGACGGCATGTATCTTGACATACCACTGAGGGGAGAAATTTATTTTGAGTTTATAACCTCCATTTTACTCCCCTTTGCCACTGTGGACAAAGCTTGTAGCTGTGTGGTACTTATCCATTGAAGATATGAAAAATGCATAATAAACTGATGTTTTTAATGCATTTATAATTAGGTTGGAAACAAGATTATGGACATAGAATTGTTTAAAAATGTATAATAGTTATAAATTACTTAAGAAAACAAAATAACCCTTCATGCTGACAGGGTCACTATAAAGAGAACCATTTCTATCACTTACACTGAATTGCAGTGAGTTCTCAGCTACAAACCACCAGTGTAATATTCACTTGATACTGTTTTCGAATTATCTTAACTGCAGTTGTTGGGAAAATAAGAAAATTATAAAAACTGTAAAAAGTTGTGGTGTCCAACTGTTCTAAGAATTCATTCCCTTATTTCATAATTTCTGCACACTGAATGCCTATTAAGAGCTAATAAATTAAGAACTATATCTTCTTTATTATCTGACATGTAAAATATTTAACAGTCTTGTATGACACTACAATAACATACCATCCATAGCAAGGTGTACACTCACAGCTTAGTCCATGTTCCGTCATGAATCCATCTTGCTATTTTCATGTTAATGTCTTACTTTTCTCCAAAATATATGCAATTTTTAAATATTTTTTTTTTTTTTTTTTCAGTCAAAAGCCAGACATGTCCTCTTTTGGGACCTAAAATACACACCTGGATAGGATTTCTAAATACCTAAAATGTCTGGGATTTTGCTTTGCTTGTTCCATTGATTATTCAACGTGAAAAATCAAATAGCCCAAAATTATGTTTATTCCATTGACTAGATATGGGTTTTCTTAAAACTGAGTAAATTTTTGCTGTTGTCTTTAATGTATGTTCTATATATTCTATTTATTCATTTATTTATTTTTTGTTGTATGTTCTCCATTGCATTTAACGTTGTTGTAGAATCGTTTTATCTTTCATTAGCCTGTTAAATTTATTTAATACAGAAAGGAATTGAGAAACGACGAGGAAACTGTCTCTGGCCACTGTTTTTGTTACAAACTACATATCCCTTCACTCTTACTGAAAACTATTTTGAGCATGCGTAGCTAAATTCCCATGTTTGGCTGTGTCACGTTGGAGGGCTCGATCCAATCGGATTTTATGTTCCCAACAGAGGCCTTGAATCAGATTGATATAAGATGGCGACCGCGGAACCGGTGAGTAAATTTATTCTTCCGACACATATGGCACTATAGACCAAGTAATAGCGTCTTTTGACAATGTTTCGGCACAGGTATAAAATTATATGGGTTCAAAGTATTGAAATTTTGTCCTTGTCGTGCTTGTGACATAAAAAAGTCGCCCAGTTTGTTTCGGGAATGTTGTGTTTCAGAGTGTGTTCCTCAGCCACGGCACCACCAGTGCTGAACGGTTGTAGGAGGAGACACGGCAACATGAGACCCCGTCGTGAGTCATAAATTGGGATCACGGTTAGCACACAGCGCCTCGTATGTCTGTCTGCCCCCAATAGTTGGTGATACCAGCTATCAAGGCCTGTACGACTATATGTTTGCGGGAAGAGCGTACACTGCACCGCTGTCAATAATGTGCATGCCACCGCAACCACAAAAACACAACATTATTTTCTTTTCATCGGCATACAGCGGTATGTCTTCCAGATGTGGGGGAAAAAAAGACAGACCAACGCTTCGTTGGCAAGCTGGTTGTGTCCGGTGTTTTTCCTTTTTTTCCTTTTTCGAAGTTGGGTAGCTCATATAACTCCCAACATTTTGGAGATTTTAGTGTCCTCTCTGAATGAAAGATTGACGTTTCGCCCCCCTAATGCCGGTCAACTAACGTTAAGTTTCACCCAACATGTAACTAACTTGGCAGGCTAGCTAGCGAACGTTATTTCATTCTGAAATTGCAGTTTTGAGCTGATTAAACAGCTGGCTAACTTGTTAGCTACCCTAACAGATGAACGAGTAAAAAGTTGGCGACGCAAATGAAAAGTGTCGCTTTCAAACTTGCCCGGATTATGTGGATAGCCAACCTGGCCAAAACATTTCAAAATGAACTTGTTGAGTTAGACAGCTATTCACCATGTTAACATTAGCTTACTTTGGCTGGCCATTTTAAACTGCCTGGATTTCAGAGTTTTTCTGACTGCTTCTCTGAATGCACAAGGCCGTGGACTATGGGTGATATTAATTCTCTAAATTGTGGCAGCTAGCTAGCTAATGATAGCTTTTTTCCGCAGATCGTGGCCCCTGGTCATTGGTCAGCTATTTAATTTTTAACCATAGTTAGCACCAGGTAGCTAACGTTTGCAACACCAACGTATATCTTAGCCAAATTTGAAAATTATGCTTTTTGGTGAAGTCAATATTGTCTCTCCCTCCCTAACAAAACAAACAAATAAATACATTAAAACAACATGAAACATAATGCTAAGAACAACTAGAAAAAGAATAGTATTTCAGAGGTTAAAGATTAACTCGTTGGGTAACCCCGAGCATGCCATATCACGTTCACCGTAGTTGGCAACATATCGAAGTGCTTATTGATTTTTATGACAAATGATATAACGCCAGTTGGCAAAAAACGGAACATGGTAATCATTTCTATTGCTTCCCTCACTGAATTAATAATAATAAACTGAATATGAGAGATGAACGCAGGAAGGGAAGTAATACAATCAATAGTGTAAATTTTACCATTACATTTTGCGAGCTAATGTTAACGTTACTCAGTTAAAAAACAGTAAGCTAAGATCTCACCTCTTCATGTCAGACACTGGTTTCAGTTCAGTTGTTGTTATTATGATTATTATCTTTTTGGTCTTTGTAATGAGAGTCAGTGATTTTCATTACACTTTCTCAGGCAACCGTGAAGCAGAGGGAAAGTTTTGCTTGCTTAAAGGTAATGGTCACATGTCCAAAATGAAAATGGTCTGTTACATGAATACTTAAGTAGCATAATTGGAATTGCATAATCATAAACAAACAATAGCCTGACCAAAGTCAATTAGTGACATGGCATACTTATGAAGTGACTTCATAGTCTGACTGATTAGACTAATGAGTGAAAGACTGTGAATTAATATGTTTATTATTAGTTACACATTTATCACTCACAGGCTGACATAAGGTCTTAATGTACTGTTGTACTGGGACCAGTTGTTTGGGCTGACCTTAACTCGTCTGTGTATTGTAAATTCAGATAAATAAAATGAAGTGCAGTAAATAAAACCTTGCTATTAATTTGAATCTCCATTCAATCACTGTCTAAACAGTTAATATTGACATGGTACATTTACTTTTAACTTTTAATTGGAATTTGATTTGGAAGATCTGTATTAGTTATGCATGTGTTTTACTGTGGCTACTTGAGCATGGCCTAGATTTTCAGTCTTGAAGTTTTTTGAAAGTTAATGAGAGGAATGTTCTCTTCGTTGCCTTAGGCTAAAGTAGCAACACCTACATAGTCGTATGTATGTAGTCCTGTTGTTCATTTGATGCCATATATTTTTCATGGCAATTTTCTGTTTGTGAACGAAATGGTAGTTGTCCTTTGAGATGAAGTGCAAATATATTGTTATGCTGAAAAAGGAACGGAAACTGCCTCTTCATGAAAACCTCTTTTGCAGACAGCATGTCAAAAAATGATTTTCGAGGAAATATTTGTAGGGTTACATTTTCCTTTTAATTGTCAATAGTTACACAACAACACTGATATTCATATTTGTGTGTGATAGTCTTACGAACTGCAAAATAATACAGACCATAATATATTCCTCACAGAGCTGAGCACCTCTTCATTCGGTTCTTTTGTCTTTGCTGAGTGTTCGAATGTGGTTTCTGTTGGACATTCAGGTACTTGTTGTGAGGGACCCTTCTCCTCTTTGGTGGGGCTGGTAACTGTTGGCATGGTGACAGAAGTATTTTTTTTAACCAGAGACACCAGCTGCACAATGTCACACTTGTCAAACAATGCAGGTGACACCAGACCTCTTTTATGAATGAACAGTCACTAACAGTTGTTCTTCAAGTCCCACAATGATGGAGGTCTCCGTTTTAATTGTTTCCGTATGCCTCAGTCCGCATGAAACACTATTTTGAACGCTTTAAATTGAAATTTGAGATACGAGTTAACGCTATGGAATAAAAAAATGACCACCACAGACAACGAACAATCAGAATGAATTAAAGATAAAATGGAGGAGCCTTGATCCCCACCATCCACAGAGCATGGAAAATGTGGCACAGCCAGCTCTATCAGAGTTTGTTGTCAACTTGCGAAATTAAGTTAGGAAAATGGATTTTAAGTGAATACCAGGCTCCACCAAACCATAGAGGAGCTGCCCAGTCACATGCCGAATGACTGAACAGAATGTTTGAGTGCGCTTCTTTTGCCAGCCACTGAAATACTTAGGCCTAGTCTAGCAGCACATTCCCAGAATATCTGCATGTAGATGCCCAAGACATTCAAAGGATGCCTAGCCCTGCCATAGACACTGCCATTAAATGTTTTCATTGAAACCAAAGACATGTTTTCAAAATTTCTGCAAAATTTTAACGGCAGCGATTGCATTTTTAGAGGAATATTTATCCCTCCAAAACAGGCTATGGCCATTAAATAAATGACCTTATTAAAAAGAGAACATTTGGTACCCTGAATTTCATTCTCATGGTTAAGGGATTTAGGTACATCAGGGGTTTGTGCCTAACTGTGTGCCTGGAAGGCCAGTTTGTATGCAGGTTATTTTTTCTGCCATCTAGCTTGGCTCAGTTAGCTAATGGGCTTTGCACTCCGGCGTCGGCTCACTTGTTGATCAGACGACAGTAAATCGATTCACATGAGGACCAAAACAACTCTTGAGCTGTCATCCATGAGCTAATCAAGAGATTTAGCAGAGATGTCATATCATGTGAATGACTCCTCTAATGGAATTAAGTGCATACATTGATATGAAGCTGAGAAACCAATACAGACCTATTTGCATATCCCTAATTTAGAACATGGGGCTATGAGGAGCTGTTCCAGGGAATGCTTCACTCATTAAATGGGCAGAGTGGATACCGAGATACACAAAGTACCATGATGGTTGTTATTTAAATGTATCACATTATCACCAATGAATGAAATTATACAGCGAATCACTGCACAAGTTGGGGTAGGAAAGTATTAATGTTACTGTTTCTCTTTCTTGTGAGATAATTGGAAGATCTGAAATAGTCTCTGAAGTAAGTCTGGCTGTGGAAACAGGGAAGGAGAAGGGCAGCTGGGCGAGAGAGAAAACAGCTCGAATTACAGTAATGGCAGGTGATTGGTTGACTCAAGTTATATGGAGTTCTCCTTTAACAAGAATTACTCCCCTCTCCCTGACTTATAAAAAGTGTATAGGTATAGCAACAATGTTAACCCAGATGGTAACAACCGTGGAAAGCTTTATCGCTCCTGTGAACTGTATTTCCCTTCTTTCCTGCAGGAAACCCCTTCAAATCCCCCAAATCCTGAAGAAGAAAAAACCGAAGAAACCAGTCAAGAGGTCGTCAGCCCTGAGAGCTACATTAAACACCCACTACAAAATAGGTGAGTGGTCTCCAAAGTGTAGGTAATTGTGCTCAAATTGTAGTGAAATTTTATGAAATGCTTTCTAAATTACAATAACAGAAACAAGTAAAATGCTTTTGTCAAAAGCAATCCACTTTCTGCAAGTTATTTCTTCAGTAGTTGCTAAAAGGGCCTTGTAATTGCCAGGATGGTCAATACAGGCCCCCTCCACAGAATGTTCTTTTACATAAGGGGGCTGTCGACTTTACCCAGCCACTAGCCACAGGTGCGTCACATCTTTGAGCAGTGGGAAAATGTAGCACTTCCTAGTGAAAAAAGCAGCGCAGACACCAGCATAGTCCTACAGCGGACTCGTGGTGTAGACTGCCGTCGCTGGATACGAGCCACAGCGTTTGTAACACTATTTTGAGGAAAATATAAGCTAAACTGCTGTTTTCATGTTTTCCATTCCCCTTAGATTATTGTAGCTTAGTAGTAGCCAGCCTGTGTATGACTTTTGAAAATACGTCAATGTTGGAGTACCAAAAACTATTGCTGAAAAACTCATTAACATAATTTCGTATTAGCTCATATTTTTTCTATACGAACTAGGTATCATGTACAATTTACAGCACATTCTCATCAGCACCACCTTTTAAAATGTTTATGTAGTCTTCACATCATTTATTTCAACAGTTAATTGTGAGCCTCTCCAGTCACATATGCCATTTTAGCTAATTAATTGAGCCTCATGCAGCGATGCTAACTGGAACTGATTCGCCAATCAGTGAACTGTCACATGTGCAACATTACTTTAAATGCATGTGGTGCATTGAATTTAGGTCAGCACTAGTTGTAAACTGGCCAGTGTTACAGTGGTTAGCAAGCCTGCCGCTTGGAAAAGTTGATCACTACTAAACTTTTTTAGGGTAACAGTTTTGTCTGTTTTAGCGTAGACGGTACTGATGAGGTATTCGTATACTCAAGGCTGTATTCACTGGCTGTATGTTACCTAGCTGGTAAGCAAATGCATTTTAGCTGCTCAATACCACTTCATTCGGTAAAAGCTTCTTACACCACCCATAGTCAATCAGAATAGAGTGAGCTATCAAGCAGTGTGATCTCAGTGTAAAGATACAGTAGAGACTGTATAACTAGCCTTTGTGATGAAAAGGCGAGAAAGGACTAATGGCCATGGTCCACTTTGAAATGGCAAAGCTATTTAACATCAAATACCACATAGCAAAATGAAGAAAAGAGGCATAGTATTGACCTTGGTGAGGAGTACATCAGAACAAGTGCCATAAGTGGACTTTTAACTTAATGGCATGCAAAAGAGCCAAGGTTTTTCCACAACTTTGAATTAAATTGCCCCTGGGAATGCCCCCATGGATTAGCTTAAGAGGGAAAATAGATCCCTTTGGGGGGAAAAGTTGATTTCACATTGTGCTTCGATAACTTTCAGGAGTCACCATGCTACTTTGTATTTTCAAACTTATTTATCATATCCGTATAAATGTAATGTTTATCAATCATCCTCGTAAGAACCCGCTAGGACCAATCAAATTAAGTGCACATCACGTGCAGCCATTGATTTGTTTCCCCTGCGTTTACATTTGACTCAATTTTTGGGTCTCTTCAAATCAGTATCAATGTCAAGATCCAGGTAGCTGTGCATTTTAAGTTATCGTCATAAAATGTTTCAGTTCTCAGAGAAAAAAGAACAGAAATTCTTCAGGTGCCCTTGATGACAAGCTGCTCCGGCTAGAACACACAGTCAGCTTTCCCCATATTTTACTCACCCGGTGTGCATGCTGTCAAGGCTCCCCAGCCAAGTATAAGACTATCCTTCTTTTTGAAGTGTTTTGACTTAACATTTCACCGTCTCCCCTTCAGATGCAGATATTTATATCAATTTCGTACCATAGCTGCTGAATGGGCCGGAATCTAGCCGATGCTTAATCTTCACGGACACATAGCGTCATTCTGTCTTGGCCTGGGTCTGGTCCTTAGGCGGGCGTTTATTTTGCAGCCATAGGATCTGCCACCCACCTGTATTCATTGTCACACCTTTGAAATAGATACCTTAGTTGTGTAAGAGAGCACTGATATTATGTTTTGTTAGCATTATGAGTCCTTTTTTTCTGTGTCACTATGATAGATTATATGATTGATTTGATATGTGATTACTTTCTTACTAGCATAGTTTTACAAATCCTGAAAGATAAGAAATCATAGGTTAGATCATCAGCTATTTTATTGGTCATCTGGGAGTCTGCAGCAAGGACCGTTCAGTTGGCTCGGTACAAGTTGGGCTTTTGGCATGGATTTCTGGGGTTATGTGTACATTAACCTTCCTAGTAGTGTATAAGTTTACTAGGTGTCCCATCAGAGAGAGGCCACTCCTCTAGCTGGTGCTAGCTTTCCTGGAGTAGAACAGTGGGTTGCGGGTATGTGCATGTTGGGAATAAACACAGTCTAGCCACAGGACTCTGTGTGAAGTGAACGTAGCTCAGTGGTGACACAAGGGGACACAAGATTAATGATTCCAAGGTTCAAAATTGAGTATAAAGATTCCAAATTCGGTAAGAAGTAGTGCGGGGTGGGGTGGGAATTTCAGAGGAAGGGAAATTTCACAATATACCATGTGTTTTCTCTCCACAGATGGTCTCTTTGGTTCTTTAAAAATGACAAAAGCAAAACCTGGCAGGCAAACCTACGTCTCATCTCCAAATTCGACACAGTGGAAGATTTCTGGGCGTAAGTACTTCATCTGTCACATTTGCATTCTTTTGGAAAGGACTGACCAAGCACAACTGAACAAGCTATTTCCTGTGTTAGCGGTAAAATACAAAATGTAATAAGCTTCAGCGTATCCCCTGTGAGGTCCTCACCCGTGGTGACTGACAAAGCATACTCTTCACCCTTCAAAAAGAATAAAAATAAAGCAGCCAACTAGATCAGTGGCACGTATTTTGACAAATACGTGTGAATACAATGCGAAAACAAATGATAAAAATAACTGCAAGGCGTATTAGTAACGTCTCATAGTGCAATCGAATTTAAATCAGCCAACTAACGGTTATCATATGGTGTGTAATTACCTTATCAATTCCAATAGATCATTTTATATCTAAAATGATGCGACAGTGTGGAGTTTCCTCATTTCCTTTGTTTATGTTTTAGAGACCTTCTCCGTGGCTGGGATTAATTAAAGCACTTATTGATGATTGAGTATTGGATTCTGCTTTTTGCTTTGTGGGGTTACTTTCATGTCGAAAACCCTATGAGAGTCACTCATCGGCAGGGTCACTCAGACTGTTGGGTTATATACATTCAGTAATTAGGCTGCCTTTTAAATTCCAGAGCATTTCAGAACATTTTAAGTTGCTTAACGTACAGGGACTGGTGACCACTGATGAAAACATCAAAAAGTAATCTCCCATTTATCAATGCTATGAAGATTTAGTTGACTTTGTTCTTGCACAGTAATGCCACATGGACCAGCAGTATTTGATTGTTATAAAGGAATGATTGAGTAAAGAATCGCTTACTGTGAAGCTCAGTATTAACACGTTGTTTTCTTTTTCTAGTCTCTACAATCACATTCAGCTGTCAAGCAACCTAATGTCCGGTTGTGACTACTCACTTTTCAAGGTAGGATGTGTTTTTGTTTTTTTTTTCCCCCCCCATTACACGTAGGCCACATACAACCTTAACATTTATAAACATTTACCTATGATGATTGGCTACACAAAGCCAGAATAATAACCTGAAACTGTTATATTCTCATGGTACAGTTGAAAGTGAAAGACACACCTGATTACTATCAGAATGTGAAAATCAGGGTTCTGTGATTACAAGATTTAAAGATCTAATGATCCAGTAGATTAGTGAGGTTTGATGGATCTGAGGAGAGCAGTGGATCCCTTTTACCTGACTGGTAAATTGGTTGGATCTGGCTGGTCTTTTGCACCCATTGGATCGTTTGCGTCTGGCGGATTCGGTAGGTCTGGGGACCCAGTGGATCCATGGCTTCAGGTTTATCTTATCTTACGGTGCCTTGTGCTAAGCTCCACTTTGATAAATAGTATCAATATACAGGATATAATAACCAAATACAGGAGTTGTCTCCTTCAAGGGGAAGAAAGTGTAAAGCAGATACCATCCTAAATAACTATGGTGGAAATCCATTATGGAGCATCTTTTTTCAGTGTCTTTCTCCTGAAGGCTGTTAACAAAGGAGTTTGAGTTGAGTTCATGAAAAGAGTCTTAATGTCCCACACACACACACACACACACTACCTTCCCCACCTTCTGGCTACCCAGTAATCCAATTTTAAATAATCTGAATACTACTGGGGATATTAATCATTCCGTGTGGCATGTCCACTGTTTCAAATTAAATGTGTTGGTAGCAATACATTTAATTCTTCCACCATTTGTATTTGAGTGTGTATTAAGTTTCAAAACCCTCAGCTTGAATTTGAATTGGTGTCTGTGTTATTGGACACCAGAGTTAAGTATTTCCCAAGACGGGTGAACCTCTGCACAGAAATGTTTTCTCTCTGGCATCTGGCAATGGCTGCTGGTATCTCATTTACACAGAAATTATTACATGTTGTTTCCCTTACTTTGCCAGGAGGGGTTGGTACTGGCAAGCGTCCATGTTTTAGCAGAATACTCTCTTATTGTCCACTGCATTGAGGAAATGCAATTTATTTGTTTGCCTAGGATTCCGCTCACAAGGATTATGGTTGTAAACAGTTCATTTGCAGTAGTTTGATGTACACATTTATAGGTTTGGTTTCCATTTAGGGGTTAGGTGTAGAAAAAAAGAGGAGGCAATTTATATAGCCTAATAAAGGTAAATTAGAAGTTAATATCGCATAAAAGTGTTATACACACCCTTTAATGAATTACCTCATTGAATCTAGCTATGTTAGAACAGGTTACTGTTCTATTTGTGAAATGTGATTGTTGTAAAGTGTAAATTGTAGTTTCCCTATTCAGTTTCATTAAACCATCCACACTCTTTTTTAAAGACTGTTTTCAACTGTCTGGGCATTTAGCTCTGAGGAATTCCATTACTCTAAGGAATCGTGTCTTACTTAATATAAGCTGTGTGTCAAATCATATTTTTGCACTGTACGATACACCCATCATAAGAATAAAATGTGTATTTTTTGTGTGAGCATGCCAACACATACATGTGAATGCGTTTGCTGGGTTTTGAGGGTAGGGGAGGCCTGGTTTGAACAGGCGGCTGTAGCACAGCTCTAACTCGCCTGTGCCGTGTCAGGACGGCATCGAGCCCATGTGGGAGGACGAGAGGAACAAGCGCGGCGGGAGATGGCTGATCACCCTCAGCAAGCAGCAGCGCCGGGCCGACCTGGACCGCTTCTGGCTGGAGACTGTGAGTGAACCCCTGTGCCTCTTCTCCCCTACCCCGTCTGAAAACCCCTCTCCTGTACCTCCTGTTTGAGTCCTCTCTCTCTGCCTCCTACCCCCTGTACCTCCTGTTTGAGTCCTCTCTCTCTCTGCCTCCTACCCCCTGTACCTCCTGTTTGAGTCCTCTCTCTCTCTGCCTCCTACCCCCTGTACCTCCTGTTTGAGTCCTCTCTCTCTGCCTCCTACCCCCTGTACCTCCTGTTTGAGTCCTCTCTCTCTCTGCCTCCTACCCCCTGTACCTCCTGTGTGAGTCCTCTCTCTCTGCCTCCTAAAACCTGTACCTCCTGTGTGAGCCCTCTCTCTCTGCCTCCTACACCCTGTACCTCCTGTTTGAGTCCTCTCTCTCTGCCTCCTACCCCCTGTACCTCCTGTTTGAATCCTCTCTCTCTGCCTCCTAAAACCTGTGCCTCCTGTGTGAGTCCTCTCTCTCTGCCTCCTACTCCCTGTACCTCCTGTGTGAGTCCTCTCTCTCTGCCTCCTACCCCTGCCTCCTACCCCTGTACCTCCTGTTTGAGTCCTCTCTCTCTGCCTCCTACCCCCTGTACCTCCTGTGTGAGTCCTCTCTCTCTGCCTCCTACCCCCTGTACCTCCTGTTTGAGTCCTCTCTCTCTCTCTGCCTTCAACCCCCTGTACCTCCTGTGTGAGTCCTCTCTCTCTGCCTTCAACCCCCTGTACCTCCTGTGTGAGTCCTCTCTCTCTGCCTCCTAAAACCTGTACCTCCTGTGTGAGCCCTCTCTCTCTCTGCCTCCTACCCCCTGTACCTCCTGTTTGAGTCCTCTCTCTCTGCCTCCTACCCCCTGTACCTCCTGTTTGAGTCCTCTCTCTCTGCCTCCTACCCCCTGTACCTCCTGTTTGAGTCCTCTCTCTCTGCTCCTACCCCCTGTACCTCCTGTTTGAGTCCTCTCTCTCTGCCTCCTACCCCCTGTACCTCCTGTTTGAGTCCTCTCTCTCTGCTTTCAACCCTGTGCCTGTGCCTCACAGCTTCAGCCCACTATATTAAAATTGAAGGTGACAAATGCTTCGATTTAGCTTGAAGGTCCTTGTTTGCATGTTAGATCATGGGTTTTTAGAAAAGTCATTTTTTGGGTTTTTTTTGTAGCTGAGCCCTTAGAACAAAAAGTAAGACTGTTGTAAAGTAAATAACATTAGCATCCTGTTTTCCAGTGCACAAAATCTCCATCCATTAACATATAAGGAGTAAGTTTGCTGTCAAGTTTTTAGTATTTTACAGCGCTTAAGTGTAGATGCTTCATTTTAGTGATTGTTCGTGTACAAACAGGGTCCTTGAGGGCATACAATATTGAACTTGAAAAGTCCTTGAATTATGCATCAGAAATACTGTGCTATAGCCCTGCTTCTTACTGTAGGTTTTTGTTTCAGCTTCTCTGCCTCATTGGGAGGCCTTCGATGACTACAGCGACGAGGTGTGCGGAGCGGTGGTCAACATCCGGACGAAAGGCGACAAAATAGCCGTGTGGACGACCGACTACGAAAACAGGGAAGCTGTAACGCATATAGGGTGAGTTGACATGAACAGCTGATGGCAGTGAAAGCATGATGCTTACAAATAATGTGAAATTTGTAGGGTTTTATTACGAGCTGGTACGCTGTTTGTATGTCCTGCTGTTAAAAAACACCAAATGCATTTGTGCTTTACTCTCCTTCACTTGCCAGGCTCATAAGCTTGAGCTACTACCTTAATGACCAGGTTAAGACATGAAGTTAAGCTCAGAAGATAGAGCTAACAGTCCAAGAGTGACATAACATTAGACATTTAAATTTTCATGCAAATTTAGCAATGAGTGTTCAAACTCACACAATTTTTAGCAAGTTATAAATTCCCCAGTCTACAGCCTTAACCCTGAGTGACTTGTAAAGTTCACATTTTACAGTTTTACATTTGACATTCCATTTATACAGCCAGATATTTACTGATGGCAGTCAGGGTTAAGTACCTTAGACTGTGCCCCGCCTTTGGAATCTACTTGCATCCTGCAAGGGATTTTGTCATTTCTGGTTCTCAGGGTTATTGGAAGTCCTTGAAGTTTGGAAAGTTGTAGGAAATGAGACAGATTCACCCCTCCATTTAAAGTCATATAAAATTGTCATCCTTCGCTCCATAAAGATTGCATTTGCTTCCAAAAGTCATTGGTTTTCTATGAAGAGAGAATCAGGAAGTATATACCCCAAAGCAACCAAGAGATATTGTAAAAAGTTCTTTTTTGAATAACTGAACAGTATTGCTTTTAATTTCACAGTTGCCACTATAAGAAGCAGAAATTCTCCAATAATGTTTATAAATGTATTTTATCTTGTTAGATATCTCTGATTTGATTGATGTGAATATAGAATAGAAAGCTTTTTCGGCTGTGCCTGTGCCACGCGGTAGCACTGACGCTGTTGTGCTCTTCTGTTTGGGCTGCAGGAGGGTGTACAAGGAGCGGTTAGGAGTGCCACCGAAGGTGACCATCGGGTACCAGTCCCACGCGGACACGGCCACCAAGAGCGGGTCCACCACCAAGAACAAGTTCGTCGTCTGAGACCGCGGAAATGCCATGCCCTTACACTTCAGTTCCATTCAAAATTTTTTTTTAAATCAATTTTTTGAGAAGACTGCGTCAAGCAATCCACACCCAGGTTAAAACCAAAGCTTCTTCAAAAAGCAGAATGGACTGCATTCGATCATACCACAACCTCTTCATCTCTTCCGTGACACGCACTCATCCTCTTTTTCGCAGTTTTTATTTTACGCAAAAAAAAGAGAAACTTCTCAAAAAAAAAAAGTAAAAAGAACTTGAATTTTCACATGCGCAATGAAGATTGTGCATTAACCTCAAATGAGAAAAAAGAAAAAAAATGCTGTAACAATATGTCAAATATAAAACCATGTTTGTCTTTTAAATCTTCTGTTGATTGGTTAAACAGCAAATGGCAGGAAATTAATTTGAAGCTTTTCAAATTGCCTTGTGCTTTTGTTTTCTCTACAGCAATGCTATTGCTGTAATCCTTAATAATATTAAGCCTTTTAATTTATTTTATTTTAATTTCTCCAGAAGAGCTATAGCCTCCATCATTTCGATAGTTTTCAGACCTTAGTTTTTTTTTTTTTTTTTTTTTTTTTTTTGTTTTAGAGGGGTTTGGACTTTAAAATGAGTGTAATCAAGCTAATGTGATTATTTGCTGTAGCTTAAATTTTCCTTGAGTATTAACATAATTAAAATTGGTTTTGCAATTCAATATAGTGTTTTTTCTTAATGATATTGTGGATTTTTTATGTAACTTGTAATTTTTACATTCCTTGATATAAATGGTAAGATATATAAAAAAAATTGTTTATCTTTGACTGCTTTTTCAAACATGTATTAATTTGAAGATAATTTGCTTTAATTGCTCAATTTGAAGCCCCCAACATTGTATTAAGACGGAGGAAAGAAACATCTGTAAATAAATGTGTACAGTGAACTGTCTTTATTGGAAGAGCAAAATTTTCTTTCACAATACAATACAAAAGATCATTTTGGCCTCTGTTAGTCTTAATTGCGGTGAAATTTCACCTTTACGAAGTCTTGAGCAAATCATTTTACTTAATTGTCTGTCATATTCTGAATTTCATTCTAATGTCAGTCATTTTCTGTTCGTACAGAAGTAGTATTGTAAGTTAACCGTAAATCACATTGTGGCTTACTTTGAGTAGCCTGCTTTGGTGCTCAATTACCCATGATGCACGGTGAAAGCTAAGGACCTTTAGTTAATTTCTATCAATGGAGGGAAATGCTGAATACACTGAACACTCTGTTTTAGCCTGTTAAGCGTCTTGGTTGGTTTTGTGGTTGGTTTTGTGTAGCATAGGAGCTAGACTGATGTTACATGAACAAAGCTAAGCGTCCACTGGGATTGGTAATACATTTTCTCATTTCTATATGCATTATAGCTAGCAGGAATAATCTAAAAAGTGGTTGGGTGCAATGATTGTTTTGTTTTTAAACTAAAGGGAAGACCTTTCACAAACTAAAATATGATTTGAGCAGTCTTAATCTTGTAATAGAAGTCATGATTCGTTTAATATTACAAACCTGACCCCTTTGTTATTAACTCCATATTGGCAAGGCTGAGAGTCAAGTATCAGGTTAGGTTTTGTCTGATTGATAAGAGAAACTCTTGTTGAGAACGTTACATAAGACTGGGGTTTATGTCTATATGTAGAGCCTGTAAGGTTTGGGAATTAAATGCGTTGCAATTTCGATTGTCCAAATATGTCACACCACTCTTAGTGTAACCATTGTCTGTTTGCAAAGTAGATAGTGTACAGCACTGTCAGAAACTTGATTCCAGTGACAGAGCTAAAATGATGTGACCATAATCTACTTAATTTACGTTCACAGTGATTGACAGGTATGAAGACCAGCACCAATCCAACCCAGCCCTTTATTTTTTTCTTTCATTAAAAGAGCATCTTTCAGAAGGTACAGGCAATTACAAAGAACCAAAATGGTCGGAGTACAAGTTATCATAACACAATGTCCATATCCCAGGAAAACCTTGTCTGCCTGCTTTTTTGCTATTTTTCTTGTTTACACACACACACACACACACACACACAACACAAACAGCTTATTGTATCTCACAAATCAGCAATTTGTGTTGATGTTTGTTTTGGCAGCTGTGCCATTTTGCCAGATAACATTTCTGTCCGTTCAGGCTAGATGGCCAAAGCAACAATGAACCTTCCGGAAAAAGATCGCTAATGACATTCAGAGGGCGACCGCAATATTTGTCTTCCTTGTTACCACCTGATTAAAAAGCAGCGTCTATGCTTGTAATTGCTTCATGAATATTGTCAGTAATAACTGTGACCAAAGTGTATGAGGGTGCTGCCAGTAGTCCAGAATGGAGACCTTGCAGCTGTAATCAGGCTTGATAAATAGCTTACTAACACGGCAAAGTGTTACTGTTTGAGTTTCTTATTCGAGTTGAGTTTTTTTTAGTCGTAGGGGAGGACGTGTAATCTATGGCAGGGATGTCAACCTGAAGTTTTGTGGTTTCATTTCTGTCTGCAGGTGATTTAGGCCTTTGGAACAAGCTGTGTGGACTCTTTTGTTAGTAGACTCTTTAGTTTGTAATGTAAATTCAATTTGATTTCAATTCAGTTTTATTGTCGTATAGTGCTTTTTATTACAAGTTGTCACAAAGCAGCATAAAATTGATCCCAGGCCTGAAACCTCCACAAAGCAAAGAGAAGCTCCCGTACAAAGACAGGAAGAACCCTGAAGCTGAACCCACATCAGAACTGGAGCCCGTCTGCTGCTGGTGGAACTGGGTGGACAACAGAGTTCAATAAGAGAGTAAATGCAGTATGTACCGTTAAGAATAATGCCGTAAACTAACCATATGTGCATCAATTGCATTTACCTTACATTATGGGCATTTAGCAGACGCTCTTATCCAGGGCGACTTAGAACACAAAGTGCAATATGTCGGGACGAGGGTGTTAAAGTGCTATTGGTCTGTAAAAGTCTCAAGCGCTAGAAGGGTTAGCATGGGCAAAACCCTGTGGATGATTATGTGTATATGATATGTACATACATCGCAATTAAAATAATAATAATATGATTAAGAATGTGAAATAATAATAATAATGAAGTTAAAGTTGAGTCGGGTCCAGTTCTTGGCACAGGGAGGGCGAGACAATGAATCACTGCACCAAAAACTAAAGTCTGCACCAAAAACTAGACCACCCCCCCCACCCCCTTTCAGCACAGTAGAGCTTTCACACAGGGAAACAACTTTACTTTGTGAAGAAAGTGATGAAAGTTGACCTGTGGAGACCTCATCTCAGCAAATTTCTTGCTTAGGACAGAGATGTCTGTACAGTCCTTGCTTCAGAGGCGCTCCGATGTTGCTGATTCTCAGACCTCTGTTGGTATATATATATTTTTTTTTGCTTAAAATAGTCTGCGGCAGTCGTGTCCCTCTTCAGCTGTGAAAGTTCTTACCTTTCACTGAGTTATCATTTCCTTTACAGTCCCTGTGACTCATCTTGTGCTGGGCATGAGTTTGCCTTTATTTTTTTGAGGGCCAAAGCGATAAAGCAGTCCCTTCAAAAACACGGGTTCAGTCAAATGAACTTAAGTCTCTTTAACGGAATATGCAGTTTGATATTCAATTCTGTATTTTCTATGTTACTGAATACAAAACTCACATCCTCTGTAATGTTCTTTTCATTCTAAAATATAATTGCACATACCCCTAAAAAGACTCAAGCCCAAAAAAAGGACTGAAAGCCATGTTCACTTGATTTGTCTCTAATTTCCCTTTAGAAAGGACAACTGAGTCACTTTTTCTCCACCTGAACTCTGCCAGACAGTTTCGTGATACAAGCGACCTGCTCCCAGCAACTCAAAAGTAGGATGACATGACGTGTGACTGCTCTGAGTCACATGACCGCAGTTGCAACACCAATCATATGCCGCCTATGGCGCTGTCAGATGACAGAGTTAGCTATGCCCTCAGTTAATTCATCAACAGACAATGGGCTGACGAGAAGTTGACACGAGAGAACGATGAGGCTAATAAACTTAACTGGCTTACCCTCTGTCGTTGGCTGAGCCAATTGCTGCCTTGCTAATGCAGACCTGAAGCCGTGGGCCATAACAGCATGGCTATGTCTTTAACTCCCAGTTGCAGGACTCACATCTGCTTCCCAAACACATGTCTTCACTGTGATAGCCACATGGAGACCCTTTGCTCTCCATGCTTAATCATCCCCATTGTCTGGAAAAATCTGTTTTCTCTCCATGCACTTATCGTCCCCATTGACTGGAATCAAATCCTGACTTTTGTAGAACTTTCTAACAGGGATTGTGGAATTAGAAACCATGTCATAGAGAGAGAGAGAGAGAGAGCAAGACCCTGAAACTCAATAGAATTCACTTTTTCTTTGAGGTCACATGCAAATACTGACATCAAAACAGACAAGCTTCTGTTTTGATTGATCTGCTTGTAATTTTTAAAGAGACAACGTTTATTTTATTAGGTACCGTCCAGAATGTGGAAGCAGGGGATTGGGTCTACAAACTCTAGCCCTTCCAAATTAAGAGAGAAAGTGAAAAGTAGAAATTCAAACGTTAGAGGGAGAAGCAGCAGTAATGTGGTTTTGGAACCATAAGGTAGTCAAATTAAGTCCCAATGCGTTTTTTTCATCCGTATATCTGTGATGCGTTTTTTATCTGACTTTAGTTACGCAATACATATTTAAATAGCTAGTCTGTTTTCAAGCAAGGGCATCTGTAAAGCAAGAAATATAGCAGAGTAACATAGACAAGAGGATGATGGAGAATGTAATTGTGTCTCTGTGTTAATGTTTATTTGTTGTGGGACAGGATGTCTTTGCACCTCTGCTCAATGTCTGATATAGACTGGACTGAATCATGTAAAACTACAACCATGAATTCATTCAGCTTTCCAAGGTCCAAATTTTTCAATATTATACCAACAAATTGAATTATTGTACCACACCATATCAAAACAATTACAATAACTTAAGATGATGTCTTTTTTATTAATTATGACATGTGACCAGCCAAAAGAGGTACAAAATGTGTGGAACACTAGATGGCGCTGTTGCTCCACTTGAAGGCTAAAAACCAGGATCGAGCCGCATCGACCCGCCGACGCAGTGGAGGGGAGCTTTCGCTCCGCTGCCTTTGCACGTACACGCCGCCGCGCGAACGCGACCGCGAGCGCCCTAATTAGGACGTCAGCGGCTCTAACAGTCTTCACCAGGAAAGAGACGTCTGTAAACAGCAGCTGCTTTTGAAGTGTTTAAATGTTCCTGATGCCCCAGGCAGCAGCCGCGCGGTGGCTGCCGCGAGAGAAATGGAGAGGTGGAGAGTGGGAGAAAGAGAGAAAAAGAAAGAGCCAAGGTCCCCTTGAAAGCAGGGTGTGGAGTGATGTGGATGGGTGTGGGGGCAGGGTGGGGGTTGGTGGTGGACGTGGTTGTGTCCATGGCGTCAGAAACCGCCTCTGGGCAAGACCGTGACGCACATCTCGAACATTTCTGCCAGAGACCAAGACGACAAGCTGTGCCATGAACACCCCTCCTTTTCACCCACCCCCAACAACCAATAGAGAGAAGCGACACTCCATTTGTATTTATGGGTTACGCTCTCAGAGAGGTCACCGAGGCTAGTCCACCACACGCAGGGGCCTTCTTAGTTTGCGGGCTTCCCTTTAAATTTTCCGAAATCTTACCCCACCCACTGCGAGCGCCAAGAGCCTGAAGACCTAGATCCCATGCAAACGTTCGGGCTCAAACCTGCTCCACACCAACCACGCCCCCCCACCCCCCCACCCCTGCCCCCCCCCGTCACAAGCTTCAGAGATCTCATAGCTCCGGGTCCAGCTGTCACCACTCTGCAAGAGCCTTTTATTCCCATCCCAACCTCCCGCGACGCCGCGCTGTGGATTTCAGCACCGAGTCGCTCGGTAAAAAGATCCCAGCCTCACTCTCCTTCCTGTTTCTAAAAAAAAAACAGAAAAAAAGCCCATTGGCAGATCCTCACATTTCTCTCTCCACGCTGGTGTGAAGGATCTGCTTTTGTTCACGGATCAAAAATTTGCATTTACCGGGAAGAATGTGGAGAGCCGGTGCAATGAGAAGGAGGGGTGCGGGACTGTTGTTTCGAGCAGGTGCTTGGAGATTAAACTCACACCGCAGAATATCTCTTTCCTGCTCCATCTCTCTCTCACACATACACTCCCCCTCCTCCCTCTTTTCGCCTCCTCTATATCCCTCCCTCCCTCACTTCCTCCATTCTCTCTTTCCTATTCTCTCACCCTGACCTTCCTTCTCTCTCTCTCTCTCTTCCTTTCTCCCTCCCCTCTCTTCTCCCTGCCTTCCTCATCCTTCTCTCTCCTCTTTCCCCAGCCCACCCCTTTCTTCCTATATCCGTCCCTTCCCCTCTCCCTAAGAGTGTGTACTTGCATACTGTATGAGCTTCAATCATACCTGTCATTCCTGACTGCAGAAATCAGTGAAGGGATAAATGTTCCTCTGCAATTACTATGTCAAATGAGCTTTTTCATCAGTGGCTCCAGTCACAGTCTCTGCCGGAGAACATGAAGCTTCCCCTCCCGGAGCATGGACTGCCATGGGGATCCCAGGACACCATCAATCTTCGCAGGGTCCCTGACATCAACACTTTTTTCTATAATTCTGTGTGTTGCTCAACGAATCCGATTCATCTTATGAATAAAGCAAACCCCATTTGAAGCCAGCTTTAGCTCGGACCTTCTGTACAAGCTTTTGAAATTACTTCTGGACACCACAAATCTTCAGAGGGCCCCAATATCAAGTCTTTTTGTGTTTATTTCTGTGCTGGTTAATGAATTTGATATATTGTTTGAATAAAGAGAATCCCAGCTGTAGCCAGTTCTAGTTGTAGAGACTTCCTGTTCAGCCATAGAAGCTACTTGTGATGTCAACGTGCAGGCAAAGTGCTCTTTCTGTTCATTCACCTTTTAGCTGATGTTTATAACAACCTTCATGTCTTAGGAAAAAGTAATAGCATATGGAAAAGCTAAAGACGTACTTAAATTGTGGGAAGGCAGTGTAGTATGTTCAAGATACTACTGTATAACCAAGGTCCTAATTGAATGTATATGGTAACTGCTTCTCTTAAAGAGGAATTATTATTATATAACATTGACATGCACTTCAAATATTAAGATGGATATTTACAAAAAATATACTATTTTCCCAGAGTATAGTAACCGCAGTTGTAAAACACTTGTAGTTAATGTCAAGGCTGTTCTGTGTCCCCTGACATGTTTAATGTTTTTCTGATAGGGTGTTTCAATGCTTTCTCCTTCATGGGATGTGCCATTGATTTTTAGGTCCCTCTGTTGGTGACAAACTGCATTGAAAGAGTACGTCACCAAGTGAAAACTGCCGCCGCTGGGTTTGTTTTTCTTTTTATTTTATTGTGCTCAAAATTTCAAGTTAAACTCTTTTAAAAAAATGAAGCATAAACTACAATAAGAATAACTGTACATAATATATGTATACATATATATGCTATATTGAAATACAGCCGGAAAAAGTTTGACCCAATTTAGTACTTTGTCGCTGTAGCATCAGAAAAACTGTTTAAAATTTTTTAATGTTGTCATACTGTGACATTTACGGTAAATGTTTAAGTTCCAAACAGCATCTCAGGATGACTGAATGTATATTGATCTGTATTGAATATTCATTGATTTACTAGTGACTGAACAACTGGTAGGTCACAAATATAATGGCAACATAATTTGTTTTTTTGGATTACAAGCTAGAGCGGTATTTTTAAATGGCCGATTACTACTGAATATCAGCAAAGAACATCCAATGTCACAAGCAGAATCAATGCGACGTACCAACCAATGAATAAAGACGATCAAAGAGAGTAAATGTGGTTCTCTTACTTCACAAACTGAGGTGGACAACCTGCTGGGAGATTGGCTACTATGACCACCATACCTGGTTATCAAGTGCAATGATCAATACAATGTGCTAACCTTGGCAAGATAATTTACCTGTATCGATCCTTTAACTTTTCTGCCAGTAATCTTGGCTTGAATTTGAACCTATCCTACTGTTGTCAGTTACTATTCAGCTAATGTTTCAGCACATGTCGGAGTTACACCAATGGTGATTAACGTAGGCAAATTTAGACATTTCCATGATAAGAAATTTGGTTTGTTAAATGGCCAATACCAAAATCAAAAACATTAATTGTTAGAGGAGGAAGACTAATATTCAATTATGGTACATTTATCTTCATATCATCCAACTATAAAAACTACAGTTTTGAGTCTGCCTTGTTTTCAGTGTTAATGTTCATGTTTTCATGTTTTGCTTGTATTTTGTCAGTAGGAAATTACTGCCCATGTTATTGATACTGCAGCATATTTGTAGCTTTATCATGTGGGATTTCCAGCAGCTTTCATGCTGTCTTGTTAATTGAAAGCCTTGGAACTCATAAGAAAGAAAGTACCTTGGGTCAAGCAAAAGAATCAAACTGATTCCGAGGCAACAATGCAATGTCACAGACCATTTTTAACAAGTTCAAAATTCTAAATCCCACCTAAGCACACACACACACACATACACATAGCTCTTGACTTGTTCATTATTCACTGTCTTGATATGCTGTTTTCCTGGCAGGAACAAAAGGTCTCAAAACTCATTTTTACCATTATGTAAGCAGATTGGTTCTGTTCATGAACTTTTTGTTCCTAAGTTTTGGATTACATAATAATTGTAAACGGGTTATTCTCTGATTAAGACAAAACATATATAATGTATTTAGCAGTCCCTCTTTAAAAGTGATGGTTTTCCATTTCTCTAGATTGTGGTGCAATTTAAAACACAAAAGGGGAAGTACTATCTTGTCTAATTGAGAAACCATAAGGTTGTACCACCCTGAACCTGTCTCTTGAAAAACTGTTGAAAACTTCATAGCTGTAGGCATGACAACTGCTTAGAACTGCGAAAACTGAGATGCTGCTGTTTGAGGAGGGACAGTAGGGGGCACTCTTCCCTCTTGACCAAGTAGAACTCCAGTGCCCCAGATAGGACACTGTGCTGTAGGAGGTGCCATCTTTCTGACGTTAAAGATCCCATGTCACTTTCTGAAGCAGAAAGGGGATGTTAACCACCTGGTCAAATTCCAATAAAAACTGTCTCCCTTCATCCGGCCTCCAAATCACCAGGATGGTTACACAATTCCTTGCTTTCTCCACCTACTTTGATTCCCCAGGTTGTCATCACTGAAAAGATGACAGCATTCTCAGTAGATTCTACTTGGTTAAATAAAGGTAAAACAAGCCAGCAGAGAGTTCACCAAACACTGTGCATACATAAAGTAGGGAACATATAACATTGCTATTAATGTGTTATTGAGCATTTAGTACCGGGCTATAATAATTATATACAAAGTCATCTGTACACAGCCGTTAAAGGTATTCATATGATTCATGTTTATAATTATGGCAAATTATTTGCTTTTAGACAGTTACACATGAAACATTCTTATGGTCAGAAATATTTCGACTTCAGTTTAGCCACTCAGTATGACAATGGTCAATGTAGATTAAGGAGGAAAGTGGCAACTGGTCGTTTAGTTTGGTAATGAGAAAAAGCATGTTAATTGCCCCTGACTGCTGAAGGTAAATTAATTATTGATTGTTTTCTACTCCTCTCCTGTACTCACACACCCTTACAAATCCCTTCATCATCCCCCCAGTGTAAGTACATTTCCTACTTCAATATTTATGCAGGATGCAGCCCATGGGCTACTAAGGAGCTGATTCGCTGAAGCGTGGCAGGGGGTGTGGGGGGGGAGGGGCCATGCGGTTTACATGCCTAGTTGGGAGAAAAAAGGACTTTGAGCAATTCTCTCTCCCCTCCAATAAATTTGCACTCAGACCTCGACACATCGCTAAAGCGTTCTCCATTATCGAACAAACGTCACCTTATGCTGAGCGAAATCACGATTGGTGGTGGAGTTTGGAGGCGGAATCTCTTACGGCGATTACAAATAGAAACAGTATCTGGCAGTCTACACATCATTGCAAGCACTCCAATCCCCAACCCCACTGCCCAGAAAGCTGCCTTAAGCCTAGACGATAAACTAAAAGCAATACAAATCTAGGCGTTCATTCACCTCCAAGAGCCATATCGCTTTAATATGTTAGGCATTGTAAATGCTGAAGCTCATCTGGGTTTTGACACACAAGATCGATAAACCAGAACGAGTTCCACTGGATGTGACCTACGACAGGTATCTCAGTTCCCTGCAGAAAGTGGATTTGGTGCGTGTTCCCCACATCAATCTGCTTGCAAGTCATTTTCAAAACTGTTTTCCTGTCATTGATTGATCCGTTGCATCGGATATGCACGGGACTAAGAGGTTGCAGGCTCAAGTCCCAAGCCAGATGTCTTAGCGATGTGCCCTTACAAAGTGGTAGTTATCCAGAACCTCATCAGTGAATATCCACCTCTGTTTATGAAGGATGCATTCCGTTCTAAAACCACAAAGCTTGCACATTTAACCAAACATAAGCAAATCTATTATAAAAAGAAATGTATGCAGCCAGTACAGGAAGTGGTAAGTGTCTTTAAAAAATGTGGCTCCAAATGTTAGATACTTCTGGGTTCAAGACAAGGTTTTTGTTACTTATACAACAATTTCATTTTGCAAGTTTTTCATAATATTACTAGAAGGTCATTTGAATAAACAAGAGATGCATGTAATTATCTTTAATATAATTAATTTGAATTCTAAATGTTATTAATTTTAATAAAAATTTCTTTACACATTTGCAATCATTTTCCATTATATTTCAGTTTTGAATATTTAAAAAAAATACAAATTTATCAGGAAACCTGTGCTCTTATTTTGAAATTACATTTTATTTCTGAAATCAAATGTTGGCTCTTTAAGTTTGCTAGCTTCACATTGCTTACTGTCCCTTGAAAAATTATGCTAGCATAAATCAAAACAAACATTTTACCATCTGGATAACCAGTGATCTATCTTTCTTTTTCTTGGTTTAAAAAATAATAGCAAACCTACTTGTTCTCTGTTGGAATGTGCACTAATTAAAATAACAAATGGAAGCATTTTCATAGACCAAAAGCAATTAAAATAAATGAGGAAAAAAGGTGAGAAGCAGATATGCAAAGATCCTCAAATCTGTTTGCCCAGGGCTGATTCATACAGTTTGTATTTTATAATTGCTCCGAGCTTTTTCAAGAACCCAATATTCAGTCCAAAATCTTTGACAAGTCTTAGAATAAAGAGGAGCTTTTAAATTACATGTTATGAGTATTCTTATTTCCTAAAAACAGAATACACAGTTCTATGTGACCTCCCCCCACCCCAAAAATACAGTTAATTCTTCTGAAAAATGACATTTTTCTAACGTCCTGGTAACATTTCAGTAATATTGTCATTGCCTCACTGTTGCAACATTCTGACAGCATGAGAGGTTTTCCAGAAGAATCTTCAGGTTTGTTTGTTCTGTTCGTGATTGATTCTGACGAGATCGATCCAGCATATTGCAAAAATAACAGAAAAAAGGCACATCGATTTCAGAAGATGAATCCTCGAATGGAGAGCTGTAATGTAAGAAGCACACAAGCAAATGGTCGGGTTCACACAGTCTGAACACACAAACACACATACACACTCATGCTCACATGACTTCGCACAGACATGCAAATAAACATTCACTTATGTGTGAATATAGCGTACACACACATAAAACACACACACGCGCGCACACACACACATAAAACACACATACACATAAACTCGTAGGACGTCACAAAGGCCCACTCATTCATTCAGGTGTGGATAGAGTCTCCATCAGTGGTCAACTACAGGTCCTGAAGAGCCACCAGAAACTCCACAGCAAGTTCAGAACTGAGAAATAAGGTCAGCTGAGATACACGTGTTGTAAACAATTTGAATTGGTCAGTAAGTGCTGGGGAACAACAAATACCAGCATGCACTGCAGCTATCCAGGACCAGGAGTGAGGACCATTGGCCTACACACACACACACACAGAGTCACAAAACACAAGCAAGGCTACATTTACTATTCATGTATACACGGTTTTATGCATACAGCGTGAGTAAGATCAATCTGGCAAACATTTTGGAATTCACAACCCTGCTCTGATCTCCGGCATGAACAAATGATTTATGACTCCAGATCACAAATACTCAAGTATACATGTCTGAGAATGATAACCAAACCATCTCTTCCCCCAATTTTAATACCATTGACCAGTTTTCACAAATGGGAACAAAATTACACTCCTCTGTTGCGATGGGCTCAAATGAATGCAAAATTCAATTATGCGATAAACAAATAAATACAGCCGACCAGTTAACTAATCTAATCAATCATCATACAACGGACTTGTTAGCTATATTTTTATTGTGACTGCATGCGCGTCATTAATCAGAGCCGGGTGATGAATATGAAGACACACAAAGCCTCTAAAGATTAAAGATAAATCCTATAGATTTGTGAAAATGGTGTATTTGTCTTTGTTACGGGATGTGGTGAATGGTGCCCTGGGAAGACTGTACATATTTAGTGGGCTGCAGAGATGTATGCAAAGATTGCAAGCATATTTTCAGAGGGTGGCCCACAGCAAAATACTCAATTAGGGCAGCGGGTAGTGCAGTGGGTAGGGGGAGGGGCGTGTGACTCGAGGTGGGAAGGAAATGGTAACAATATGGCATAATGTCACACCCTTGAGCAGTGGACTGAATCAGAATTGCTTAGTAGATATGGAGTTGATGGATGTTGGGCGGGGGGGTGGCGGTACTGTAAATTGTGTCATTTATTTGAATAAGAGTGTCTGATAACTGCTGTTATGTAGGTGTAATTCCTTTACAAACCTGAGCTGCCCCTGGAAGGTGCTGTTCATACGGTCAGTGCTGAAATCTAGACACTGGAAACGGCTCATCACTGGGTAGTATTTTTGGAATATGTAGCTGGCGATGTCATGTCCTGTTTGGATTTTCTATGTATAAAAGCGCAAATTTATTGGTCTGCTCCTCTGTTGATAGAGTCCATTCACTCATGATGTTGTGAATACCCCCGGTTGTTGTGGATCGCAAGTTTACGGATTCTTTACAGCTTCTGAACACTTCATTGACCCTCAGTGGACATAGATTTGGTGTTTGTTCTGTTTGAAAGACTGAGATGAATATGAGTTGTGTGCGTTCCGATCAAGCATGTAAAAACAAACACACAGATCTTCTGAAAGCTGAATATTTGGACAGCACCCTTAGGGGAAGACAGTTTTTGTGGCCTTACCAGATCTGATGCAACAACCGTGACGGTCATTTCCTTCTATGGGTTTTGTTTTCCTGTCCCAGACAAAAAAAAAAACACTGATAAAATGATTGCCTTTTTATGGATGTACTTCCTCCAGAATAATTTAAATATCTGACTCATATGTTTGTTTTCTTCTTTTTTATGGTGGTGATATTATCAATTCCTTGGCTAAACCTATGCTGGATAAAGTCATGGGATTGTTGAATTTTCATGTTACTTATGCTAATGAAAAATGATGGGCAAGTGCACTGAATTTAAGAGCAATTGGGATTCACTGGGGTTCAACATAAGGCCTTTCCTCAAGCTTCCAATCCAACAGTGCACTTTCATACGAACATTTTCCCAAAGGCAAAGTGTGCAATTTATGCAAGCGTTTGCAGATGAATGCAGCTCATTTGTACCTTCATTTGTGACAAGCATTTGGGAATGAATGTGGCACATCTGTACCTGCATTTCTGACAAGCATTTGGAGATGAATGCAGCACATTTGTGCCTGCATTTGTGACAAGCATTTGGAGATGAATGTGACACATTTGTACCTGCATTTGTTTCAAGCATTTGGAGGTGAATGTGGCACATTTGTACCTGCATTTGTTTCAAGCACCTGGAGTTGAATGTGACACATTTGTACCTGCATTTGTGAGAAGCACTTAGAGGTGAATGCGACGCATTTGTACCTGCATTCGTGCTTTAGGATACTAAGGCTTTCTTGTAGTTCCAGAAATTTCTCAACCTTGGGTACGACGAAACGTCCTGGAAAGAAAAAATAGCAAACAACACACAATACCGCTGAGACAATTGCCAGTGTCCGATTTGGCCCGTTTTTTTTCTCTCCTGCATCCAGTCAATAAAAGTAGAACCTCAGGTGCTACCGAAGGCAGTACCTTTGCGTGTTGGTGAGGATTTACCGCCATTTGAGTGGAGCAGAAAGGCCCTTCCTCCTCCTCGGCGAGTAAAAAACCCTCTGAAGTACAGATTTTGCCGTATTTTCATTTGATTTGTCACACATTTTGCTTTCATTAACTCATTTCGAGGCTGTTATCAAACGTTACTTTGCCTGGATCAGACACACTTAGTTCCAGCTCCACGCAGCGGAGTGAAAAAATGGCTACAGGCGGTAACGAGTAACTCGTGTTCGTCTCGCGGAAAGCGGGAAAGCAAACAGTCAGAAGCCTTGAGGGGGTGGGAGGAATGTGCTTTGCATAAGAAAACCCATAATGCATTTCAGTGTCATACAACAAAGTGCTTTCCGCGCTCTGCTTTCCACGGCGGCGGCCGAAAAAAGCGCCCCGGCTTTTTATCTCTCTGTGATTAAAGAAAACCTCTTCCTCAGACCAAGAGGCTCACCGGGAGGAAGGGGGAAAAAAAATCCCACTTTCCGTTATCTGCCATCTGCCGTCTCTTTGTTACGTTTATTTTTCTTAGCCAATCCGCTGTGACTGCAACAATCATGCCGTAAACGTGGTGTTGGAATGCATGCACGCACCGGAAGTACATTTCCACAGGAATGTGCGGCTATTTTCGGATTTGGGTGCCATTTTAGTACCTCCATTGGACGTACAGAAGGCAGGAGTCGACTTGATAGGGTGGTTGCTGTGAATGATGGAGTTAATCGCTGCTATCATATTTGTCACCACTAGGTGGCAGATGCTGACACAACCACAACAATGGTTGCGCTTTGGCCTGGATTCTGTCAACACTTTCCCTCAGCTTACAAATATATATCATAAAACATTCAAAAACAATGAAGCACTCATTGCATTTTCTTCCGAAACACATTTTGACAAGTACATTTTCATGGTGATAGCTGAAGTGGTCAGAAAATGACTGCAGTATAGACAAACTGTATTAAAGTGTGCGAATATGTGTGCAATTAAAATGTCACCTCCAAACCCTCCGCAAATACAACTCGGGAAATCAAGTTAAGCGTACTGCTAATATCAGATGTCAACGAACTGTCGCGCAGCTTTCGCAGATTCCGCAACGATCGTCTCTTGCGTATCGCGCCACTGAAGGAAACGTTTTGGGCTACCTACCGCTGTTTAGGCATCAGCAGGTAGCAATGGACCCAAAATCTCATTCCCAAGTGGTCAAATTCCCAAAAAATGCTCAACATTTGTACCGCATCCCATCTCCAGAATGTTGGCAAGCCGAATTTCCATGCTTCACAATCTAGCTGCAGGGATTAACTTACAGCCCAGCTCTATCCACGTCATTCAAAACCCCGCTGCATAATTTATATTCTTTGTCAGCATGCCATTGATTAGCAGAAGCTAATTTTAGGGGCTACCAGTAACAATACGTGTGCAATAAACAACCTTTATGAAATCACCACTTCTATTTTCAGATTTGCATTCTTTAATATTTTATCAAATAATGTCTGAGGGTGTTCCGCACATGGCCTAAGACAGACAGTCCCTCACAGTTATTCCCTTGTGCAAAGTCAATTCAAAAACTGTCAATCATCTACACTTGCCCTCCCCATCACTGCCACACTTTGCATTCATTGGGTATTCAGTTAGGAAAACTTTGTTAAAGGAAAGCGTTATTGGTTTATCGAAACAGCATTTAGGGAGCGGGTGAAGATTATAGATTATAATTTATGCAAAACACTGCGATTCAGGTTGTCCTACTGTGAAAATTATTACAAATGGAAATTAGAGTCACAAACATGTGATAACAAATACACACATTATGTTTGAAATTATTCATCTGGAAATGACTTGATTGTTCATAAACAGCCCTTGGATCAGTGACAGACTTAAGGCTGCAGCCTATACACAATCAATAAATCAGTTCTATTTGGTACTGAGATGCTCAGCAAGTCTCAGTGTCTCATAAAATTAATGGAATATCCAAATGAAACTTCTGTATTCTCCAGTTTACCTGTGCTGGTTTACACAAATGGCCGATGATGATATCAACTATAATTTAAAACTTATCAGAGAGTGTTGTGAGAAAAGAGAGAGAGAGAGAGAGAGAGAGAATGCTTTCGATCCCCTATTGTGGGAACTAAGAAAGAGACAAAAAAAGGACAAATCTGCCTTTTATTGCCCACGTGCAGATCATATAATGGCAAACAACAAATGAGCTCCAGTCTCATTTGCAAAAGCAAAAGTGACGTGACACATTTCTGTTATGCCAAGATACGACACGCGCTAAGGGAACACCAATAAGCTGCCGCACAGACATGAGAGTCAGACTGGCGAAAATTAAGCAAGGTGCAGAAAAACGACAGAGGAAGGAAAAAATAAATTGCGCAAGCTTTCGTCTCACAAGCGTAATCCGGGAGACGACAGACAGTAATAAGACACTGCTCGCTCCTTATACTGGTGGGACACATCCACCCGGGAGCTAGATTCTGGGAGTGGGGGGGAGGGGGAAATAAATATTCGTAAAACTAGAAAATAAGGAGATATTCGACTGTCAGTGCCTCATCTCGAGAGGTGAAAGTGGAGAGCCGAGAGGATCAGCAATTCCTCAGGAAAATCTGCAAACCCTTCAAAGCTGCCACCAAAATTGCATCCAACGTGAATTTAGATGAATGTAGATGTATGTATGGCCATGAATATGGATGACCGTGACAACTTACGGTGGAAAGTTGCAGGAAATGGTAGATAGAAAGGCAGTAGACATGGGGTTTGGGGAGGGGGTCGGTAGGGGTGGTGTGGGGGGTTCGGGATGCGGGGGTTCCCCATTCATTTTCTGTGCTTGTATCGTGTCTTATTTCCGTGCCTTATTCTTTCTACTGCCCACTGCACTTAATTGTACTCTATGTATTATTAATTTGAGAACATGCGAAGCTTTGACCCCGGAATTTTTTTGAATCAAGATGCATTTATTCTGACTCCAGCATCTGTAATGTATTCAAATGTAATGTAAATCAAAGACGGTGGTGTTTTCTTAATAGTTATGTAAAATTCATTGTGAATAACTTTAAAACATATTCAAATGTACATATGGAGTAACACCTCAGTTACACTATGCAGCATACTTTATTACGATAACAAAGATCATAAGACAGTGAGTGTCATACCTCATAACCAGTTAGTGCAAGACATTTCTTTTTTTGCACAACAATCATATGTACTTTGGCAGGATAGTGGTTTTAAGACTGATATGACCATATCTGCCCATGTCATATACTTGTCAGGACAGATTATAAAATGTCATGAGTTATTGTGACAGTTCATGACCAATACTTTTACAGTGTCATGTTAATATTATCAGCAAAAGTCATGACAGCTCTGAGAACATTTATTCACATCACACCGTATGTCACAGGCACAAAAAATGTATCATGTGACCTAAGGTGTCATGCCATTTGTTATCACAGCTGTCAATTCCTTTACCTGCTGCCATAGTATTGGTTTTAAATTGTCATTACAACTCTGGACAGCCTATGGCAGTATCATTTCTTTAACAAAAAACAATAACATGACACTGTTATAGTTTTGTTTTGAATTGTCTTGTCAGCTCTTGTCAGACTATGACAACCATTGTGACATGGTTATGACATGAGTATGTCAATCTTATGACAGCGGGCTCAAGTGCATTACCCCTCCAAACCAGTATGTGTCTCTGTTGCTTCCAGTTCAGAACAAATGGCAGTTGTTGTCCTTTTACATACACATCTACTCAAACTCTAATACTACAGAAGGAATTAAGGCAGGTACTCGGGTTTTTAACCCAGTATTTAACCCAGAATCTGACCCTGTCCCTTTAAACATGAGAACACAGCACTGCCATAAAACATCCTGGGTGTAGGCACACAGAACACAGAACTAAATGAAGGCATGGTGACCGCCTGACAGAAAAAAATAAATAATTAAAGTGAAATAAATCTTTTGCTGTGCCGGCCAAGATTAGAGCCGTCCTTGTTCAGCCGCACATTAATCAGGCCGCGGTGCGTTCGTCAGCAGGCGTCTTGGGTCAGGCCTCGGAACTGGGGCGTGTCAGAGTGGTGGGGGTGGGCGCTTCCGCCAGACGGCACGGTGGCCTCTCTTTATCGGCAGCGCTTTGGGCACTGTGGCGGTGATGGGGGTGGGGGGTTGGTTTGAAGGAGGTAAAATAAGCATTCTTTCAGAGCTGAGTGGCACAGTCACAGAGGAGCAAACCTCTGTCTGTGAGGTGTATAATGAGGGAATCAAAACAAGCTCACTCCCTGGCAAAGAAAAGCTTTTTTGTTGAAACCTGCTTGGTTCTTCTCTTGCAATTCAGTGCTTATCACAGGGACAACAGCTAACAGTCACAAAAAAGGACTGTGACAAGGAACCTAAACAAATGAACTTAGTCTCTTTAAGGCCCATGCAATTCAATCAAAATTGACTTAAACCTTTGAAAGGTGTATGCTGTATAATGTTAGAGATAAAACAACACATTCGTAAGAAAATACTTGCTCATCTCCCAACTACATCGAAAATATTTAACAAGAAAACATATGTTGTTACGCTATGATTGGCCTGTCTGAAATGAACACACTTTTAAAGAGTGTATTTCATTGGGTCCCAAACTGTATTTATTAATAGGTATCACATAAAGCACTGCTACAGTCAATGAAATGAGCCTCCAAGAGGTGACATATGGATACTTAACAAGAGCTCTTACTTTCCATTTTGCAGATAATTTTCTATCTGAAAACCTGACTACTGCAATGAACAATGAATTATACATTTTGACAATGAAGAATTGTATGTGTTCACAAAATCAATAGTAACATCTACAGAGTTTTACTTTTCCAGTGTAACACAGTAAATATATGTAATAAAGAAAATGGTCACTGTTCAAATTGTTCCCTCTCGTTCTGCTGTAATGGCAGTGTTAGTAACTCTTGACCTTGCTCCATGTGCTCAGCTGTTTCCCTTATTGATTTTGCTGTATGTGGGTGACAGAGGGTTAACATTTTCCGCGTAGTCGAACTGAAAATCTCCAAAGAACACCCCCCTCCACCCCCCAATGAACTCCTAATCTTCAAGTACATGTTTCCCTCCATTTTCCCCCAGCAGAAGCCGGTCAACCTTTGGGGCCAGAGGAATTGCTGACTCGTATATTTAGATAATAGCTCTCTCCGCTATCTTGCCTATGAAAAACAATTGCGCTAGCGCGGGGTCAAATTTGCAGGTCGCGCTCAGGCGAAAGGAGACGTCTGAGTTGGTGTTTGCGCGGATGTTGTTTTTCGAGCTGCGGCTTGGTGCTGCTGGGGGGGGCGGGTGGTGTTGTGGGTGGACGATGGTGGGCAGCGATGGCCCCTGTAATTTAATGGCGAAGCACATCCCTCAGGACCGTGACTGAAATAGACGGTCACCTTGCAGCGGTGACCCCAGCCTGGCTGTGAAGTTCGCGAGGCGCCGCTAATAGCCCCATTCTGAGGGATCTGACCCCTTTTAAGGGGGAGGGAGTGGGAAAAAAGAGAACACAACGACTTGGGAAATGCGTTTTTTGTGCTGTTTGTTTGCCTGCGAGAAAAATGTTGTAATTTATTCATCATCTCATTTACTCTGTAAATAGAGTTGCCTCCCCAGCAATCCCAACATAAATACATGCCCACCCACGTCCTATGAAAAAAGGAGGACTGTCTTAAATGTATTTTAAGAAATTAAGAAGTCAACTCCGTTATTTGGGGATGTAAATACGTCCAAGTGTTCTCTTGCTAAGAAAAGGCAGTCCAAAGAAAAAAAAACGACAACAAAGAAAATACAGATGACTCATCCTTAATGAGGGAATACTATGCTAATGCTAACCCTGTGATGTTGAAAGGATTGTTAATGTTTGATCTTGTAGAGGGACCGCCGCGGGAAAGATCATTTGTCAGTGCGTGGCCAAAGGGCATTTCACCGTATTGACACAGACCTTCAGCTATGACGGGACAGAGCCGATGCTACTGTTTTACGTTGAGAAAGGGTAAAGACTTGTCCCACAAAAGTCCCCTCCGCTGTACAATCAACCTCAGTGAAACCTGGTTCAGTGGAAATATGCAGGACTTTCCCTTACAAATATACACACATGTAAAATTGACAGGAAATTCAGGAAATCGAATATCAACTGATTTGTCCAAAACAACATCTGGAGATTTCACATAAATAAAATGGCGTTAGTTTCAGATTTCACACGTTATACCAGCTTTACAATTTGTCCTGGAAATACTGCCATACGTTCACATGATGTGTTTTGTTGTTTCCCTTGTGAGGGGTGAACCTGTCAAATGTATTCCCCTCTGCGCCCAGCGGCTACAGTCTAAGAGTCTCCCCTCTGACTGTTGGCAACTCGTTCCTGCAGTAATTACTAGCCTGTTCAATAAAAGTAGTTTCTGGCTTGCAGGTTAGTGCATTGGAAGAGTGCGCACACTTCAGAGATGACTTAAGAAGTGAATCTGTGATTCAAAATAGGAGAGAAAAGAAAGAGATTTGCTAAAGAGAAATGTTAAAATATATATGCGTTCATTTTCTCTTCTTTGAAACCTCAGCTGTCAATATGGGGAAAAAGTCAGGAGGCTGTGAACTCAAACAGCAAGGATTCAGTCAACATTTATCTTTAACACTTAGAATATCATTGACTCGAGGTTGACATATTCATGAATATGTCTGCCTTGCCAGTAGCTATGTGAAGATATTCATGAAATGTGCTTGTGTTCAAAGCGTGTCTTAAATTTGCGCTGGTTATTGTGGTCTTTGAATGAAATCTCACAGCCTGTGTACTCAGAATACACCTCCAAAACATAGTTCTACCTCCAAGAGCCCCGGCCCCAGCCCCCCTCCTTTGTTTATTCAATTGATGGGAGTGATGGGAGTTTGGAACGGACCAGCTTTTTTTCCTGTCATAAGACTACATTTCCCAGAATTTATGTGTAGTTTAAATTCAAGTTGTGCATTTACATATGCACTCAAGTGCATGTCCCACATACGTCTCTTCTCCTCGCAATAGGCGTGTTTACATGGACACAAGTAATCTGATTGCAATCCGACTGACAGCTAAAACAGAATAGAAAGGCTTATGCAAACACCTTTATCGGAATGAAATCGCCCAATCCGACTGAAATTTCAATCGGATCGAAAGGGGTGGTGCAGTCTGTTCCGATAGCAAATTTTTGATCGTGCAAACATTCATTCGGATTGCTTCTTGCAGTTAGGTGGTTTGCGCATGCGCTGTAGCCTGGCACACGGACATTTTAAAGACGTGAGGGTGGTCGATCGCTGCCAATCAGTCCCATTATTTGAGGAATATTATAGGCAGCCTCAAAGTAATCGTTTATCAGCAGAGCTCTTCCTCATTGGGTGATCTTATGAGGTTTTTGATCAACCCTGCTATCATGTCCTTGTGCACACCAAACTGATTGGACACAAGACGGTACTCTACCACCGCACACAGCTTAACGGACGAAACTACGCTTAATTCTGAAATTCTTGTGTCATCTGTGAACTCAACAAGAACAACTTTCTCCCACCAGTCCTTGCTACGCACCTTCATCCACAGGCAACAAGTTTATTGAGGAGTAGGAAGCAAACTCATTTCTCTATTCATGACAGTATCATGTTCTCACCTAGCCCTACCAAAACATGAACTATCATAGTTGTGTTAAGTACTGTTTGCTGTTTTAAAACAAAAAGCAGCCAAGGGAAAAGTTTATCTTGGATTCATGGCACATCCAAGTTTATCAGAGGAAGCCTATGTATGCAGAAGTGTTCACTCCACACATGTAATCCGATTGGACATTTGGGACCCTCTCAAATCCGATCGCTTTTGTAGCGTCCATGTATGTGGTGATCGGAATGAAGTAATTGGATTCGGATTGAAAAAAAGTGTCTCAAGTAAATTCAGCTCATGATAAGTTATGCAGAAAATGCTTGTAAGTGATGGATTAAATTAGGCCCCATGTGCATAAAAAAAATTACTATTGCTATAACTGTGAATATTCACCTCATGTAAAACAAAATTGTTATACCTAAATATAGAAAAACATGAATAAAATTATCTGTTTTAATATTTTTTGTTCAATATTTTGGTATAAACATAAGGTACATTGCTGTTTCTGCCAAAGATTTTATATTTCTTATCCAGTCGTACGTATAATATAATCCAATTTGAGAATTTTTGTACATATCTTAGGTATCCAAATATTATTTAAGATTACTGAATATTATTACTTAATACTGATATTGAATTTCCATAAATGGGTTTTCACATAAAACGTTTTATTCAATCTTACCAGTGATCTCTGAGCTCACCAAACTGTGTGGGAGGAAAAAAAAAAAAAAAAAAAGTAATTGGAATTCAGAGTTGAGAACTGTTGAACGAATTCAGGCCGTGATCTCAACATTGATTGGACAATACACTGTTTGGACCATGCACACACAGAAGCCGGGTAATGAGACTGTTAGCGTACACAGGTCAACGTGAGTCCTCGTTCGAAATACGCTGATGAAGACGAACGGTGGCGAAGTCTATCAATGACTCTGTCAATTTTCTGGCCTATCTGGGCAGCTCTAGCCTTCAGGCCTCCTGTCCTATACCTCTGCCAGGTGACACAGTTACGACATCGATTCCCACCTGTAGTTTACATCTTCTTTGCCAAAGGGCCGGATTCAGACTTACGCTTAAGTGCATTTTAAACGTCTCTCACCCTAACAATGAGTTCCACAGAAATCACATTCAAGCGCAGGTCCAAATTTGGCCCCAAGTCCTAAAATTCTATTTGACTCAATTTTGCAAGATTATTGCATTAACAGACAAAAAAGGCAGCTGCTTGTCAATTTATACTTGGCCCAGAAGCTGTTCGCAATGTCAGTGAATCCAGGCAACTCTTTCCATAGCTTAACTTATGATGACATCTACCTTTGCGTTGTGTCACAGATGCAAGGAAATACAATATTTAATCTTCTTACACTGCTCAAGCGTGCACTTAAATCCAGAGAGACTTGGTCACCGTGAAGATTTCTGAATGCTACACTTACAATGCGATACTTACAAAAGTATAGCGCTTCTTCAGGATTAAGAGTATAAGGTTTAATATCATTGCTTTTTTGCATTTCAAATTAGGGCCAAATCATTAGACTAGCAAACAGCAGCAAATTAAATTTGGGCCACGCTTTGAAAATGTGCATCTGCCCTCGTAGAGATTTGAGCGAGCTATTCCTTGGACTTCTGAATTGGTGCCAATTCGATCTCCTCTTAGAACATTTGACATGTTTATTTTTAAAGCAGATGGGCTGGAAGAGAACAACGATCTAATTCTCAAGGAAGACAGAAATGTTGTAAGATGGGGGGAACCCGTTTGTGGTAAACTACAGTTCCGTGAAAAAGTTCAGTAACACGATATTTGCACGCTGTCTCAATGCCAAAATTTTTTGCATGGTTTTGTTATCACATCTTCAGCCAAAATGAACAAACAACTCGCAGGAAGTTTCCATAATTACTCATTTTCTTTATTAATGAAAGACTGAGAATACCCAAATGTCCAATGTGGAAAAATGAATCACTTACTTTGACACAGTAACCTTAGTTCCACCCTCGGCAGCGGTGACTTAGAGATGAGCTTCCCTTGGTTATCGATCAGTCTCGCTCAGTGTCTTTGAGGAATTCTGGGCCGCTTCCCCATGCACAACTACTCCAGCTCAGTGACATTTGTGGGTTTTTGAGCGTGAGCTGCCCTTTTGAAGTCCTGCCGCATCAACTCAGCGGGGTTTAGGTCTGCACTTCGACTCGGCCGCTCCGACAACCTTGAAATTCTCGTTCCTCTGTTGTTCTCATGTGGACCTGATTTGGTGCTCCATCTTCAGCACACGGTCGACTGGGCGAAAGTTCTCCAGTAGAACTTGATGATACAAAGAACCTTGTACCATCGGTCAAGTGTGAAGGTGGTAAGGTCCTTTTCAAGAGTCAAAGAGCTTCTTGTTATGTGCACTGCAATGCAGCATATAGCAACATTTGTAGGCAGTGAAATTCTTTGTCTTCAGTTGAACATCAAATAAATTAACTTCAATTAAACAAGTATACTCTAGTATACAATGCACAAGAATATAACATACACAAGTATATTGCAAATATATACAAGTATACAAAACATAACGTGTGAATGAAATGGGAAAATAAAAAGTACCAGAATAAAGTAAGATACAGATAGAATAAAATAGTATTGTCAGTCCTAAAAATATTGTAATAAATATGATAATTGCTTCTTATTGTTCAGTGACAGCTGTGAGTGCTGGAGTGTGTTTCGGGTGGGGATGTGTGTGTGTGGTTACATGGCTTAGGAAAATTAGTTTATGTATCTATCGATAGGTGATGCTGTGCATGATTGTATGGAAACTCTTCCTTCCCCCCCCCCACCGAAAACAAAAAATTCAAGGAATTTGGTGAGGGGGTTGAGTTGGCAGCCCTTTCTTGGGCCTTGTGTAAAAAAAACACAGTCTGCCATAAAGGGATAGTTTGTGGATTTCTGTGCCGCTTTAGTGATGTGTTTTGTGGTTTTTCGCTTTCTTCCCCAAAAGGAGACAAAATATACACTATTTGGCTAAATCTGGGTTATTTTCTTCTCTGTATTTCCTTCCATTGTTGCCATATCATGCCATTTGATTGTTCCCTTTTTCCTGTGATATTTTTTCTTTTGTCTTCACTCGCATTTTATGTTTAATATTACAGTATGCAGTTACGTGGAAGTTTGGGATGTTTAGTTTGAGTCCAGTGATTTAAAAAAAAAAAAACCTGGTTATGAAAAGCTGTCATGTTACATGGAAGCTTGTTTTCCAGTTCTTGTCTCCCGAGGAAAAGGGCAATCTGTAAATTTCTCAGCCAAAGCCAGATTTTCCTAGAGCGAGTGTGTGTGTGTTTGCGCCAGTCATGCCGGCTTGATAAAAAGGGGAGAAAGAGAGGACCTGACGGATGCCGTTGGACACCAGCCCTTCCTCGGCACCTCCTCCTCCGACGGAGGGGTTTGTCACATGATCCCGCTGTGACCCCCCACCCGAACCGTGCCAGCAAAATGGCGGGAGTCAATGGCGGCAGTCGAAAGGGTCAGACAGCTCAGCGTCCACCACCCCCACACCCCCAACACCCCCCTGCAGGGCAGGTAACACAGTGGAGGGACGCCGAGGTCAAAAGAGGTGGACTGAAACGTCAAAATAGCCACTCTGTCCTTTCCCACACAGCTCCTCGAAGGCCAGCTTCACCCCTGTAAAGAATTCTTTTTTTTCCCCTGCCAAAAATGGGATGGCGGTACCTCCCCCAAACCTTCACTTCACTTCACTTCACCCCCCACCAACTTTTTACCTCACATCCTATATAGCAGGGAGATGGAAATACAGACAGATTTCAGGAAGATAGATAATGGGCTTCCTGAACAGGCTGGGGGAAAAAATCGAATAGCTTCGGAAAAAAACAAAACTAAAGAACACGGATGTTCCGTTCAGCTGAAAATTGTCCTGGAGTAATAAATACGCGAGGAAACAAGACACAGAGGAAGTGGCGTTCGTCTTTGATTTACGCCACGGGGAGTGCGTATCCTCTACATCAGCCAGACTCGCTGTCACAAAACGCAAGGAATGAAAGGTTATCAGGGACAATATAAAATATGACAGTAAAATAAAAAAATATATAAAAATAAAGACGGCAGACTCCGATGGTGGTGATGCGCGTGTGGTGGGGGGGGTGTAGAGGATATCTTATTATGAGTGATGAGGCCGGCTGACACTCATGGCGGAGAAAGTGGAATGTGAGGTGGCGTAGAGTGAGCGATTCTGACACGGGAGGAGGGGCTAGGGCTCGGTTTGGAGCGGGGAGACGCAGGTGAAGCTTGGCGGTTTGGTCAGGAGTGGCATTTGGGACGTTCTGTGCCCCCGTTGCCAAGGGGCATCCAATCGCCTGGGACAACAAGTACAGAACCATATCAATATTAAATATGAACTCTGGGTACAAATGAAAACCACTGAACTCAGAGTAGTGTTACCAACTACTCCATTAAAATAAAATTTTCTCTTACTTAATAATAAATTGAATTGTATCCATAACCTTCCAGTATAGAAGCTTTGGTCAGCCATTTTTATCATGAGTGGTATGTTAAAAAAAGTTTAATATCAGTATTACAGGTGGGAATGAATAAATTGTTGATGTTTAGTCATGCATTATTAATCTTTGTGAAGGAGGTTACTGTGGTTTTGGAAAATCTAGCCAAGATATCACGTGCAATTTTCAGTTTGGAAACACATATTGTAGTGCTGTTTTTCTCAGATGACAACCCTGACCTTCATCTTAATCACATATCTCCAAATAGCCTAAATGCAACTAGGAATTAGATTTTAATTTTCTAAATATTTCTGTGTACATTTAATGTTATTAGTTGTTTGCTATGGAACAGTGTATAAAGGAATCCATGCAAATTTCCATCTCTTTAATATGACGTTTATTAACTTCTTCATGTAGAACTAATGCATGAGTAATTTGTCAGTTGTATGATATTATATTATTTTCATAACCAAAATAACCATAGTCCCTGGTAATTATAGTTGAATATGGTCTCATAAACTCCATAATTGCTTGGGCTCTTCATTCATACGATCAACTTTGGTTACCATGGCAAAAGACAGATTCCTACTAAAATGTCATTGATACCGTTTGGTATGAATGATGCACCAGTTTTAAAACATATTTCATTCAATGAAATTATATCTATAATTCAATTATAAACCATTCATTTAACTTGTTAAAGGGAATTTCTGTTAGGCATTGGTTATATAAGGTTATATGTGACCCACTAAAACTGAATCATTGATATCACATGACTCATGTTTCTCTGACCGACTCTGTCAGTCTGTGGACTTGTCATTCTTTCTTAAATAACTTCACATAACCACTGATACTTCCAGGTGAGGGACTTCCATAAAATAGTTAGCAAGAACAAAATGTTATTACTGCAATTTTTGTTTTTATATCTCTGCCCATTTTTATGCATTTTTTGCAGTTTAACATCATTATCTGTGAATGTAGAAATTCAAAGACAAAAAGAATGAGGCAGCTTAACTCTTTTATGTTTTGAATATAAAATTCCTGAACGGAAAGCAAAGTTTCAGTTTTTCCTTTGAAGACTGAGTTTAATTTAATTCTATAGATTATGTTTTGACAGTATAGTGTTATAGTGTTTACTATTTTTCTGTAAAAACTTTTTTTTTTTTGCCTTTTCCTGTCAATGTAAGGCACATTACAATCAGGGCGTAATTTAATAATGAAAAAATATCTGAATCAAAAATTCATAAATCAAAAGATATAAAAACACTTTCCCACTTCCTTTTTCATTTCGTTAAGTCACAAAGAGGTTTGCACTTTAATAAAGTACATTTTAGTGTAGCTCTGACTAATATGATTAAATCTCTTAAACATATAATTTAATTATAAACCTTTCGTTAAACTTGTTAACAATGATTCTCTTCGGCGTTCGTTATATAAGGACATCTTTACCAAAGACGTTAAACTTATTTTACAAAACTTCCACCCACACTTGCTCAGAGATGACAAGCAGTAGCCAGAGGGAGACTGTACTGACAGTGCAGGAAACTAATGTAGCGGGACACCGAAAAGCATTAGCTGAGTGCCGCTATACCCCTGACAAGATGTGACCCGACCAAGTCCCTACATTTAGGATTTTTAGCCACAGTCAGCTAATGACATATGCCAGGTATAAACCTATATATATACATATATATACACACAGACTGAGGCACTTGTGGTCTGTAAATCATTCAAATCATAAAAAATGGCAATGCAATGCAATAACAGCATGAAAAAACTGACACTTTCAGGGGTACCAGTATCTACAGCAAGGTTATGACTGCATTCATATACTTGGAGGCGAGACGAACATTAGCGCTGACGTTCCACTTTGCAATCTACCCCTGATATCCATCTCCTGCATCGCTGTGAGGAACCACTTGCCTCCGCTCCAAACATTTAAAGGACATTTTATTAACAAGGCGGGCAAAAAGATAGTGGAAGCGTTTTCAATCTCTGTTAAGCTGGCAAAATGTATAACCCGAACTATAAATTAAAGGCTGCGGAATTTATCTTTTAGGCAGTACTTAATGAAAAGCGATACACACCTGTTTTGAGTTGGGCTGCTTGGTCGAAGCTAGTACAATAAGCCAGATGCTCTGTAAGTATTATTTCAGTTTTTCATTTTGATATGAGGACTCATGCTAGGGACGGCAGCGTGGTATAATGGTTGGGGAACTGATTTTGTATCTCAGAGATTGCAGGTTCAATTCCTAGGTAAAGCACAGTTGGTGTACACTTCAGTGAAGTATTTCACCTGAATTGCTTTGGTAATAGTCCAGCTGGATAATTGGACAGTGTAAAATACAGACTGTAAGTTTGTACAAGAGTCTCTGCTAAAATCACTAATGTGGTGGGAATGCTAATCTCCACCACAAATGTAGTCCATTACACATTATCCTGAATGGCTGGTTTTCTTACAGAGACATTGCACAGGCAGGGTAGGTGAAATTAGCTCATAATGTATTCAATCTTCTCCACCTCAGTTAATATCCAAGGAGCATTCCAGTACAAATTAGACACCCATTTTCAAATTTATTTTTATTTTTTGACAAGAGCAATTAGCCTGTAATCCCTACCCCAATACCCCAGAATTATCATAAAGTTATAAATGAAGGATCAGAGAGATGGCAGGATCAAGCCCACTGGAACAGGAGACCCATGGCAGGGTGTATGCTGCAATGTATGTGCTCAGTGCTCGCTGCAGGTAGCAGGTGGAGACATTTCAAGCTGTAAGAAAAGCTGATGTGGACAATTATGGACGCATGACAAATTGAATGGCTGCCACAATGGCATCGGTTTTCACCTAATCCAGAGAAACTGTACCAGCACGTATGCTGCTCCCGCTGAAACGGCTGAAGCAAAATAGGTGCAGGCTTGGTTATTACCTGAATGGGGAGACTTAGGAAAACGAAGCTGCTGCTTGAAGTGATGGTTGTGGACCAGAGGGATGTGATCTTCCCTTTGAATTAAATCGAAATCCCAGTGCCGAGCGCATTAGCGGCGACACTGAGCTTTAGGAGACGCTGCTTCTTAAATGAGATGTGACCTGAGGTCCTGTCTGATTATGGTCATTAAGGATCCTGTGGCATTTTTCACAAAGAACAGAGCTTCCTTGGTCTTTACTGGCTTTCTCAACCTGCTGCCTGAGTATCATCCAATGTAAATGTCTCCATAATTTCCCTCTCAGGAAAAATAGAAAATAATGCGAAATGGGTACCGTGCAAGACCCAGAAGGTTCTATGCATTGGCGTTTTCCAGTCCCCATTCACTGTATGGAGCCTCAAGATCATATAAAGTCCTGTATAAATGCAAACCATGATAATTATAACCAAAGCAATTATTTCCTCACCTCTCTTGCCACAACAGAGGACCTATAACTCGGCCAGTATACTTGCCGTTAGCATTGGCATTATTATAGTGGTTTGGAATTACAGTAGTGGTATTCAATTACTTGTACTCCTACGATTAGTACTCATACTACTACTACTACTAACTACTAATAATAATAATAATAATAATAATAGCAGACCTTCCCCCCACAAATAAATGTCAAAGCAGATAAAGGTGGACATGGTGGTCAGGTGACACAAAAGACCAGGTCCATAGACCAGTAATTGTCTCTAAAGCCAGTGGGCCTCCCCTCCCCAGTGCTGGCCATGTGACCTGTGACCTGCCCCCTTGTGCCATGTGACCTTGTGCCATGTGACCCCTTACCCCCCACCCCTCCATCTTTCCACACCATGTCCGACACAGCCCAGAGGCAGAACGGTTTCGCCCGGGATCTCCGTGCCCACTTCCCACCCACTCAAACGCTCCCGTCCCAAGAGCAATCAATATCAATGCTTTTCCAGAGCATGATGGGAAAATCAATCTATGAGTCTTTTTCTAGCCCCCTCTCCCTGCTTCGTGCGGGGGCCTCCAAGGACCTATTCTTTAAAAGCATTTTCAAGGACTCCTTCTGGATGCAATTGAATGGCGAGATTAATGAAGCTGAGCGAGCCGGCGGAGAGACACACGCGACGTGGCGGGAGCAATCGCGCTTTTATTTATACGGGCCGCACGGCGCATCACAAAGGCAAAATTGAAAAAAAAAAGGAAAAAAAAAACACATGATGGATGCGAATGATTAAGATTTCAACGGAAAAAGGAAAACGGTTTTTGAGTGATATTTAACAACAATGGGCAGTCAGCGGGAATACAAATGCGTGCTGTTCCCGTATTCTATTCTACCAGCGGTGGGGCCTGCCAGAACAGCGATGCAACATCGCGCTTGGTGGTGACATGGCCGTTTCGGTAGCCCTTGTTTTAAACTGCTGAGTTACATGAGTTTAGTTGTGATAATGGTATGGCTGGTTAGACTATAACAGCGCTTCTTCGCCTCTAGTCCTGAGAGTACGGTATGTGGGCTTGGTTTAGCCTATTTATTAATTAACTCTTGATTGACTTGTTCATTGATTGCTGTTCTGGGATTGATATCATGTGGTCGGTATCTGTGGTTTTGGGTTTAGTTAAATGAAATCACTTATTTGGAAGTGTGCACTTCCGGAAAGATCCAAGGGAAAGGGATAGCTTCGGCTTGTTTCGGCCTTGTTGTGGACCTTCAACCTAAAACAGTCAACTTTCTCTCTGTCCCAGACTCTTCCTGACAACATGAAATTCCATCACCTCAGTGAAGGAGCTTTTCCTTCCAGCTTTCAGACAGACCCATGCAAGTCCCATGAGAATGTTTTCTGTTTCCAAGAGAGAGAAAGAAAGACAGAGCGGAAGAGAAGGAGTATGTGTGAGCTTTTGTGAGTGAGCGAGTGAGGGACAGAGTGGGATTAAGATGGTGCATCTGTGAAAACCAGACAGAGAGAGGGAGACGTCGTTTCTGCGTCTGCGAAAGAGTTTCTTTATGTCTGGGGACAAACATTGTGAATAGTGTAATAACGCCGCAATGCCACCGAGCTTGTGGAGCTCGAATACGAGAATTTCCTTCACAGTTTTCTCGCCTTACCACAACAATTCTTCAAAAAATGCAGCTCAGTCTCTCACCTTTCCTCTTCCTAAGGGGGCAGACGAGAAGTAAACAGCTGAAACTAGGCCTTACGGAAAAGGGCCTTGTTCAATCGCTTGCTCGGCCGACATAAATCCAAAGACTGCCCACCACAGCTCAATTTCTCTGCCTATTCCTTCTCCATTATCCTGGTCTGAAATATTAATCCATTAATCAGCATATAACAAGTCAACTTGTTAGTCTGCCGCACTGAGAGGAAGGCAATGGCTATACTAAATGATTCGTATTCTGAGGTTAAAAGTTCACCATAGTTTCAAGGGGGGCATAGAGAAATGGCTTTGGTGCGGGAGTTAAATCTATATCTTTCTGATATTTATGAGGTGCGTTTCTGCTGAAAGATTAATTATGTAACTGTAAATAACGCCAGCGAAAAAGCGGCGCGTTCAAAGCTCTGCCGCAGAGAGCTGTAATGGGCGCGTTAGTGGAGATTTGCTCAGATCATTCCCGCATTGTTCTGTTTGCAAGACTCAAAAGGTTTTCGGTATCAAAGCAAAACCTCTATTGCCGCTAGGCACGTAAAAGGATTACATTAAGACACATTAACAAACCCGTTGTGCTCTTTCTATTTGCTGTCATTATCCTGCGTTTCTACCGAAAAAGGGTTTTTTCGTGTTCCCCCTAATTGTGACATTGCCACCTGGTGTCTTTATGTCACAAGACGGTGGGTGGTCAGGCGTTGACCTCTATCTTTGAAAAGGGCACAAGACCTTGGGAGTCAACTACCAATCTGGCTAACCAAGTTAGCTGGCTAACCATGATAAATAGGCTGAATGTAATATCGTTTTACTTTTTTAGAGGCTGTTTTAGAGCACAGACATACAGTCATTATCTGCTATCATATATTTCCATCACATTAGATTTATGTAGATCAACTTTCATTGACAGAAAAGCCTAATTTACACTTGATGCTTACGAATGTAAACTGGTTAGCCAGAGGGACGGCTTTTTGGTGCACAGCTCTGTTTAAAATGTGGATTAAAATTGTACTCAAAGATCGGCATTGTAAATTAGGAGTTATTGGGGAATGGAAAAACCAATGCACCCTCTGCTTCCGCAAATGATTAGGATGAGTGCCGAAACACATGAGACAGAGCTAGAAGCCGTTTAGGCCTCAGTGAGCAGTGCCCTCAGATTCTGTGAGCAACATGTGGTGAATTCTCACTCACATCAACAATCGAATGCTGGACAATGCCGTCGTATTGTTGTGTCCAAAAGCTTGGACAATGCCGTCATATTGTCGTGTCCAAAAGCTTGGACAATGCTGTCATATTGTTGTGTCCAAAAGCTTGGACAATACCGTCATATTGTTGTGTCCAAAAGCTTGGACAATACCGTCATATTGTTGTGTCCAAAAGCTTGGACAATGCCGTCATATTGTTGTGTACAACAGCTTAGACAATGCCGTCATATTGTTGTGTACAACAGCTTAGACAATGGTGTCATCGATGCTGTATTCCAGATGCTTTTGGAAAGTTACACAACAAAGGAAACAATTTTACTTTTCCAACAAGCCTGCAAAATCCTACACTACATTCTGGTTTTGTGGGTATTTCTACAGGTGAAATTGGGAAGTAGCTTCCTTCAGCAGTTTAGGAGTATTTATAAATTATGAATTATAAATCTGAATCAAGGCAAATGCTTTCCACCGCAAAACAACCAAACATAATTCTCAAGTGTTTCACTCATTCAGTTTTTCTCCATTTGAGTTCATCAAAAGTGCATTTACCTTCTTTTTACCTTTTTTTTAACAGTATGCACATAATCAATCATAATTCCTTGCTTTGCAAGGAAAGGCGACATCAGACATCGATAAAAATCATTCAAAAATCATTGGTTGAATGCTTGGGTAAATGGAATATACTGTAGTTTATTGTAAATATCCTTTATGACATTGGTTTAATACTGTTTTACATTTAGTTTTCATAAGGGTGAATATGAGTTCAGAGTGAAGTTCATACATATCATTGTAGCAATTCTCAGCGGTCTTGATACAGCAACTGTGGAAAATGAGGTGAATGTATTCCGGATACCTTCTCAGAAATCTATACAATTGGTGAATGAAGACCCTTGAGGGTCAATCCATTGGGTCAGTAACGGCTTAAGTCGCTCTCTACAGTTGAGTGGCGAGACTTTCCACAGAATGGTCAGAGAAATGACAATTATAGTCCGGTGTAATAGAGTAGAGAAGGAATGATCTCTGAGCAGCAAGGATTTAGTTGGATCAAAGGGCCCGATATCAGTTTCTGCGTTACGGAATTCCAAGAAATTTCTGTCTAGGAAGGGGTTTGGCTTTCCAAAGGAGCAGTCATCAATCGAGGGATTGGAGAGGAACATACGTTCATCCGTTTCAGATAACCCTGCTGCAAAAAGCTTTTTGAGAGGGGTGTTTTTTTTTTGCAATTTGTACGATATCAGCTAAGAAGTGGACTTTAGGGGGTTATTGTGTACATATTGCTCCAGATATTTTGTTTCAATATTCTTTTTTTGGTATAGAAATTATTTTCCAATTAATGAAAGAAATGAGTTAATGCTGTTAAGAGGGCCTCTCAAATCACAGCTTCTTACAAGTGAATATGTACACTTTGTGATTGGTTTGTGATTATGTATTGTCATATTGTCTTATTATTTTTGTTATATTGTCATCCTGATGAGGTGAGGATCTTCTGTTAATGTTATTATCATTTATTGATTATTGATTCTTTTTCACCATATTTCACCAAATTTGTTACAAAAACATCGATATTTAGAAAGAAATAAGGTAAAATAATTTCAGTCATTTCCAATAAAATAGAAAAAAAGTATCTGTAATTGATAAGTACAAAGTAAATAAATGAAAACATGTACTGTGTATATTGTAAATCCAGCAATATCTGTAAATATGTGTAGTTTATATTTGTATTCAAGGATGCAACTTCATGCACAGCACACTGACTGCAACCAGAAATCTTCTGTGAATTGAAAGAAAAAACAATGCTGGGTCAAATCTGTTCTCTCAGACTTGGCTCTGATGCTGTCTTTTACTGAGATCAAAACACTGTGCATATATATGTACACTGTGTGTACATATATATGCTGAGGTATGTGAATATGTTAATTGCTACCACAGCCTTGCAAGTTTATGCGTAGAGTGTTATGGGCGCACATTGAGATCTTGTTGCAAGCTTGGTTCACACACTTGTGATCTGGTTTCACTCGAATGTACTGTGATTTCCGCACACATTTAATTAAAGGGAAAGGCTTGCACCTTGATGTTTGAATGAATGAATAATGTTGGCAAGCATCATCACAACAGGCAAGGAGAAACTGCATCTGGAAAGAGGAACAGTGGACACAAATGCAAGCTCACTGATAGGGATAGAGAGAGGGCAGCCTGTTGTCTAGTGGCAAAGGTACTTGACTGGGACCCATGAGGTTGGTGGCTCAAGCCCCAGCCTGACCACAGCAAGAACACCGTTGCTGTTGGGCCCCTGAGCAAGCCCCTCAACCAATTGATTGGCTTGGTTAGCCTGTAAGTTGCTTTGAATAATAGCGTCAACTAAATGACTATAATGTAAAGTAATGGATGGATTGACAGCATAGTTGCTGAAAACAAAACAACAGCTTCAGAGATGAACACAGAACTGAAACTACATCTCTTTGAGCCAGTGTCAAGTGATCTTGTGAACATCACATATTTCAGTAATATAGTGTAACTTGTGTTTTGGTTTCTTGTGGTTTCTGTTGGCTTTGTTCAGTGGTTTTCGTGTTTTTTCGTTCCCTGTCCATGTGTGTTTGTTTTTCCTGTCAGTGTGTTTCCCCGCCCTCCTCATTACCTACCTTGATTATCTGTTTCACCTGCCCTGTTGTACACCTGTGTCTCATTTGCTTGTTAAGTCGTGTATTTATTCTCTGTTCTTTCGGTTGCTTGTTGGGAGTTCGTCTCAGTTTGTCCTCTGTGCACGCTACGAGCCTTCTGGTCCTGCCTGTTATCACCTGTTTTTTGTTTTCTGGTTTTTTTTATTCTCGTCCCCCGATTTTGTACCTTTTGCTGTGTCTTCCCGTTTCCATACCTTTGTCTGTCTTCTGACCTCTCTATTGGACTGTGTTTTTGTACTGTTGCCGTGCCTTCCTGGTTTTTTTACTTTGCCTGCTTGACTACGATTTTGGATTTTGCCCCAATAAATCCCTGCACTGCACTTTTTGCGTTTGGGTCCTTCCAGGTTCATGACAGCATGAACTCGCCAACTATGGACCCAGCAGAGAGCAGCCAGATTCGGGCAATGCTAGACCGGCAGGGTAATGTGTTGAGCGGACACCAGTCTCAACTTGAGCCTGTGAACTCGATGCTGGAAAATTTTTTCCACCAGCATTAACAACCTCGCCACACAGTTCCAGCAGCTTCAGTTGACTCGAGAAAACCCGGCTACTGCAACAGCCCCTGCCTCTCCGCCCATCTCGACTTCCCCTGCCAGAGAGCTGCGGTTGCCTTCCCCAGAGCCCTATGCCGGCGAACCCGGAACCTGTCGCTCATTCCTATCTCAATACTCCGATTTTTGAGCTACCGCCATCCACTGGATGGAACGACGAGGCCCAGTACGATGCGTTTCTGCATGGCTTGGCGGATGAAGTTAAGGATGAGTTAGTCACCCATGACCTACCCCCTGGTTTTGACGCCCTGGTGGATCTGGCCATCCGGATAGATGGTCGCCTGGTCGCTCAACGACGGGAGCGACGAGAGAGAGGCTACGACACTCCTCGACACACTGTCGGGTCCGTCCTCCACCCCTCATCATACTGCACTGGGACCCATGCAGCTCGACCGTTCTCGGCTGACACCGGCAGAGAGGCAGAGGAGAATTCGCACCCAGTCCTGTCTCTACTGTGGTAATCTTGGACATTTTGTATCCAGTTGTCCGTTAAAGGGCCAGCACTCACCCGTAGCGGGGAGGATACAGGTGAGCGTAACCCCTTTGCTGAACTCTCCTCTTCCCAGACCCCTGCTTCCGGCTTCTCTTTCTACTAACAGTTTTACCCAGGCTGTCTCAGTTCTCATTGACTCAGGAGCGGAGGGGAACTTTATTGACGCTGCCTGAGTCACCCAGCTCGGCCTGTCCACGGATCCTCTGCAGACCCCTCTGGAGGTGCTCGCCATCACCGGTGCCCCCCTGGTCCGCATTACTGAAGTGATGCAACCGGTGAGTCTATTTATATCCGGTAATCACCGTGAGACCATTACTCTTCTTGTACTTGACACCCCCCAAGCGCATATCATCCTTGGACACCCCTGGCTCAGTCAGCACAACCCACGTATTGATTAGTCGAATAATATCATGGAGTGGAGTTCGTTTTGCCTTACTCAGTGTCTCAGAGATGCCCAGGTTCCTTTCTCAGTCACCAGGCAGACCGAGGAGTTTCCAGACCTTACGGGTGTTTCAGCGGGGTATTTGGACCTCAAGGCGGTTTTCAGCAAGTCCCGAGCCGGCGCCCTGCCTCCTCATCGGCCCTATGACTGCGCTATAGACCTGCTGCTTGGTACTACCCCTCCACGGGGGCGCCTGTTCTCCCTATCCCCTCCTGAGGTAACAGCCATTAACAATTACATCCAGGAGTCACTGGCTGTGGGCATCCTCCGTCCCTCCTCTTCCCCAGTGGGGGCTGGGTTCTTCTTTGTTGGCAAAAAGGATGGCACGCTGCGGTCCTGTATCGACTACCGGGGGTTAAACAACATTATGGTAAAGAACCGTTATCCCTTACCCTTAATGTCTTCTGTTTTTGAGTCCCTGCAGGGAGCTACTGTCTTCACTAAGCTGGATCTTCGTAATGCCTATCACTTGGTCTGAATCAGAGAAGGGGATGAGTGAAAGACAGCCTTCAATACCCCTACGGGCCATTATGAATATTTAGTTATGCCTTTCAGTTTGACCAATGCTCCAGCTGTGTTTCAGGTACTGGTGAATGACGTACTGTGGGACATGCTGGGCAGATTCGTTTACGTCTACCTGGACGACATCCTGGTGTTCTCCCGGTCACCAGCCGAACACTCTCACGACGTCTGCCTGGTACTGCAGAGGCTGTTAGAGAACCAGCTGTATGTGAAGGCGGAGAAATGCGAGTTCAACCAGAAGAAGGTTTCCTTTCTTGGGGTATGTCATCTCTGCTGAGGGTATCCAGATGGATGATCACAAGGTCCAGGTGGTAGTGAACTGGCTGCAACCCTCTTCCTGTCGAGAGTTGCAGAGATTCCTAGGGTTCGCCAATTTCTATCGGCGGTTTATCCGTAACTTCAGTCTGATGGCGGCACCCCTAACCATGCTTACTTCCTTCGTCAGAAGGTTTTCCTGGACCCCGGAGGCGGAGAAGGCTTTCCGCGAGCTCAAAAGACGGTTCACTTCGGCTCCCATACTCATCCAGCCCGACTCTGCTCGCCAGTTCGTGGTGGAAGGCGATGCTTCGGATGTAGGGGTAGGAGCCGTCCTCTCTCAGGTACCCGAACAGGATAACAAACTTCATCCCTGTGTCTTTTCCCGTAGACTCTCTCCTTGGAACGCAACTACGGCATGGGGAGCTACTGGCTGTCAAGCTGGCGCTTGAAGAGTGGAGACACTGGCTGGAGGGGGCTAAGTTGCCGTTTCTGGTTTGGCTCAATCATAAGAACTTGGAATACCTACGCTCTGCTAAACGACTTAACTCTCGTCAAGCCCGCTGGTCCTTATTTTTTGCCAGATTTAACTTTTCTCTGTCTTATCGGCCAGGGTCCAAGAATGCTAAGCCTGATGCGCTTTCTCGTCTTTTTCCCCCTCCTGAAGCCATCCTATAGGAGCGCACCATTCTGCCTGATCGGTGCTGGTTGGCAGTGGCGCGTTGGAACATTGAGTCTGTGGTTCAGGCAGCTCTTCAGGGTAACTCCGGTCCCAGTTCCTGCCCCACTAACTGTCTTTTTGTTCCCCAGACTGTCTGTTCCCAGGTCCTGCAGTGAGGACACTCCTCCCGGCTGGCGTGTCATCCTGGAGCCAGGCGCACTAAGGCTCTTATTTGTCAGCGGTTTTGGTGGCCAGTGATGGACCAGGACATCAACAGTTCCATCACCACCTGCTCCGTCTGCGCCCAGAACAAGACTTCCAATCGCCCTTCTGCTACGCCCCCTGCCTATTCCCCAGAGACCCTGGTCGCACATAGCTCTGGACTTCATCACGGGTTTGCCCCCGTCTAATGGTAACACCGCCACCATACAGTAGACCATTTTTCTAAATCTGTGCATTTGGTAGCGCTCCCTAAGCTTCCCTCGGCCAAAGAGACGGCTGAGTTAACGATTGATCATGTTTTTAAGTTTCACGGCTTACCTGTGGAAGTGGTGTCGGATAGAGGGCCCCAATTTACATCCCATTTCTGGGGGGCTTTTTGCAAGTTGTTGGGAGCTTCTGCTAATTTGTCCTCGAGGTTCCATCCTCAGACCAATGGCCAGACGGAGCGGGTGAATCAGCTGGAGACGGTCCTGCGGTGCCTTGTTTCCAGGGATTCCACCTCCTGGAGTTGCCAGCTCCCCTGGGTGGAGTATTCAATTAACTCTCTCCCTTCTTCCTCTACTGGTCTATCTCCGTTCCAGTGCTGCCTTGGTTACCAGCCTCCGTTGTTTCCTGCTCTGGAGGACGAGGTGGGCGTGCCTTCGGTGGAGGCATTTGTCCGGCGCTGCCATCTCACCTGAAGAACCCGAATGGCACTTCTGCGGGCTTCAGCTCGCATCAAGAGAGCGGCGGACCGACATCGCTCGAGGGCTCCTCATTACGTCCAGGGTCAGTGCGTTTGGCTCTCCACTCGGGACCTGCCACTCAGGACCCCTCTCAAAAATCCTCCGCCCCCGCGCCTTGTTGACGGATCGGAGGCGTATACTGTGTGCCGCCTGCTGGGAGTTCGTCGTCGCGGCCGGGGTCGGCAGTATCTAGTGGACTGGGAGGGCTACGGTCCTGAAGAGCGCTGTTGGGTACCAGCCCGTGACATCCTTGATCCTGGCCTCATCAGGGACTTCCACAATCAGCACCCTGAACTGTCTTCTGGAACGCCTGGTGGCATTCGTGGGGGGTGTACTATCTGTTTTCATCTGATATTTCTGCTTGTAAGCAAGACCCATACTCATCAATAGAAAACCTTATGTAATGCATAGACAACCTGGACTTCTGAGCAGTGGATGAAAATAATCCGGTCTGATGAAACATGTTTTACATTTTTCTCACATCTCAATGGGTATAAGTTTGGACAAAGACAAACGAAGCCTTCGACCTACATTGCCTGTTCCTGGCTGTTAAACATAGAGATGGAGCCGCTATCGCCATTTTGCGGAACTCATTGAGACCGAATATGACTGCGCATGAAAGAATTACAGCCAGTGAATGCAAAGCCATTTCATGCAATCAGATGCATCCTACCGTGCAAACATTGCTTCCGCAAGATGTTCCCATGTACCATGATAACACCCCCATACATACGGCAAAACAGAATCAAACATCGTTTAATGAGCACCAAGATGAAGTGAAGCATACTCCTTGGCTCCCTCAACCACCATATAGAAACATCATTGAACATTTATGGGAAGGTTCCCACTGTAAAAATGCACCTCATTCTTCTCTCAAAGAACTGGTTGATTTCTTCAAGAAGATTTGAATGGTGCACGAGAAAATTTTATCATGGCATTCCAAGACGTTTAACCTTTTCCGACGGTAAGAGTAGGCGCAAATAGCTTATCGGTTAATAAATATTCATATATTTTTTTGGGTGTTTCCACTATTTTGTCTATCCCTTGTATATATCCTTAGCACACATGCATACACACACACCCACCCCTCTTTATCCTACAGGCACAGAAAAACTACCTCCTTCACTCACCCCCAAATTCACACATACTCTTTTTAACACACACACACACACGCACACCCTCCTTGCCCTCCCTGTCTCTGCCTCTTTCTCTCTGTCACTCACACACGCACGTCTGCATAATCAGACTCACTCTCCCTCTCTGTCAGACCCCAGAAGGGGTTTTTTATGCTGATTCCACAGGTGCAGAGTCAGGCCCAGTTGGCCATTTAATCATGTGAAAACTACATGGACATCGACAGGGCTGAGCTATTTAAACACCCTGACAAACATCAAATGACAGAGGGAGTCAAAACAGAGATATGAGGGTGGAGGCACCCACTATCTCAGCAAGGCCACCCTAATAAATCTTTAAACCACTGTACAGCCGGCTACGCCAGGAAAATCATTTAAATTCTCTTTGAACTCTGGCTCAAGGTCTAAACGACTGTGTGTCGCCACTTCAGACACTTCAGAATCATTATAAAAAGAACCTCATGTTCCAAGCTATAAATTCATGTTCCATCGCAACAAAACAATCTATAATGCCAATTATGTGTTTTCAAACAGTTATCACAGTTTTCAAAACAAATATTCTTAATCTCTTTATTTTGAGCTTTCATATGATGAAATAGGCTGCCAAAGTGTTTCACAGAAAATGTCAAATTGAATAAATACATAGAAAGACTTGAGAAGAAACTAAAAAAAATTATATGCACTTCCATTATGAGCCTGCAGACATGGAACATCATTGTATAACAAAAGCAGAGCCCAGGAGAAGTTATTTTTCCCATGGACATTTAGTATGTCAAGCAAAGCTAACATGCTTTTTGATTTGGTATAATTCTCTTTGTATTTTTATCTTTTCATTCTTTATTTAATTCATTATTCTTGACTGCAGATGACAATAAATAATCAATCAAAGTTTGATTATTTATTGTCATCCAGAACATTGACTCAAAGTTCTTCAGGACTTCAGTCGTGCAACTTCATGTGAAAAAATTTGCTGGCTTATTGTGTTGATGAAAATGCATAATCAATTATTAATTATGGCGTTTCACATGATTTAACAGGAGATTGTTGATGGTTAGGTAACATAAATGCTACGGAATACTTGGCCGCCAGATTGACAAATCTTCACAATGGTTGTGGAACAGTAGAGACAGACAAAACATGGGAATAGTGAATACTGTAACCTTGAGTGAGAGTTCTCTGGAATGTTTTCTGTGATGTAGTACTGTTAGACCAAACGTCTACAAAGTGTTTGCATTGTCAGGTCATTATAATTGCTTTCTGTGACACGCTGTAATTTAAAGTTTTGCAAGCTGTATTATAACAATCACTGATGGACTCATTATATTGACTCTACAAATAAAATCCTACCAATGTCCACCAAAGTTCTTAGTGTAATAAAAAATAGCCTGGGAAGTTTCTAGAAGTCAACTGTCTTACAAAAGGATTCTGACAGCAGGGTTTGTCTAGACCCAGCTGCTAAATAATACACATCTGTAGATACGAAAGGAAAGTAGGTCTTTCATCCAGTCCACTTTCATCCATCCAGTCGCTTTCTAATCTCGTACATGCCATTCCTCCACTCACTCTGTCGCTCACTCACTCGGGAGAGAGTTGGCAGTGAAGAGATAAAATCTACAGTGTCCTTTCATTAACACACTGACTTCTGTTATGCTCCACACTGCCCTGCAGTCTGAAATAAGTGCCCAGATACAAGACCTGGATTCAATCAACAATGTCCCTTACTGTGACTAACAGTTTCTTTTTTTTTTGCAAACAGTTTGGTGAGTTATTTTTAATGATGAATAAGATATTCACAAAGAAACAACACTGGACTTGTAATGATTGAAAGACAATTGGAGGGGTTAATTGGAATGGTGGGGTTAATTGAATTCAGGTAATGGCAGAGGAACCTTGTGGATTGAATCAAACTGAAAGTGAAAGACAAAATTGATTGAATCCAGGCAAATGATGGATTGTGCCAGTCATCCACCACTACTTTTGTTGTCATGCAGTGGTTGTGGACTTTTTGCCAAGCTGTACTATTTTAGTAGCCCCACCCATAGTAACCCTCCCCCTCAGACTCAGGAGGAAGCAGCTGCATATGTAACTTCTATGATTCATTTCCTGTGGTGACTACGATTCATTAATTTTCCACATTACTGATGGGACACCGATCGCATATAGACTGTGCTGTCAGTTAACACAAGCCAGCAAGTATATCCAATTCACAAAATTGTAGTGGGCCTGCCAGTAGAGGTCACTAGAGAGGGATGAGACTTGAGTTTAACTGGCTTACCCCATATTTTTCCTGATGTATACCATAGCAAGTAATAGAGAAAAGGGTAGGAATTCAAACTCCCAGTTTTGCAATTCAAAGCTGCACCATGAATAAGTGCTTTTACTCCATGTACCACCCAAAGGGCCTCTGCAAACATTTTTTACTCAAGCTTTATTCTACACAGCGTCCTTTTATAGGGATCAAACATGGTTAATGTATTGCTCACAGTCTGTACATGCGCTTGAATTTTTATTAGTTGCCTACACAACTTGTTCTCTTACCTCATACTCCCTGGTTATTTACGATGTGGGCAATCGCTGCTGAACACAACCTCCTAAACTTTCCAATACTTTTGATCGTTGCTAAAAGGCCACAGTTATTCAGTTTCATCGCCCGAAGCCCGTAACCTGCGGTTGTGGTATGCTTTAAAATTGCAGTGCATCACATTGCAGTGAGCTGGGTAAATAACTGCTTTTGGTTGTCACAAATGCATATTATTTGTAGGTACCTGCTGGCTTCAGTTGTTTGGATTTCTGAGTAAACTGACTGCACCTGTATATAGGGGATGAAACAGGATTTATGGTAGTGTCCACAAAGCAAATTTAAGGCTCTCTAAGATGTTGACCTGAGAGGCGGATTTCGACTTTGAGGACCAATCAGAGGACTGCACTCAGGACCCAGCAGTAACTTCACGAGGTTAGACGCAGTCTGTCCTGCAGTGAACGTGCCTGAAAACGGGGCCCTAAACAAGCTCGAATCTTTGGGAGTGAGAAACCACCTGAGAGGAAATAAAGGCTTTTCCTTGGAAAACACGGGTGAGCCGATCAGTCAAAGCGCGGCTGGCGCGTTCGGCTGTCTGACGCATCATTTCATCCAGGAAATGGATTGGTATTATCCAGTTTCTTGATAGCATATATCAGCTCATGAATTGACTTAATAGGCCATTTGTGTGCAAACCAGGCTGCTTCTGATTCAGAGTGGCGAAGTGTTTTAAAGGCTGTTTAACACAATCACACACACACACAGAGTGATAGATGCACACGCACGCGCACACACACACACACACACACACACACAGACATGCGCAAACAAATGTATGCAAACACACACATACACACGTACCACATGCACACACAGACATGCACACAGAAGATCGAGCAAAAACACACTCAGAGAAAGACAATGAGTAAGGGAGAGGGAGAGAGAGGTAGAGAGAGACGAGAGAGCATCTGGAAAACTAGCTCCTCTGTGATTATCATCACAGCATATGGAGCAATGCATCATTTAGCATGTTAGAGCATTACCCCCACACTCTCTGCAAAGCATTTATAAAACAAATAGCATCTCTGTCTCAATCTTTTGGGGATATGGGCCAGCTTATTAACTACCGGCATTGTTATAAAAGCCATTGTATAGCTATTTTGACCAGTACCGCTCAATTACGCACACAGTGAGTGTTTGCATATCTGTGTGTGTGTGTGTGCGTGCGTGTGTGCCACACATGGCTGCCCCTATGTCCAGATGGCTATGCACTGAGATCTATTGTGTTTAGACTCAAAAAATCCTGTTACTTTACCTGAAGTATATTGCAGTCATTTTTCTCATATAACTACCATTAATTGCCATCAGTTTTTGCTGAGATGTTCACGCATGGATGTGACTGTGGCATAATTATAGGCACAAAGTGTGTATTATAGTTATAAATAGTAATGTTAGTCAATTATTAAAATTCAGCAGTATTTGTGCACAATGTGCCAGGGCAATAATTTAACATTTTCAAGCAGTTTATGTTATAAATTATTATATACTCTTAAATTACAAATAAATAACAATGGAGATGCTATACTGTACCTTACTCTGTTCTTGATGACAAACCATTATTTATTCTTCAGTGGTTTTATATATGTATAGAAAATGTATACATAATGTTTATTAAGAACTTGGGATCTTTATATTGTATTATTACTATACATAAACCATTGCTTATACTATTCACTCTTTTCTATTGTATTTTCAGTTGAGATAAACCTTGATTAATCGTAAGGGTGAAAAATCCCATTCACACACCTTGCAGACAAATGGTCAAGCAAGCAATGTTGCTTTTCCAATAGCATCACTAACCTTATCCTATTGGCTTTGAACTTTATAATAAATTAGAGATCAGAAATAAAAAAATTACATACATGAGGAATCCTTGCATTCTCGCTCTCCGTGTTACAATCATTTTCAGTCAGTCATTGGTTTTTATGTTCCTTGTGGTCCAGGTTGTAAAACTGGCGTTGCAAAGTGTACTAACCATCCTGTTAACCAGTTTAAAGCCGTAATTACCACCTCTCTCCTTTTTAATTGTATTTCACATTATTTCATGTCAACACAGGAGAGCAACCATACTGACAAATATAGATTCATTGCCTGTGACGTGCACACCCATATTTCGTTACAGAAAATGCAAAACTACTCGTGACATAACAGAAAAAGGCAAATGGCTATATTAGCATGGTCAAACCACACAAACTTTGTTTCGACTTCCTTATCTTGTAAGCTGTTGAGCAGCTGCGGTTTTATTCCAGAACATAAATTAACATTCCTGCTTCACGTTTCACTGCATGTACAATTTTTTCTTATGCCTTGGCCATGTGAAATTTTTGCTTTGGGACACGAAGCTTTGGGCAACAGCTCTTTCCACTCAGAACGGCCAATCTTGAGCTGCAGCAGATCAAATCCTGCCAGCAAACCTCATCGCAAACAACACGTGTATGAATATATAAAGCCTGTGAATAAAATCCCATATTTTTTATGGTTCATTATTTCTCCGGGGACAGTGACGGATTTTATCAGTCTGTAAATGCACCTCTTTATCTTTCCGGGGGCTTAGCCAGAATGAAGGAGCTCCGCTTTTTTTTTTCTGTCCTGGCGCCTCGGCGGGGCCGATCGCGCCGGGGAGAGCAGGTGCCCATGTGCGGGTCCCGTTCACCGGTAGCGGTGACATTGGGAGAACCTTTCTGTAATCAGCACCTCATCTGTTAATATAGGCCTTTATCCTTCTGCTGAGTAGAGCAAATGCAGAAGGATTAGAAGGTAATAATAAAAAAAAATAAAAAAATAAGCTCTCTCTGTTCCCAGTCGTTAAATTTGGTTGGGGAACACTTCAGTGGGTTCTATGAAAGAAGTCTCACTGCACTAGGGTAGGCTCATGGAAGGACGAGGTCATTTTCTAGACTATTAATTGGACAAAAAGGTTTTTTTTTTCTTCATCTCATGCTTTTCTCCCATGCCCTCCTCCCTAGATCCCAGTTTCCACAGCTCAGCATGGCCACAGCAAAACCATCCAATTAAAGCGGGGTAAATTAAATCGTCATGCGTGGGGAGGCTGTTTGCCTCCGTAAGCATCCACAATAACGATTAATCACAGCCCACAGCCTGTCCTCTGCCCTTTACCAGATTGCAAGCCCCCTTGCTGTAATACAATGAAAGTTTGAGAGAACTACATTACCCAGATAGCCTCACCTCTTTTGACCCAAGATCCCTAAGGTACAGGTCCACCTGAGGCCTGTGGACCGAAAAAAACTGTGAGATTAATGAGAGGACCGTTTCACGTCTCATTCAATATTGCAGTGTGATGACTTAGGAAAGAAAGTAATGACATAAATGATTGATTTACACAATTGTGAGAGAACAAAGACAGACATTCTTATTCAAGAACTTGCCCCCAGAATGACGGATAGCTCGAGTAGATAGGCCTTGGAATTAATTTGATTTTGATTGTATTACACACACTAAATGACGCTCATTCAATCCAAATTTGCTCCACTATGAACTTTTATTTGCACAAATATTACACAACTATACCTATTGGACAGACATTCATAGCATATGTTTGTGTTCTTTGGACTTTGCTATTCCATGCAATTTTTCAGGGACATTGCCCTTTAATGGGGGAAGAACAGACAAGCAATTTAATGAATTGGTAAATAATAAAAATACTCTGCAAGACACTGACCTTAAATAAAGGTGACCAAAGGAGATCACTTGTACATCACTTTTTGCAAAGCTCTCTTTTTGACCGAGAGAGACAAAAGAGTTATGTTCATGACTGACTTTGAACTGAGTGTCACAACCAATGCAAAATAACAATGAGATGAACATTACATTTTTTCCACAGATATTTTCTACTAAATATTTGAGTCTATTTTGCCTCTTGAGGACAGATTAAGTTGAATTCAGTGAATTTAGGTGAATTCGGCCCTTAGCCTATATTTTTAAGGATTCTAGACAAAGCTTGGTTGACATAGATTGTTATCACAGGAGTGACTGGAAACACTGAAAAAAAAAAAAAAAACAAGCAAAAATTGCAATATATTTCTAAAAAAAATCCATGTTTTTCTCCCATATCTGCAAAAGCACAGTGACAGGTTGATTCATTGCATGTTAAATTATCCTCTGGGCATTGGTGACCAATGTCACGTTTTTAATGTAATACTCCGTTTGCTAAAGAGGAGATTAAAAAAAAGGAGGAAAACATCGGGGTGGGGGGCGGGGGCGCGTTGACCTTTCGTTTCACTTGCAATGCGTCATTGTGTCATTTTCTGCTGCTGGGGTCACGCCTTCTCCAGTCACACTCCATTTTCTCATGTTTTGCCATACAACAGTGTGTGATCTGGCAGCAGTGCTATAGGCCTCTAACCAAGCTCCATCTCACGTCCATTTACAGCAGGAATTCCTGGACCTGAAACCCCCTCATGGAGCTATCGTTTATACATCTGACTCAAGCTATAGTGTTCAACACCACAGCAGCCCCTTAATGGACTAAATCTCTGTGAGTCAAATGCAATTTATAGGACTCACACCACAAAAATATCCTTTTGTCACAAGCCAAGGAATTCAGTATCATAAAATTCCAGTGGCTCAGTTCCAAAGTTGACATTATTTTGCACTTTGACAAATGTACCTGTGCAAAGGGGTATCCTATTATTAACAATAATAATAATAAATTAACAAATTTTGTAACACATACATATGGGGTATTGCAAAAAAAAATAAAAAAAAATCTGTACTTACAGTTAAACGAGATTTGGGTTGGGAAATCTAAGATGCCAGCATGTCGTACATTTGCAGTACTGAACTGGCCTTGTGTGGTGGTATAGAAATTTTTAAAACTCCATGATTTCATTATTTTCTTGATAAAATAAGCATTTTCTAACCTTAAAAAAATGAACAGTAAAAAATATAGTAAAAATAAACTAAAATTTTTTATCATTCTTAATTTAAAATTATTCACCTTTGCATGTGTATTTCCATTTACAGTAGTTTAGTGCATGTACATTGAATTTTAATTTACATTTAAAATGTTTTACAATGTATTTATTGGACAGGTATTTAATGTATTTAAAATGTACGTGTTGTATTTCCATTTATATTTTACATAAAAGTGTAATACTTGAATAATAAACTGCTTCCAAAAAATAAATATAAGTAGTATAAGGCAAGTTGATGTTGATTGCCTTTTGCTCATTGTCCTTAACTGACCTACCTGTACTTACGGTTTTGTCATGACTTACTCAAGACAAAAGGCAGGCTTACTGGAGTATTCTCATGTAAGATGTACTCCCCAAGTAAAATGGTTCAATGCCCAGGACTTAAAATGACTTAGTACATAGTAAATATTCTAAAGATTATAAATACATGGATATTGTTTATACAACGTTCAGCCTGAAAAAAGGATGGTGCATTATTTGAAGACTGAAATTGTCAAGATTATATTACTTCGTACTCAATCAATGTCTCCTCTTTATCTACTCTGGGGTAAGAAACAACTAAAAAAGGCTAAACACAGCATAAACAACAGTAAACAGGAGAGACCGAGTCCTGGATATTGATTAAATGATGTGGAAGACGGTCCTAGACAAGTATCTTGGTACTGTCATGTTTGCAGGTGTTATCTTTGGTTTTATTTTTGGTTGTTTCGTGCTTTTTCGTTTGTACTATCGTCGGGAAGCTAACGACGTTCTTTTGGCTAATCGGCTATCTTTTCCTATCTCGTTTGGTTATCGGTTGACTGCTAGGTGTGGCCGATTAGTGGTTTCAGGTGTGTGAGGTCTTTATATTACCCAAGGCTTCAGCATTTCTTTGCGTTAGTGTCGTCTATACACTTCGCCGGCTTAGGCAGAGAGGTTGTCCGCTGGTTTTCGGTTGAGTAAAACCTTAAACGTAGGTATAAATGTAGGAATCTTACGAAGTTCTTTATTTTCTTTGTCTTGCGGGGTTGATCCGTTTTTACCCGCCGAGAACTTTGGTGTTTAAGTATCTGCGTGGTACTTCGCAGTTTGCTCTTTCTATATGAAGAGCTGTTAGTTATATCACTCCTGAAGTCTTAGTTTCTTTTTATCTTAAAGTTGGGATTCTCCTACAGGAGTTTTTTTTTTGTTTTAGGGATTTGTTCCCTTTAATCTGTTTCCTTCGAGACCTTAGTGGTTGAGGAATTAGTTCCTTAGCTTTTCATCTGTGTATTGTACACACTAAGGAGTCCCATCGTCATCATCAGTCCTTACAGGTACTAGGAAGGGTCAGTGACATCCCTGTTCCAATATCAGTTGTATGTATTGTATTACCTCTCAAATCTATACTGTATCTGTATGAGTGCACTACTTCCAGGATCTATATTATATTTGTTTGAGTGTACTGTTCACATGAACTGTAATATTGCTGTGGGAGTGTACTAATTATATAGGATTTCAGACCAAATGTATTTAACGTATATGACCATATCCAATGAGTTGGAAACATGTATGCGTTTGTACAGTCAGAATATCAAGTACAAATTTAATGAGCATTCAATAATTATTACTGTCGTGGTAGTTACTGTGTTAGTAAAGGCCAGTTATTTTTTGGGTGATACCGTGAAAGGTGTTTTCCATTACCTCAGTTATATTGCTCAAGAAAAATGTTAATTTTGCTATGTGTATTTGAGTATAGTCACTGTAAGACTGCCACATTTTAACTTGTTCTTTTTGCCAAGAAAATCTCGCAAAATTAGATCCGCTCTTATTCCACAACCGTATCTTGTTCTCAGCAGTAAGAAGTGAAGATAACAAACATGTTTAACAAACTTGTGGCATTCAAATGTGGCAGCTAAGGTTAAAAATATATTTTTTCAATGAACCCTGCAGTAACCTTATAATTCATTATAAACGGTGCATGATTGCGTCACTGTTCATACCCAAAACGTCCTGTAACCTCCTCATCTACGGCTTCCGGATGCCCTGGATGCGTTTTTGGCATTGCTCGGGTTCCCCGAGGCGAGTCACAGCCTAGCCCCGCCAACACGTGCAGTATGGCCGTTAGGCACTTACACGGCATGGCCATATTGAAACAGGCTTATTTTTCAGTTGCTGCGCGGATTTACCGTGGAGGAGCCTAGGTAATCCCTCCCCTGCCCTTACAAACGGAGGATTTAATTACATTTCCCGTTTAATCATTTACAGTTCCAATATCCAATTCCAGCTGCGTCCCACACGACGGGCTATGTTCTGCCACGTCGCGAGGATGTGTTGATCTCATTAACATAAAGGACATTGTTATAGATATGAACTAACAAGACAAACCAGCTGGTTTGCCACTGATAGCCAATGGCAACAGATTCTTTAAGAATGAGTCATTTATCTTTCAGGAACATAGTATGAAGTCGTGCCTAAATTTGTACCACATGTATTGCTACATTGAGGCATTCCAGAGAATTGATTTTGGCCCTCTTATATACTTTGCCCTCCAGAACAAGTTTTGTACACCATATGAAATGCATGTGCAGTTGGATTCAGATCAGGTGACTGACTTGTCCAGTTGACGATTTTCCTGTTTTTGGCTTTGAAAAACTCCTTTTTCTTGCCTAATGTTTGGGATCATCTTGCTGAATGATGAAATGTTGTCCAATGATGTGTCTCTACACTTCAGTACTCCTTGATGATGGGACTACTGAGTAGAATGGCAGAATGGGGACAAGTGAGCTAGTACCTGTGGCAGCAATACATGTCTAATCTATAACACACAAATTGCCATGTTTCATAGCCAAGGTGGAATGCTTTGGATCTTGGGTAGTTCATTGTGGCCTCCATGCTTTACTCTTGCCATCACTCTGATACAAGTGAATCTTGGTCTCAAGGGGGGTAGACAATGTATAGGCGATGTTGTAATTTTATACATGGTGAATGTATAAACATACCTTTTAATAAAAGCTGAAAATCTGCATTATAACCACATGTACATTGCATCACATGATCACTAATCTCAAATTGTGGAGTACAGACCTATTACTATTCAGATATTAATTCATAACACTAATTCATACAACACTGAAAGTGTTAAGTTTTAAAAAAAAAAAAAAAAAAAAACACTGTTTCTAATTTCCTCAGTGATATTGAATTTTTTGAGTAGAGATTCAAAACATTGGCTTCCAGCTCCTGACCCAGCCTGAGACAAAACAAGTCAGCCTTGAAGTCTTTGTTGTATATATTTCTTCACAAAAATACCTTTTACAGTGGCAGCTATTCTTAGGCACTCAAATATTTTGGTATCGACTCATGTTATGCAACCTTATGATTCAATTTCATGACATTTTTAAAAGGAAATGATTCTTAAAGGCAGAGACTGGGGGCGCAAACATGTCAATAAGACCACTGTTGAAGAAACAATTTCTACCTCGCAGTGAAACCTTCATTATTTTGCAAGTGGAGCTGGTGGAGATGTGACTGGGAACTTAGAGACGAAAACTGATTGCTTCCCTGGTGATAAATGCGGCCGATTTCGTATGTACGGTCAGTGGCACTAATGATGACCTGTAATCACGAGGATTGTTAATGACATGGTCGATATCAGGACACCGAATGTCAGGACAACACATTCTCTAATTATGGCCGACTCTGCCCAGTAGGGATTGTGGAGCGAAGGGTCAGAGTGACAGCTGGATCCGACAGCACAGAGGAGCGGTGACAACCTCACTCAAAATCACAGTTGCCACCAACAGAAGAACAAACAACACATGCGGCGGGGAGCTGTTTTTCTCGTTCGTTGTTTTTCATAAATAGGACTTGTGCTAACCTCTAGTTAGAACAGGCTATGTCATGGCCTTACCAGATGTGAAGCATTGCAACGCTTCACATACATGGGTTACAAGTGCCAGGAAATCCCTCGTAAACCAACACGAGAGACGTGCGTGATGTTTCAAATAGCTGTCGGTGCTACAGATGAAGCGCTGCATGACACGGAATAGCCGACATTTCCTATGACCTAACGTGATGCTGGTACAATGCTGAACCTTGAAAAAAATACACGTCTGCATTAGACCATAGACGGTCTGTCTGCTGCACGAGTAGGTGTGCCAAATGGATGTACACTTAGCACAAACACAATGGCCCAGATATATCAAACTCTTTAGCACGTGCTACGTTTTTTTGCACATGCAGTGACATTATTTGTGATCGGAGCAAATGAACTACCTCAACCAATTACATGCTTTGCTAGTCTTTCTGCACCAGCAAAACAGTTTTGCACACAGTAAATGCTTTAGTAAATCACGTCCAATGTGTTTCTGTACATGTGATCCTACAACAGCTATCAGATATTGTTGTACATGAGTGGATATCAGTCCCAGTCCCGTAGAACCACATTGCATGTGTACGGTGGTTTTTAGGTGTTACTCAGCACTTGGTGACCCTATAAATCAGTCAATTACAAGGTTAACTCACTTCATCTGGTTTCTTAGGTCCAAACATGTGGTGGAAATTAAGGTGTAAAAGGGGAGCATTTACACACACATATGATTTTAAATCAATTAGTATAGTATATTGTCATGTGTTCTATTTCCATGATCACTGAGTAGCTTGTGTGATTGGTGTTAATTGAATAACTGCATGACATCATGGCTGTCATCAAGTGCATGGCTGCTTTTGACCTTGATGTACTGAGCGTCACTCTCAAAGCCCTGATGAAGACCTCAAGGTCGAAACGTTTGAAAGAAATCCATCGTATTTTCAAAGTAAGTGTGCTGTGTTCATTCCTTTTCTCAACGGAATTTCAGGTGTAAACAAAAACCAGCTTACACAGCAGTTATCCATGTTGAGGGAGAGGACCAGTGTTGTACATGTTCTTCAGAACGAAATACTTAGTTTTTTCAGAAGGGGTAAATAGGGATAGATGTTCATGTGTTCAGAAAAGAAATTTCATTCTCGAGCCTGAGCTCTAGCTCTATATACATTCACAACCTGTGCTAATTACAGACCACAGGTACGAGGAGCATGACCATATATGAATATCGAGATTTTCCTTAACCGCTGTCTAGAGAATCAGGGTACAGGAGTCACTAAGCGTATGTGTTATCTAGCCCTTAGCACGGAGAGTCAATCTGAGTGCCGACTGCTCTCTGCCAGCTCACAAAGATACCAACCAATCATTCCCGCTACCCCTGAGGACAAGAGAGATTTGAGAGCCTTATAGCAAGTAATGACTCATTAAGTTTTAGGGGCGCGACATCACTGATAGTCAAACAACAGACTTTGTGACCACATTAAATCTTTATCCAAAGACAGAATTATTTTGTTTTATTAGGAGAGTGGTTTATTGGCCTCAGTTTTTTTTGTGTTTCAAAATATTTTCAGACAAGCCCACGGAAATGAAAAATGGGAAAGGGTGGGTGAGGGGATAGTGGAGGCCAAGCCGCTGAATGTAATCTGAAATTATCACTAATAACATGGGGAGAAAATCCAAAGCATCCAAAGTGATAAAGCCTCTCCAAACGTTTTAGTTTGACCGTTGGGAATGCGAGCTTTGGACATGAAAAACCTTGTCTTCATTTTGGTAATGCATGAAACATTTGCTATTAACACTGGCATTTACCGGAAAGAGCAGATGTTTCGACTCCGGATAAAAAAACAGAATTAAGAGTGGTGCATATACTTACTCTCCATTTCGTAGAACTCATGCCATAGAACATTACACTTGAGTGGTTTCTCCAGGCAAAGTGGACCTGGAGTGAAAGCACTGGAAAATGAGAAACATCAACAGTACATTTTCATTAGAGCACTGCCTACAGCCTGCCTATAGGCAAATTAACGCAATTTAACAAAAATTTTTAAAAAAGACAAAAAATATCAGCCACAAATCTTCAAATTCTTCCTTTTTTATGGCTGCGTTGGAGTACATTATATAATCTATTAAAACTAAAAGACCTTGCATTTATCAGTTCATATAAAAGCTTTACCATCAAATATCTCTGCCACACTCAAATGCTTTTCAATTTCAGCGTTATGTTGTGTGAAAGTTTAATGGTCCGTGCCTCCAAATTGCTTGCGGAGGGAGGGATCATGGGCTTAAAAGGCAGAAACCAATGTTTAGCAATATATACGCTATTTTCCCATCAGTCACTGCTACAGGAATATTCAGGGGGCCCCACTGATAGCGAGATGTGGCATGCTTTGATGAACACTGTGGCATCTTCTGACGTTTTAGGTGGCCCCAAACTGCCAATTATTTGCTCCGAGCGTGTGTCAAACCCCGCTCCGACTCCGAGCATGAGCTGGTGTTCCCACTTCAGAGAGATGACCGAGCAGCTGTTCCCAACCACCCGCAGACAGTGAAGAGCGAGTGGGTCCATTGGATCTCCACATTTTAATTTGGGGGAAAAAATGCATTTTAAAATCTATATATTATTACTACAGTCTGGAAAATAGCTGGAGTGGGCAAGTAAAACCTGAGGAAGAAATTTCTCTCTCCAGGAATTAAAAATGGAATATCCCTGGAATTTTTTTTCTCTGAGGTCATTTCAAACTAGATGCATTCGTAGTCTTTTCAGTTTGACTGATAAGAAAATGAAGGAACGCTCAGCAAATGAAGTGAGAAATGATCACATGACCACTTGCTTGCTTGTGTGTGTGTGTGTGTGATAAGGAATATGACCTCTCTGTGTTCTATGTATTGGTGAGCTTCTCAATACGACATTCTAGTGCTCTGTGAACAGAGCCGGAGTCTACAAAATCTTTTGACAAAATCTGACACCTACTGCAGCTGGCATCGCATGCTGCTGTGCCACCTGAGACTGGCATAATGGAATTTGAACCGAAGTGCGCTCTGAAGTTAAAGAAAATGACAGCGATGCAGCATACCGCTGGCTTCCATTACCTATCCTTTAGGGTGCCACAAACAATTTGACCGGGAAAGTACATCTGCGGTGCCTCTAATAGCCATGTAATCAACCCCCAATGCGCCAATGCAGAGATGCAGAAAGGAAAGGGGCTTTTTTCTGCGAGGCTTCTGAAAGGCGCGCTCTTGTCTTTGTTCCACGTATCTGTTTATCGTGTTTCCTATCACCTGCCGCAGATCTTTGCACATCACAGATGGGCCCCGATGTTTCCGATTGATCCGCGCCTTCCCATTACAGATTTCCCAAAAAGGAAAAGTAAATAAATAAAACACCCTTGACTGGATTCTGTCACGCTATGAGCAGGACATAATCGAACTGCAATTGTTGGGTGAATAAGCAGCGGCATGTAAAAACGAAGGCGGCAGAGCCGACAATGTGGGCGACTCTCGAGCTCTATTTTTTATTTTGGAGCGCGGTTTGCCTTGAGGACCGTCGGATTTATTACCTTTTTAACACCTGTGACTGCCTGTGCGCCTTTCCCAGCCGTCTCTACCGCCCCCTTCCCTTGTAACGTTTAAAAATCTTGCCTGCGGGCTTCGTGTCAGCCCGTTCCGCTAACTATAAAAAGTCCTCAGCCTCGGTTTCTGTTTTCACCTCCCCTTATATTGATGGCCGATCAAGCTTTCACATACAGAATTTCCCCTCCTGTACATTCAGGTACTAAAATATTTATGTTCCTCACTCTCAACCTCAGTTTTAAGGTCACCTACACACTGTTGTGTGATGCAAGAAATTTATTGCAAGAAAAAAGTGAAATTATGTCATTTTTGAGATTTTGTGAAGTGGAAGTATTTTGCTTATGGGAAAAATATATAGGTGACATCTGGACCTATTTAAGATTCATCTGGCCGGACTTGGCTTGGAGGGAGTAAAACAGAAATTAAACAGAAAATTTAAAACATCGCTAAAATGTTATCCCCTCCAAATCACAACGCTATATAACCTAACTATTGCCTTGTAAAAATGTTCACATGTACTTTCTGGGCTGACACAAAAATATAAATGTTCTATACAGTTGACTCTAAAAGTTTATCAGGTTCCTGTCTCATGTTTTAAGACCAACTATATACCATTGTGTCTGGTTCATGGTCTCTGTATTCTGGTGTAGTATTTACGGCCTGGTTTCCAGGGAAGAGACTTTGCAGGCAGCCACCCTTCTGAGGTGCATCAGTCGGTAGATCTTGACTAATTTGCTCTCTACCTCTCATTAATTTCAGTCGATATGGCTCGATCGCAGTGTACCTCCATGCTATCTTGTTCCTCATCACTGCTGCAAAACCTGGGGCGTTTTCCTAACGCCAGCCTTCTTTTATTTGCATTGGTGCTCGAAAACAGTCAATAAAAGACTGAGGATTCTTCATTAGCCCGGTAATGATAAACTGATTATGCTCTGGGTGCATAGAACACACATGACTGGACACTCACTCACCCTTTCTCACTCTCTCTCTCTCACTCACACACACACACAATTTCTTCTGCCCACATGTGCCCACCCAGTCTATCCCTGACAGATACACACACTTACACACAAACATGTGTAAACCTGTTTAAAGCTATTACAGATTCGTAATGTTAAGTGTGTTGCTGAAGTAACATTTATCTGTCTCATAAAGTATCCAGCAAGGACACCTCTATTCAGACTCATCCAAAGAATGCATTACCTGCATTACATCATAACTTCATTGAAAAACCACAAGAGCATAATCAAGTAAATGGCAGCATCACCAGCAACAAAAAAACCAACAAAAACAGGTATATACATACGTAAGACACACATCACAGTGTTCCCGCTTCGGCTTTCGCATTCCCAGTTACCTTCTTGTAACTGTTGCTGATTTCATGATGACAGATGGGGTTGTAAAACTGCTTTACAAATGAATTTTAATCACTCTTCGAATCATCTCAAGACAATCCTGCTTCTTTTCCCACACTGCCTTGCACTATTGTTGGAGGAAGGTGAAGTCAGCGTACACTCTGTTGTGGCACTGCAGGCAGTGATGATTTGAATACCTGACACTGTTAGCCAACCAGAGGCCCAAAACATTTCCTCATTGACTACTTTGTTGTAAATTGCTCGTTGCTAGTTGTAACTTGGCATTTTTTTTTGTTGTGCAGTATGTGGTATCCATTTGGGTCCAAATCTATTGACAGAAAAAAAAATGCAACTGGGCAACAAAGTAGTTGCAACAGAAGAGTTATGTATGTCAATATTTTGACAAAGTGCTTTGTAAAAAAATATTCACCACTTAGTTCAACATTAACTGGAAATGTTATTTTATTTCGAGTTAATAATTTAGATGACCACCAAAATTATTATTTATAATATAAAAATATATTATTATCATAATCATGCTACATCTTGGTTCTTCCTCAGAGAACCATTTCCATGTTCCACATGCTATCGTTAAGTTTGTTGACTTCCATTAAGTTATGGGAAAATGATCCTTGAATCCAGAACCTCATTTGGTGAAATTACTTTACTCCTCAATTTAAATCAATTGACCTTCCTTAACTTTGACATAAATAAATAAAATGCTCCTTTTGTACTTTGCGAAAATAGTTGGAGTTGGAGTGGTGGATTGTGAAGAGAGAACAACGAATTCGGCATGAATTTATCCAATCCAAGGTTTAGCCTGAAACTTTAGCCTGCAATTGGCATGGGGAAACCTCAGTATCCCCCCCTCTTGTGAGGGCCGTCAGACACATTAAGTTCAAAGGACTGCTATTAGACACGGCCAAACAATTATTCACCCAGTCTTCAGTGGGGGAGCCATCGGAAACGTGAACTAAATGAAGCGCACGTGAAGAGAGTGAAAAGGCGACCTGGACGCGCCGCCACGACGCGGGTTTCCCAGGGTGAGGCGTTCAAAAGAAGGCTGTCAGCTAAAGAGCGTTTTGAAGCGGTCTTTTACATTTTATCTTTGTCTTATCTTCGCCTCTATGCTCAGTGCTGTAATAATTTAATAGGGTGGCCTACCACAGAGCGGCTGTCTCGTTGGAATTCATTCGGAACTGAATGCCGATTTTTCAAAATTATGCCATTTTTAATATAATGCAAATATATCTAATGCAAATGTATCTAATGCTGATATTATGAATGATCCCTTGGAGAGCTTAATGTCTTTTTAGAAGTAATACTTTTCAGGTTTCTGATATTGCTTTGACCTACTCTGAAAATGCTGCATATGATTTTATATTTAATAAACTGACGCTGAAAAGGTGAATCTACATGAAGACAATATCCGATACCCTGAGCTTGCAAACTGCAATTCTCTCATTAACCACAAACTGTTTTCTATTTTTCGCTATTGTATTTGCAAGGCTCCATCAAATGATTTCTGAGAACCCTTTGTCAACTGAATTATAAACTCAGACAGGCGAATAGTGCACAGAAAATAACCAATGGGATGGTAATTACATCTGTTGACCCTTGCAAAGCCCCTGTGGGAAAGAAAAATGATTTTTTTTCATAATCAATGCAGTGGTTTAATGAGATAAAGGCTGTGCTGCTTCGTCTCCACGGCCCGTCTTAGACAGCCTGCTCTACAGAGCTTGCACAGTCTGTTCTGACAGAGCTCACGCCCACCTTATAGAGTAACCTTATAGACCTCACCCTCATTCTATTGCAAAAAAACACTGTATATTGTATACTGTATTTAGTTAGATATTTACACCAATCAAATGAAACATTTCTCCAGTTACTTGCACTGCGGAAGTCACGGTATGTATTCAGCCCATTTGGTGAGTTAAAATGTTTCAGTACTATATTTGGACGTCATGGACAGTATCAAATTTGGACGCGATGCTACATTTTAGTGATTTGTCATTTGAGACACGAGTGTACACTACTGTGTACCATGCCTCTGTCCTAAAAGGAGCTGAGTAAATCACAGTTTGGGTCTCCTGAGCTTTTAAACAAGGGCAGTTTGTGGTTTTTGTTTATTTTTAAAATCGTCTCATGATGAAGTTTGCCTTTCGTGCCAATCCTGTTCTGTGTATGTCAGAAACAAGTTTTTTCGTTTTCGATCATATCCAGCAGAAGTGCACTACTTTTTGCGTCCATATGGCATATATGCTATTAATAATATCATCACCTGTATTTAGACAAGCGAGAGAGACAGTGGATAGTGAAGAAAACAGCCAGCTGGTGCTCCGAAACCCCCTTGTGTAATGACTAAGCGTGTGGCTCCTGCTTGTTCCGTTAATCTGCACAAATATTTTCGACATCAGCACAAAGAGAAGTTCTTAACTTACTCGTGTGATCTTGTTCGTCCGTAGTTCCATCATTATGCGAAGATTAAGACAAGGCAGCTACTCTCAGTGCAGTGCAATCACATGTTCCCTCCATTTTGTTGCCTAGTTTGGCCAAAATGTGCGTTTTGTCTTATATTTAGGCTATGGGACATAACCTTAAGTGGTTGTCACTGAAGACAACGTGTCCTCAGTTTTCACCTTTGAAACATATGTTGTCATTTTCCCCATTTATACAGCTAATTTTAAAAATGTTTTTAAAAATTATGGGTTTTCACCAGAGTCATAGTCTGTCGTAACTCATAAACTCATATAGTATGTTTGTAATTGTATGGGAAGTGTCTTCTATGCCCATATGGATGTAAGACACTGGAATAAAAAAGTAATGGAAAAAAACTGAGTTGGTTGAATTGATGTGGGGGGATCATGTGGTGAGGGTGGGGGTCTGCCCTGATGCCTAGCGCTGTTTATCTGAATTAGTCTCCCACCATGGCGGGTTTTCAAGCTGTTTTTTAATCCCAGCGCTTTTTTAAACGCTGGTAGCTACGCACGCACTCACCAGACAAGGTCGTCGCCATGGCGCCACTTTTGCGGAGAGCCCCCCGGCGTTCCTCCCGTAGACGGATATTCAAAACAAATCATTCACCCACAGCCTTACAGTTCCATTTGATTAGATTTCCTTTGACATTTGTTTGACAGGCAAGAACAGTACAGTTTATACCAACACACACACACACTCACACATATATATATTTCTGTTAGGGAAAAAAACTCCTAACATCAACACACATGCACCAGTGGCCCTGTGTCTTCATGGGTCACTCTGTAGCGGTGACCCGCTGTCCGAGCCGTTTGCACATTTAAAATGTCACTGTTGACGCGTCCGTCGCTCCCCCCCCTCCCCCCACGCTTCGGGACAGAGCATGACTAAGCGCATGAAGGGACTTAAGAGATTTTGACTCGCTGACGGCCCATTGTCATCCCTGCTCACCCCCCATCTCTGAGGAGGCAACCACTCACAATTTGTCCTCGACCCACGGCCGTGACACAAAGGCATGTGTTGGGGAGCTGGGGGCGGGGTTTAGCGGAATGATGTGATAATGCACATGACCATTTGCCATGTGCCGAATCGATTTGAGTCATGCTCGGAGTAGCTGTTGTTCCCATGACACACTGAAGGCACCATGGACCATCCGATCCAGCGGTAAGCCACAGAGGAGGCCCTTGCGGTCTCAGGCTTGTAGGATCATTTCTGACGATTACATTTTCTCACTTGACGTGAAATTGTTGTGATCATCTCTGCACTGCCACAAGATATGCCACTCTATTGTAAGTGTGTATGAATTTTCAATTTGCCGTGATTATTATGGTCTTGGAACAGCATCACTGTCACTCCACATTCTGTAACAGCTCCAAGGCAGGCAAGTCTTCCTCCCCCTTCTCTTCCTTTGTTTATTCAGCTGCAGGTAGTTTAGCTGTTCATCATAAAAAGGAAAATCTAGGAAGTTAGCAGGATTCAGGGGAGACTGTCTGGGGAGGAAGCCGTACACACACAACTCACAAAATCTCTGATTCACAATGCTTTTACTTCTCCCCTTGCTGCAGAAGCATCACCAGTTACACATTACCAATATCATCGGGGGGAACGCAAAAATCTATGAATTCAGTCCAACTGATAGCAGGTACCCAGCTGTCCAGTAGTGGCCAATAGAGAGTAATTAGACCAGTTAACATTTACCAGCTTAACTTTTATCTTTCCCGAGCGAGACTGAGAAAACTGTTGCTATGCCGACATGGACCTCAGGCCATAGCCAGTAGTCCCCATTGGCTGAGACTCAAATACCCAATGCTAGGACTTGCTGCTACACCATCTTGTGCCTCACACACTCGCTATTTTCAGTTCTATTATTCAGTAACAATTACCAAGTTTTAGGTATTATGGGTATTAGGTATAACCATTCGTTTTGAACTATTTCATGTCGTACAAATATTCAGAATATTGTACAGGAAGTTGTTAAAGTACACAATACAATCCATTTCTGTAAGGCTGACCCTTTTTTCCTACAATGTTTTTAATGTAGTGGGAGGAAACTTTGGCCATTCCTCCATGCAGAACCTTTTGACATCCTTGATATTGTTAGGTCTATGCCTAGGTGTGACTGCCCTCCTCAATTCAGACCACAGGTTTGATTGGGGTTTATGTCTGGACTGTTGGAAGAATTGCTTTTCCTTTCAGTGAACCATTTTGAGGTGCGTTTTGGTTGGTCATATCCATGCTGAAAGGGCCACCTGTGACCACAGCTCAACTTTTTGGACAACTATATTTTTGTCCAAAATATCCTGGTTCCGGCAGAAGACTAACATCACCAATCAACTGCCAAATTTCACAGTCGGTATAAGTTTCTTTTCTTCATCCCTCTACTAACACAAAATGTACTGATGGTGTGCAAGGCCAAAGATTTCAGTTTTGATCTTGTCTAGAATAGAATAGAATCTGGCTCCAGCTGAAGTATTAATAGAGTTTGGAAAACTCTAGCTGTTTCTATTTGTTCATTGTGCTCAGTAAGGACTTTCTTCGGGCATTGCTTCTAAATAGCCTCTTGGCATGGATGTAGCAATGGATCTAATCGTTGATTTGGAGGTTTGGTCACCTCAAAATGTAAACTCTGCAGTTCCACAACACTGATTTCTACAATCTTCTTCAGCGTAAATGGTGACAACATACGCTTTTGTCCTCTTCCTGAGTATTTAACCACTGTTATAGTGGTTTTAATCTCTCCAGTCACTTCACTAACAGTGATAAGTGGTATATTTAGCATTTTATGCATTTTTGTACCCATTATCTGATATGTGAAGGTCAATACTCATTTGTCTCTAGATTTTTATCAGTTCTTTGCCTTTCCCTAAGGTGATCGATATCAAAAGGATTTCACACGTCATACCATATTTTTATACCCTATTGACACAGTAAGTTATGGAAGGCTGAGGGAGTGTTTCTCAGGTTTAACTGTTTGATTCCATGTAAAACAGCCATAAGTGGTCATAATTTTGCATCTATGCATTTAAGAACAAGAATATTATGCAAAAGCAATCTTTTTTAGAACAGTGGTATTGTTTGAAAAAGAATATAGTTTTCCAAAATTTTTAAACAAAAAATAGCTTGTTTCTGTGTTCTCCTTCATCTTCATTGTCTTCATTCTAATAATTTCTGAGCCCGCTGTATATTTAGGGGGCTAAGATGAAAAAGGCACCATGAAAACACAGAGAAACATCCTGGGACCCACAGAGTTAATTTCCTGTTTTTTTTTTTTTGTTGCTCTCTCTTTCCAAAAGTTCAGGATTAATGCATAAGCAAAAAGGCATCTTTCACTGGAGTGAATCATCCCTCATTAGTGAAGGGAAAGAGGTAAAGCGGGAGAGGTGTAATCTATGACTAACTGCTCTCCCTGCCAGAATGCCTCTCCACACAGGCATATTAACATATTTATGACATCATTCAGTGTACTGCTGTTTGCCTGGGACTCGTGAAAGAAAATCTGAGATAAATGTGATGGAGGAGCTGAATGACTTGCGGCAACGGTGTGGGTTATCCGATGACTGGGGCTTGGCATTTAAGCTTCGGCATCTTTTACCAATCTGTTTTTCACCAAAATATCAATGAAATTAATGAAGGTTATTTCAGTTTGTAATGAATTGCAACGGCAATGCTGTAAGAAGTATTAGCATAACATAGCAATAATGACTTTACATTTTAAAATTTCAGCTCTAGCAGAAATCCTACCAATACAAAGGAAAAAATACAACTAAGTTATATAACTGCCATTCCAGTATGTATTAAAAAGAACAAATTGCTATCAACATTGCAAATTTATATGTGAAATTTATCTTGCTTTCTGGACTTTCAATTTAGTTTCTTCAACACTGAAGTTCATCTTGAAAATACATGTTTGTAGAATTTCTCTTCTCTCGCTAAAATGTAAATTCCAAGATGCATATTAATCTGTGAGTGTGAGGCCCATTTTCCTCTCCTAAGCTTCTCACAGTTGTTGCACATAGGCTGGTGGTGAACCTCTATTCCGAATAGCTTGTTCCTCCTCAACCCACAGACCTTCGATTGGGCTGAGGTCTGGTGATTGGAGAAATCGCTGCAGTAAGCCGTGATCACAGTTATGTTCCCATTACACCACCGCCGCCAGCATGGGTTGTTGACACCCGGTGGGATGGATTCGCAGACTCATGCGGTTTCCGTCATATCCTGGTCATCCCATTAATGTGAAACAACAGGGCTCATCAGTAATGTCTTCCATTCCTCCATTTTCCAGTGCGGGTTCCTTAAAACACTCTGCACCTGCATGTTCTCATTTTTTCACTGACGGGAGTGGTGAACTCCGTTAGGTCATCCCCAGCCCTACCCCATCCTTGACAAGGTATCAAAGTTGTGCGTTCTGGGATGCCTCTTTCAGCAGCACTCTTGTACTCTGCCGTTAGCTGACTGACAGGAGGACAGTAGCCTGTCTGTTGCTCTTCAAGACTCATGTGAGCCTCTGTCGGCCTCTTTCATCAGCGATCTGTTTCTGACCACAGGACAGCCGCTGGCGGGATGTTCTTTGGTTGGTGGACCACTCTCCATGTACTGTCATGTGTGAGAACTTCAGCGCAGTAGCCGTCTTTGATACTTATACAGGCATGTCTGGTACCCAGTACTCATGCTTCATTCAAAGACACTTAGAACTTTTGTCTTACCAAATCTGTAGTTCGGGTAACTTTTGACTTACCCACTCCTGCTTAATTGCTGTAAAAAGTAATGCCTAATCATGAGATACTGTCACAGTCTGAACAGTTTATTTCATGGAAAGTGCAGGTGTACATAATTAAGTGGCCTATATATTTTATCTATTCATATATGGATATAGTCCTCCTCACTTCTGAAAAAGTTCTTTATTTGTACACTTGGGATGCATAAACAAGGTTCAAAGTGATGACTTCTCAACCGAAACTTCTGATTTGTGAAAACAGAATTCCAAATTTCGTTACAAATGGACGTGACAGCATGGACATTCTTCAGAAATTTGTGTCCTGACCTTCTATCAGAAAGCCTGACCTGAAAGTTAACTAAAGTAGTGCATCTTGCTTGTGTGTATGAAAAGATTTTCTGCGTATGAAAAGCTTTTATAGCTTACCAGCTATATCCCATCAAAAAATTCTCAAAATGGATTCTTGCGGATCCCTAGTGTATGCTGGTTTTCCGTCCGACTAAAGTTGCAGTCCCTTAAAATATAACAAGCTGTTCATTTTTCTTAAAATACTTTTAATGTCTTGAGGGACGATCTACTCTGTTAAGTACTATTATGCTATGAAAAGCTGCTCTTGCATTAAGGAATAAAGTTGCCGTATGCACATCCCAGGAGTTTTAAGCAGTCAGATAAATAAATGCTTCCATTTTTCTCATTGTATTTTATGGCAATTATTACTTTGGAAAGAGGTTAAATTTTTTATATAATTACAGACCAACAGATGAAACCAACAAGGTCCTAATGGAAAAACATGTAGGCACCTGGTTACTATAATTCAGACTCAAGCCAGTTTGGAGTCGCAGAGGGAAATGGCTACAGATATTTCTTCTGCCACTCCAGCTAGTTAGCCAGCAAGTGTAAATACAGTATATTTGAGTGAGACTGAACAGCAAAGAATAACCCCATTAAGGTATATTGTAGAAATCCATTGGGAACAATACTTGTGTTTTGTTGCCTGTTATTTTTGTTTGGGTTTATTTATGGTTTATTTAGGTATGCTTTGTGTGGATTCCCTGTTTTGACTCCTGTTGTAAATGAATTCCTATTGTTTTGGCTGTGCTTCCCCCTGTGCCGTCAACCTATATTTCAAAAGGTTTGTCTAGGCAGGGAGAAAATACAACACTGCCCACTGACCTCAGGTTGACCCGAGACGGGCTGGCCAGATATCGTTGCAATTCTGCTGGGTTTGCGGTATTGTCTGGGGACAGGGAATGGGGGTGTAGGACTAGGGAGTGTTTCTCAGACTATCACTTCAAAAATAATAATTAAGTTCAGAGTTTACCTGACTGAATGAAGCCACTGACAAATCTGAGATCAATACGGCACTTAGCAAGTTAGCTGTCTTTCTCTCATAAATAAATTCCATTGCATGTCAACCGCTCCCTTTCATATCACAGCTGTGATCTCATTGGCTCATGTTTGAGCCAAGAATCCATCTCCCTGCAGTTGCTCTCAGATAACACAGACAGCAGCAAATCGGGGGGGGGGGGGATGCTGGCTAGTTCCTGTGCTGAGAAGTCACACAGAATGAGAAACAAGGTGAAAGGTATGCATGCTCCTGACCAAATTCCTCATCTTGTTTATGGCAGCCAAATATAGTAGGAGTGAGCTCTAATGACAACACGACATAATCACCTCTGTCACAAAATAATGGGGTCAGGCCTTCAGACCGCCAGATTCTCTTAATGGTGAGATAGAGGCGACATAAAATGGACAACTAGTTGCTATAATTTCCCTTGGAAACTCGATTTCAGGGGGAAAAATAGAGCTTGGCTGATAATACAGTGTAATGGCTCAGCACATTCGTGGACCGTTTCCTCCTCCAGGGAGTCGATTTTATGACAACGTAATGTTAACTCTACCAATCGAAATCTGACTATCCTCCCGCTATCTTACACGAGAGTGTTGTTCTTTATTTTTTATGTTTTGCAAAAAAGGAACCTGCAGGCCTTCAGTTGTTGTTGAAGGTGGGGTCAGAGAGGGTGGGCACACACAAGGGAGGAGCAGGCTGACTCTTCTCGCAGAGAATGTGAACGCTTTGAGGCTCTTAACTGGGCTACTACTCACAGAGCTAACAGCCCGGAAACTGGAGACTGCCTTCTCTGCTCGGGGAAGCAGGCGAGAGGCATTCCAGAAAAGAGCCGGAGGGAAGGAGTGATAGGCGATCCGTGGAGAGACAGAGAGGAGAGGAGAGGGACGGAGAGGAGGATAAAGGAATGAAACAAATGACACGAAGGGAAAGGGAAAGTAAGTGGTGGAGAGGAGAGAAGGGGGAGGGAGATTTACACAAAGCAGAAAGAGAAAGCAGAGAACTATATGGAGATGAAGAAAGTGGTGTGACCAAGTGAAGAGGTATATTGCATTGTAATGCTCCTCCTGGATCTCGCCAGCCATGTTTACACTCTAGCCAATCAAGGACAGGTACCTAACATAGCTCCCATTCTCCACCCATTCCCAGCCAGTGCTTGGGAAGGGGGTGGGGCTGGTGGGCAAGGCACTGTGGCAGTGCTGGGGAAGGGGGTGGGGCTGAGGCTGGGGGCAGGGCACTGTGGCAGTGCTGGGGAAGGGCTTAAGGGGGTAGGGCACTGTGGCAGTGCTGGGGAAGGGGTGGGGCTGGGGGCAGGGCAATGTGGCAGTGCTGGGGAAAGGGGTGGGGCTGGGGGCAGGGCACTGTGGCAGTGCTGGGAAAAGGGGGGGGCTGGGGGCAGGGCACTGTGGCAGTGCTGGGGAAAGGGGTGGGGCTGGGGCAGGGCACTGTGGCAGTGCTGGGGAAGGAGGTGGGGCTGGGAAAAGGGGTGGGGCTGGGGTGTGGCAGTGCAGTGGTGCTGGGGGGCTCAGGGTCTGTGGACACTGTGGCAGTGCTGGGATGCCACCATGTTGGGAAGGGTCACTGCAGTGGTGCTAAAGTGTTAATTATGAAATTACTAGCCCCTCTCTTCCTCCTGTTTGCCTCCTAAGGTGTGATCCAACCTGTAGCCTTGCCACCTCCGCACTTACTGTATCTACGCACATAAAAGGACAAAAAGAAAAGAACAACAGACAAACCATACAATTACAAAAATGTTCGGTGATAGTACAGCATCCTTTCATTAATTCACCCTGTTTTTTGTATAGACAAGAAAGAGAACAAAGGGAGTGAACATGAATTCGTTTGAAAAAAAAAAGTCATTGGTGATTCAAAGGCACAGCATTTCTGAGTATAACCTTCCAATACAGAACTGCAGGACTCGAGTATATGAATTGTTCTCATATGTCTGGCAAGTCAGGACACCGCACACATTACACAGTATAAATGAATCTTATTCCTCTCATGTAGCACACATTCTCCTACATACCAAAGACATGCTTCTTACTAATATTGAGTTTATATATTGGGGTTATGCATAATCAGATTTCATTGAGATGTTCATTCAGATTTCAGCATGGATCCATTCAGCTTGTGATGCCAATTAAAAAATGAACGTTTTTGTGTTCGTCAATTAACAATTAACCAAAATCGTACATATGAATAAAATAAAATCTTGCATTTTATTTGTAAAGTAGTGTTAAGAACATATGTTGCTTTAACACCGGGCTTTGTAAACCTGAAGAGCCCAGCACGCTAACAGGGCAGACCTTACTGTTTTCTTAAATAATAAAAATCTAAAATAAGAGCAGCAAACACCAAAGTCACAGGGTTAGAACAGGTCTCGTCTTTTGGATCTCTTCATCTCCCTGCTCCCAGCCAAACTCTAACTCATGCCTCTTCTCCATGCCTGCTCTTTGAGTTTGACCTTTCATTTCCAGCGGAGAGAGCTTGCAGCATCGAGATTGCGAGGACTTTTATTTTCACTTCAATATCAGCTTGGTCGATATGACAATTTGATATCTTTCCTTTTTCATTTGTAATTCTAATTCAAGGTGCTATTTTTGGCTGGGAAGAGTACAGATTTTGCAATCTTTTAATTATGAATTATTTACTGTCATTTGTAATGTTTTTTTTTTTTTTTTTATTAAAGAAATTAAGAAATATGTCCAGGGGCGCTTCATTAATCAGTTGGCGGCAAGTGAGATTGAAGTAGACATAGAGCTTGCACAGGTGGAACTGGAATAAAGTTGGGGCATAACTGGAGGATTTTTTGTACAGCTGTAGTACAATTGCTTTTGATCAAGGATGGAGGATATGGAGAAACTGAGAAGGAGAGGGAGAGAAGGGGGCATACAGGAAGACAGAGCTGTACTACAGAGAGTGTGAAATTGCATTACATTTTTGTGACAGGAGACTAGACCTGGTGAGGAAACGGAGTAATTGTGCAGAGATGAAGAGCATCTGGTGTGAAACTAGCATAGGATTTACAGTAACGGTCACTTGCCAGACCTTTTTAATTCAAAGTAACTTACAGGAAGTGCATTAGTTTAACAACAAAAGTGCTGGAGTTGGTGTGGAGCTAAAGCAGACAAAGTGTAAAGCCAGAGTAACATTAGTCTGGAGCTATAGTAGAGGTAGTGCAGACATAAAGTAGTGTTAGCATGGAGCTACTTTTGGTTTAGTGCCAATGCAGAGTTAGTGTAAAGTTAGAAGTAGTATTATGTTGGATCTAAAGCGTGGAGCTAAAGTTGATGTGGAGCTAAAGCAGTAAGTGTAAAGCAAGAGTAGTGTTCGCATGGAGGTAAAGTTGATATGGAGCTGAAGCAGAGGGGCTGTAAACCTGGAGTATTGTTAGCATGGAGCTACAGTTGGTGTGGAGCTAATACAGAGTTAGAGTAGTATTAGCATGGAGGTGCTAAAGCAGAGTTAGTGTAAAGCTAGATTAGTGTTAGCATGGAACTCGAGATGGTGTGGAGTTGGAATTAAACTAGAGTAGAGTTAGCATGGAGGTGCAGTTGATGTGGAGCTTAAGTAGAATTAGAGTTAAGCAAGAGTAGTGTAAGCATGGACATAGCATAGTTAGCGTAGTAGAGGTGGTGTAGAGATAAAGTAACGCTAGCAGGGATATATAGTTTAGCTAAAGTTAGAGTTAATGTAAAGATCTAGCAGTACCTGGTATACTATGGCTTATATTGAGCTAGAGCCAAGCTGATTAAGAGCTATATGAGAGTTGAGCTAATATTTGGCACAGAACAGCACTGGGACATAGATGAGAATTCTGCCCTGGGGTGTGGATGTGAAATTCCACAGCTGTTCCAATGCTTCAGGAGGAAATGGCTTGATAAATTCACACAATCTGCAGTCTTTATTGAATTATTTTAGCAGGACTAGGAATTATACACTGTCTATATACTCACTATAAGTACATTCAAATGTTTAATTTAACCTGTGAAATTGCTTCTTTTTTTTTTTTGCTTCCATTATTGCCTTAATTTTACAAGGCCCTTGAGGGAAAATTAAGAATTTACACGAGAGACCTTTTGATCTAAACTATTTTGATGATCTAAGAATTCATCTCAAGCTGGATTTTCAGCAAAGAATTTATTTTTTTTTTTTTTGTATTGAGCCACAGTCAGGTCAGTGGGCTTAAGATATCAATCACAGACCAATCTTTGATGCTCTATTGTGCTTTCAATTTCAATGGATAAAATCACAGCCAAGTCATAAGCAGGGTCCCGATATGGTATTTTACTTGTGGTAAATTATCAAACCTTTTATTCAGTAGAAACCTTAGATGGGCTTAAGCACTGTGTTGGAGCAGATCCAGTTTCAGTCATTACCAGGAAACCAGTATAGGGGTTGAAGCCCTTTACGTTTCAGAGCCCCTAAAACAATCGCCCTGCACTTCTGAATATTATCATTTATCTATAAATGAACTGTGTTGAAAGTACAATACCACAGTATTAGACTCATTCATTGTTTTTCAGTTTTTATCCAAATTTCTATAGAAGTGTTTTTCATATTTATAACAGGTTATACTGGATGAAAACTTTTTTTTTTCATATAAATACTTGGAGCATGACCTCTCCCTCTCCAAAACACTGAAAACAATGAATAATATGAATAATTTTTCAAAATGTAAAAAAGGGGGGAAAAACCCTTTTCTTAGTAATAGAGACACTGAGATGGAGACGGGAATGAGGGAGATTTTCATCATGCGTGATAATTATTTGATGTTGCTGAAGGCTAAATGTGAAATATAATAATCTGTAAATTTCTGGATGCTCTGAAAATACAACTAATCTCCTCCCAAATTTTTAAAAATGCAAATGACGAAACTTAATGACCATTGTGCGCACATAACTCGCACTGCTGTACTTCTGTTTGTCAAAACATCGGATTTACTAAACCTCATGCACAGCCATACTCAGAGGAGATACCTAAATGCTAGCTTGCAAGCAAGCTTCAGACAATTCCAGAACCCTGGACAGCACCAATGCCATGAAACAAGATTTTCTGCTTTTAACCCTTGTGCTGTGTCCTAAGTGATCCAAGTCAAAATGATCTAGTGCATGCTGAACAAGCAAAAACTATCTTTCTCCATTGGTAAACACTCAACATTTGTTTTAGTTGTCATTTCATTTATATTTACACATGTCCTGAGGTCAGGCTGATAAATACAGACAACACAGATGATCAAATCCAATTACCCTTTAGAAAACAAGAAAGGTCTCCAGGGCCATAGACACTCATAATATGGCCCTGCTGGTCCCTGTACCCCACAGGAAGACTGTCCATTTCAACTTTGACCTTAGCGACCCCAGTCTGTATGACAATCCCCAAAGAAGCATATAAATGGGTTTGATCCAGCCCCCCAGCCTCTGTCCCAAAACAGACCTCCGTTATAGGTTAGCCATTTCACGAACAATGTGTGAATTGAATGAGGAACGACTGGCTCAAAAGCACACTTTATATCATGACATGAGCCACTGCAATCCCAGTGGACCTCGGCATTATCTTTATTATGTTTGCAGATAATTGTGTTGCCTGGTGCATAATTGGAGCTCTGTCCTGTTCTATTCTACTACTCTATTCTATTCTAGCTCATTTGAGAATTCGTCATCATGATTAGAATTGATCTCAATGCTGTTTTCATTTTCGGACGCTTTCTGCCGCAATTCACTGTCTTGATCAAGGTCAGAAGCGTTACCATCATGATCATGTGTCATGATCGTGTGAACATATCATGTGCTGTGAATGTGTGAATGTGAACTAGTGAATGTGGCTGATGTTACCGCTGAGTAAGTGAAATTTTGGTGGGACCATGATGGAGGACGGTTTTATTGTGAGTTCCCTTCCCCTGCTGAGTGAGAATGGAGATTTTCAATGTGACATATTAGGTTAAAATCACAGAATTATTAGTATGAATATAGATATTTTACAGATGAGACAGGAAGAGTGTGTGGCTCTCCTGGCCTCTTTTCGTCTCCATTCTCACTGCAGGGTCAAATGGTCTGTTATTGACAATATCTGTGTTACATAAATATGAAATGAATCATTTTCCATGTATATGTTCACAACACTGATCAAGGCCAGCAGAAAAGGTTTCAATGCTAAATATTTCCTTTAAAATGTTTCACCAACATTAAAAAAAAACAGGTCATTTTCATTTCCAAAACATCACATAATTCCCATTGCTAAACAACATCAGTCAGCTGACCAGCTAATTCTGTGCATGTGGTTGCTTAACATGAATGGAAGGCTGCTAACAATTAACTATAAGCTATATAACACTATATAAAATATCACATATACCAATAAAATGACCTTGGGCAACACAAATGTTTCCATTATAGGACATTAGATTCGATAAATAAGTAGCATCTGAATAAGATCCAGGATTTGTTCTGATTATCCACAGAGCTTATCCACAGCATGAATTCCTGAGCACTTTGATTCTATTACCTGTGCAGGTGCCACCTGCAGCTAAGCATGTAGTAACATAAACCCTCTGGGTATAGCCTGTTGTCTTATACCTTGGGGTTTGGGGGGGATTTGTATTTAACAACAGAACCCAGAGCCGGGCTATACGCGGCAATGATGTGAAAGATCGTACAGCACTTCTGAGCAATCATTCAACGCTGACATATCTAGGCCACAAGCTTGGGCTAAGTGCTGAAAATCCCGAGTCTGGACCTCTCTGTCTGCTCGGGTCTCATTATTCACGTCAGCCGTAGGAAACGCAAGGAAAATATTTATTTTATGAAGGTATCAACGGGGGCTGTCAGAAGGTCCCCGCGCTGGAATCTCTGGGCTGGGGACAGCTCATGTAGGCTTGTCAATCTTTCTTTATGGATAGATAACATGAATTAATAATTACATGTTTCTATGATAATTCTGCATCTACGATACTCTTAAATTCATATTGAAGCAAAAAGACTTAATCTGCTGGCATGGCAGAAAATTGTCACTTGTTAAATTCCATGATTTTAATGTTTATGTAGATTTGAGTACCACAGGTTTTCGAGTGCCATAGATGTTTCTTGTTTCTGCTCTCACCAAGGTCTTGATTACACAGTTAAATCAAATATAAAGATTTAAGCTAAATGGTAAAATCCTGTGTACCTCCAGTACATGGTCATTCTATGGTTATTACGTCTAATATGTAATCAGAGTATGAGGTAAGGGGCTCAAGTGGAAATAGGTTTCTTCCAAAGGCAGGTTGCCTATCGACGATACAATAGTTTAGATTTGTGGGCTTTGCACCATGCTGGCTTGGGGCCTTCTCAAGTGTCACCAGCTTGGAAGTAGTAATTTTCCATCAGAGTTACTTCTTACTTTCCATTTTGAAACTAGCCTTGTTATCTTAGAGGGCTTAAAAACATGCATGTTCCATTTCCAACTAGTGGCCATCAATGGTACTGCAGACAACAACTATACACTAAAAATATCCTCTGATTAACAAAGTACAAACAACGATTGTAGCTCAGGGATATTTCCATGTTACATCATTGGGTTTTGCTAACTGTGAGGTGTGATGCCCACTTGGCTTAAAGGACCACCACTCTGGGTGGTAAAATGCCAGCTTGGGTCTTGCACCAAACTGGTCCTCTTTCTAACTCTATGTAAATGTATTAATGTGTCAACACTTACTGAGATCTAAAAAAATACATACCATAACACATACGCTGCTACCTCTCATTCATTTAATTTATTCAGTTATTCCATATATGCCATATTTGTGGTTATGCTCTCCATGTTGTGTGAGCAAAGGCATGCCTCGTGTCCATCCATGCATTTCTGCTTCTGTCGGTTATGCTTTTTACGTGTGCTGACATATTGAAAATGCATGCTTTATGTATTAGGAGTTTTTCCATGCTTCACTGCGTCCGTGAATGTGGGTTGAGTGTGAGTGTTTGTTTGTATGTGGCTTGTTCTGGTTCACAGTACCACCTTTTAACATAGTTGCCACTGTGGCTACTTTGGTTTGTAATGAAACTGGCTTTTGTTGTTGAGCTAGAGTTGGTCCAGAAAGTGGCTGGTTGCTAATAAAGTTAGCATGGCTACTTTTTCCCCCAAACCTATTCTACACTTCAGTCTGCCACTACAATATGTGCACTTATTTTTCATCTCTTTGGAAAAATTATAGCAGACTGTATTCCCTTGACCTAAGAAACTAATATTTTTTTTGCTATTGAACAATATTCCTCTTGAAAAATTGTATAATCCCATGCATTTTGTGGCAATAGAGTGCACCTTTTCCTGAACAACGAGAAAGACTGCTTCTTAAAAAGTATGTGTACCTTTATAAAGACTTTGTTTTCAAAAATGCTAGAACTTTCAATATTTATTATGTCTGAGGAACCAAGGAGGTGTCTATATTTGTAACCACCAACCCACACAGTACCTATTTGATTCTTCTTCTTGTAGTCTCATATTACTATACAACTGTAAATGCTTGGGTAGAAAATAAGAGCGGTGCATCTGAAGATGAATGTCCTTTGTTTACTGTTCTGTCTCCATAGTATTGAGGGTATTTTTTTATGTCTCTGCCACTGCACAGATAGAAAAATGTGCTTATCAGTGGATAATATAGTTTGAGCTATGAAATTAGTTACTTCAAGTGACACAGTAAAAATCCATTACTGAGACTATGAAATTGGTCCAAGTCTACGTGATTGACAGTGTGGCTTCAGGTTAATTTCAATGCAAGTAAAGGCAGTGGACACATGACTGCTCGTTCACTGTGTTTTCGTGACACTTGAAATGAGCCGCGGTGAATTTTGTATTTGTATTCCCAAAAGGATATATGTACGAGATTAGGCAATGCAGTTGTGACCATAACATTTACGAACAATCCTACATAATTAAATCACTTCATTTTGTTTGACTTTCACGAGATAAGGACTGGTTACCATGGTTACCCTAACTGATCATCCTTGGGCTTTATATGCCAGAGAAAATACACCTGCAGAAATACCCGAAAAAACGTAAAATAAATGAAAACATAAAATTGTGACGTATTGCGCGAAATGAATAATGGTGAAAACAAATTTTTCTTTTTAAGTTCTAAATATGTGTCTATAATTCAGAGGAGCTTTATTGGAGAATAAAGAGTTAATCGTACATTAATGTGAATGGATTAAGAATGCATACATTTCTACTGACACAAAACTCAGCCATACTTAAGGTGCAAAGAATTAACCATTCTTTAGAGTGAATTATTAATTAAGTCTTCACATACTGGGATGCCTGGGGCTTGCTTTAGTCATATGATTATGTTTTACCCTTTTTAACCAAATGGAGAGATTTTCATGCATTGTGTGCCCAGTATATTACAATTAAAAGACTAATACGTCGTGACAGAGAATTTACCTGCATATATAATGGATCAATTATTTTAAAAATACTTATCTGTTGAAAAAAAGAACCGCAGCATTGTTATTCAAAACTATGGACAAGTACTGAATGAGTTCCCAGGGATAGTATTGTAAAAGCTAACATTCTTTCAAAAATGCATGATTTTCCTCACTATACATGGTATGTAAAATGTGTCCTTGCAGAAAGAAATGCAGAATGTTTGCTGTACTACTTCAAATGGCACTGCGAAACTGCGCTTGAAATTATTTTCTAGGACTCCGTCTCAGCTGGAAATCTGGAAAATGTTATTCTCTGTATTAAAATGCACAGGGAGCAGAGAGTTGTTTGGTACTATTTATTTTATCAAACGCAACATATTCAGCTCTCATTTTGTTGTGTCGCATTTACAGTTTTCTCAGGACAACAGCGAGATGGGTTACAAATACAAATATGACATTGTTTATGCCATCTTTCTGGGAGATAAAACGACAGCGACAAGTGGGGGCCTGCTGACTTGGAACTGTGGAATTGCCTTGTATCACTTAATCTATGCTGCACATTTTTTTTTTGTTTTGCTTTTAGAGCCTCCTGAAAGTTGGATATTATTCTGCAGGTCTCTCTTATTCTGATATATTAATGAAAATTATACAGCACAAAATTCAAAGCATTGAAATATTTTACTTTGAAAACTGTCAGTAATCTTGGCCAGTTTTTGTGTTGCTGCACGTGTTTCCTTGGGTTTGGGTTTACATGTCCCTCGTGTGGTTGTTTCTCCTCTGTTTCTCTGCCTGTTTTTTTTGGTTTGTTTTATTGTTTGAATGCCTGTTTCCTGATTGCCTGTTCTGTTACTCCTGTACCCAGTTTTCCTTTGTTATCCCTGTATTTAAACCCCTCCTGTTTCTTTGTCCTTTGCCAGTTCTTGTCACTGTGTTTACCTGTTTCAAAACCTGCCTGTTCTCTGTCTGACTGATTACCATGTATTACCCTGTCTGTTTGACATTTGACTTTGTCTTTTGGATTTGTGTTTGTCGTCTGTTTATCGTGTCTTCCTGGTTTTGACTTTTGTTTGCCTGTTTTTCTGACCACACTTTCAGACAGTGTTTTTATACCTTTGCCGAGTCTCTCTGGTTTTAACCCTTTGCCTGGACATTGTCTACGATTTTTGGATTTTGGTCATGTTCTAGTTGCAAACTCTTCATTATTTTTAATTTGTGTCTGCGCCTGAGTCCCTGTCTGTACCCTCGTTTTGAATGAACCGTCTTGAATTTTAAAATATTAATTTCCGAGCAAGTAGATGAAACTACATTGAATGTAAAGTTTAAAAAAACATGAAAAATCTATGTATGCTTTCAAAATGGTAGGTAGACATTCATCTGTTTCTGCTGCATTGTCTGTTCTCACAAACGATGATGAAAATGTGTTGAATCAAAGATACATATCTGAACGGGGAGCTCAGAACACAAAGACAGGAGGGCAGTGAGTGACTCTGCCCTTGCTCAGAGGGCGGAATATGACAGTATTCGAAGGACCAGAAAGCAAGAGCCGCGCTCGCGGAGGAGGAAATATACGACATAATACGATTAAACACATCTCCGATGGGCTTTGGGGAAGTCAAGCTGTTTGTCATAATTTGAAATCATGGCCTGTGCAGACGGGAGCAGCGCTGGCATCCTTTCTTGGAATACAGATTGCCGGCGTTGAAAGCCTCGGCTGACAAACCTTGGTCAACGTACGCTTTCAGGAGTCCCATCATTCTCTGAATCAATGCTGCCGTAATAGGCTTCCATTTTCACCCACAGGGAGACTAGTGCTCTAGGTGCACTTAGGAGTCACAGCATAAGGGCTGGGGGAGTGCGGGATGCGGGGGGTAGTGAAGGTGGGGGGGGGGGGGGGCATTGTCGTGGTATGACATTTCTAGCTCTGTTCCAGTCCCTGGAAAGGCCATATTATCTCTCTACAGGGGCTGCCATGAAGAGAGGAGATTCACTGTCCGAGGGAACAAGGGAATATTGGGCTAATTACAACCTTTCATCAAATCACGACTTGATATTATCCTCGAGGGACTCTCCTAAATGAATACAAGCATAGGTTGAGCAGAGTTCCTAACTAACCCAACTATTTCTTCTAAATCAACATGGGAAACAGGCGAATATCATGACTTAACAGTGGCAAAATGTATCAAATTGCTAAACGTGGTGACGTGGGAAATAATTGTCCCCAAAATGCAAATGTGCATGCAGTTTCGTGGAGTTTTAATGGTTTGCGGAAAGGCAATAATCTGCAGTTTCTGTATGTTCCTACTCCTGAATGGGGCTACGGTGATGAGTTTTGCTCAGCAACACCCTGAAAGGAATTCCAGGCCGAGTCGTGGCGTGATAAATATGCTGTAAGCTGCACCTTGCTCATGAAAAATAGCTGCTGAATCACACCAATTGCGCTAGCCCAAATGGATTTTTAAGATGAATTCATATTTAATGCACAAGTGCATTACTGTTGGCAACAGAGGGATTTGTCAACGGCCAGGTCGCATAACATAGCAATGAATTGCACTTAAACAATATTCATTATCCCTTTCATGGATCTCAAAATACCTCACAATGAGAAGGGGTGGGGGGGTGTTCGTGGTGGTGGTCGAGGGGGTGACTCAATTTAACTACCGCTAATGTGTAGCATCCACTTTCGTGGTGCATGGCGTCCATTTTAGAATGTGTCGCTCACCCCTCATCAGCTGAGAGAGATTTAATTAAGCTATTATATTTGGAAGAGGGGGTGATTTTGATGGCCAAATTCAGAATTTGGCGAGGACTCAGCCCCCCCCCCGTTTATTCGGCTAAAGTGCCATGAAATATTAAACGGTTACAGTGAGTCAGCGCTTCAGTTTTATCTCTCTTCTGAAAATGACATGTCCTACATGGCAGTGTCCCTGTTAATACACGGCACAGAGCAGTGTATAGTTGTGTCTCTGCACTGATCTCTTTTGCAAACATTACAGTGCATTACTGCTGTTTGTTATTTATGAAAATCTAACAGCCATCCAAAAATACATGCTTACCAAGAAGTACATGTCTCTGTGGAAATGCTTTATAGATTAATGCTTTGAAATTTTGACAGTTAGCAAGATCTTGTAGGAATATGTTTTTTTTTTTTTTTTTTACCTGATTCACTCACCAAGTACTAATTAGAACTATTTAATTGTTGCCGATGACAAGATGGTGGCTTCAAAAAGGTCAAAAAAGAAGTGTAAGCATTTTCTGGTCACAGCTGTGTCAGTTTTACATTTTCAAAACTTATGGCCATTCTCAAATCTTAAAAACGTGGGCAAGGGCCTACAGGTAGCTCACAGGGTAGATGTATGCCTGGAAGGCTCAAATCCCAGCCTCGCCATGGCCATAGACCCACTCCAGGCAAGGCACAACTGGCCAGCCTCACTTGCTAGGGGCAAGCTGGCAATCTGGCAGAGCTTGTTGGTCTCATTGCTATCATGAAATAGTTTTTTGGAAGGCAAAGTGCCAGTTATTTAAAATACCTGAGTCATAGCCATCTGACTGTCAGGGGAGAAGCTAATTAGCTTGAAGTAATGATTTCACAACAACAGATTCACGCTAAAATGTAAACTGTTTCCATTTCCCTTAATAAAATAATAATAAATAATAATAACAATAATAATGTTGACTGGCTATTTAGCTTTTTCATACTGCACTGATTTCTGTGAGGTTGCTTATATTCCATCTGTATCCCATACAGCAATGCAGACTTGAGGAGTCACATCAATAAACGAGCGGGAAAGAGAGGAAAACTGAAAATTTGATATGGCGGACGGGTAATGATGTGATATCCACAGCAGCCCGGGTTTATTTTCATTTGTAAGCATCCCCTAATTTTATCTGAATACAAGCCGAAATGATGTTAATCTGACTGAGCAGGGTTAACAAAATTCTGATAGCGAATCTAGCCACAGGAGCGATGTATGACATTATACAGTTACATCAAAATCCTGGATATGATCTTGTAGGTCGGTCTTAGTGTTAATTATAAACTAATTACGGGGAGCGACAGTGTGTTAAATCTGTTTCGATTTCCCTGTGCAGGGGGCAGCGAAGGAGGCAGGGGAGGGCTTTGTCATTAAACGAGCGCTCGGTGTGTCGACTCTGTGTAAAAACAGGGGGAGTTAACTCTGATCTCAGATTCTGGAGAATATCTCTGTTGCCTGGGAGACTGCCTCAGATTAGCCCTTTCATTGGAGAGCTTTGAAGCAGCAGGAGTAAGTCAGAGTGACTATTGAACCGAGCCATGAGATAGCGCGCCGCTATCTGCGATTCAGACGTGTTTGTCACAGGCGGGTTCCTGAAATGCCACAAAGCGGCAATCGGCGCTTTTGACAGCCCTCATCAAACGCGGCGCGGGCTAACATTAGTGCTATTAACCATGGGGGGTATTCTAATGTGGCTATTGATAATCGGTCGGCAATGTACTTATTTAGATCGAGGAGAGATTAAAAGGACGCAGGCTCTCTTTTTCACTTTAGGACTGGATTTCAATACGTCTCTTATCTGAAGGTAGTGAGGGAAGAAAGCAGCCCACTTATTAGTTTACAACGATTTCAGGATTAAAGCAAATGACAAAATTACATAATCGGCTTCCTTGATGTTGATCAAACTCGAAGCGGGACTGCACAGGGTAGAGCACAATTATTAAAATGTTTGGTCAAAATGATCATGGGAGCCCAGGTGACCAAAAGCAGTCAATTTGTTTTCCAGCGGCAAAAAAGAAATATGGACTTTATAAATGTGCTTGTACATTGATGACACAATTTAGCTTTTACATTTACACACATTCAGAGAATCCTGGACCAAGATTCAAGGATTCAAATGAACATTCTTTGGCTGGAATTCAATCAAAATTTGTCCTTAACTTTTGCTTACAGTTGAATAAGAGTGTTGTGCATTTTCTCTTCAAGAACAGATTTTCATGGTTGCTGAACTCACCAGACTGTTGGTGAGGACTAAATGGATACTTGCACTTAATTGTAAAGAACAACTGCTGGCTGAATCCCAGCTGATGTCTCCTTCTGGGCGTACCGTTCAATCAAACCATACTTTACCTAATATAATGCTAGGGTATGAAGATGAGTGTTCTACAGTCTTAAATTAAATATGATGGAGGAAGCAAGACAGGCCAGTCTTCAATTAACATGTCTGTGACTTTTACTTAGAACAGAATATGACTGAACAGTTTGATTAAATATTCATGGCTGCAGAGCTCACCAAACAGTCAGTGAGATCAAAGTGAGTACTTTATTTATTTATTTAACGACAAACCAAAGCTCGGGACAAATGCTGATTAAATCCCGGCCAATGGAAAGGTGTACTCACTGAATGATCAATTGACATTTAGTCTCCTTACAAGCAAGTTTGGTTTTACTGAATAGCGTTAACCCCTTAAGTTGGTTAACATGCATTGTGATTGAGCAGAATATTTCATGAAAGGGAGTAAATACATTTGATTTTATTTGGTCGCTTTCCATTTAAAGCATGCAAGTTTGTCACTCACTGGTGACAAACCTTTATGGCTGAAATATAGTTGCAAAAACAAAAATATTGCTTATTATTATTTACTGATTTCTAACCAAACTTCCACATCCAAAATTATATTGATGACCGTACATTATCTATAACATAAATAATAAAGAGAGAAAAAAAGTTTTTAAACTGTTCCTAAAATTTCAGCAGTCATCCAGGATATCGAACAAATTTGATACACATTAAGAATTTGTAATGAAAAATTTCTGCATTTTCTGAGACTCTAATATGTTAACCGAAATTGTTAACATGTTAAACCCTGAGGGGTTCTGTCTTTGCTAGCTCATAGCCTGAGAAGAGACTGAGGCACTCACTGTCATTGCGATGACAGGCCCTGCGTTCGACATCGAATCCCCACAGTGACAAAGGGTGACATGCATTTATATACCACCACGGTATGAAGTACACCTACCTCATCGGTATTTGGTATCTCTTTAGCCCCACAACAATCTGAATTAATCAGGACGTGGTTGTCGCAAATTGGTCTGTGGTGGATCCCTCCCCCCTGAATAGCTTGTTCCATTTCATCATTCCATGGATGCCCGATTGGACTGGGACCTGGAGACGCGAGCAGGCCCTGCAGTAAGCTGAATTTTCCGTCATGTTCCCAGAACCATTTCTGGACAAACCAGGCCTTGTGGGATTGAGAATTATCATATAATATGTCCATCCATGGATGGATACACTACATTGCTGCTGTGAAGGCATGCACTTGATAAAATGATGTTCAGATATCCTGTAGCACTTAAATGTTGCTGCACTTGTAGAGAGACCCAACATCCCACTCCATTGCACCAGCACCACCAGAATGCATTGTTGACACCCACCTGGATAGATCCATTGACTTGTGCGGTTTTCATAATATCCTGGTCTTCCCATGAGAGTGAAACAGCAGGACCTGGGATTCACCAGCCAATGTTTTTCCAATCGTCCAGTGTATGTATTCCTAAGCCCACTGAAAATGCTGCTTCTTGTTTTTTTTTTTCCTGACAGGAGTGGAATTCGGTTACAGCGTCAGCGTCCATGCCCCGTCTGTGACAAGGTACGACAAGTTCTGCGTATTAATATTCCTCTTTTGCCACTGCTGTTGTGCTCAGCTGTTCGCTGATCGGCTGTAGCCTGGCTACACCAGGCTACACCAGGCTACACTATATTCCTCTTTTGCCACCTTATATTGGCCGCTTTCATCAACGGTCTGTCTCCAATCAGAGGACCACCATCAGGTAGGCGTTTTTGGGTGGTGGACTCTTCTGCATACATCCAAGGTGCATATGATGCCCAGTACCCAAGAAGCTACATTCAAAGACAGTTAAGTCCATTGTCTGTCCGATTCTGTCTGAATCGGACATGCACAATCCATAGGTACCTATAGATTTAAGAGTTAAAATGTAAGACACATGATCAATCAATTTCTAACAGACATACAGCCAAGAAAGTTTCAGTACCTATACTCTGGTTGGTGCATAATTTAACATATGAGAATTTCATACAGTACACACCTACATATACAACCATATTTTCAATGTGTGAAGCCAAAGTCTTGAATTTTAACAGTACATATTTTTGTGCTGCAGTAAAATCACAAATACTTTTCACATTTATGGGGATCAAATAGATATATTTGATATATTACATTTATGAAACCTCTGAGAACTGTTTTGCGCTTTCCACTGACAATTTACAGTTGAGTTTAGATATCGTGTCTGATGTAATTGAGCTTGTGGACTGTAGAATGTAAAAAGTAAGAATGGCTGTAATTTTTGAGTACCATCCATATTGTAGCGATAGAGCAGGCTTTCCATTACAGCTGGTCGTTCCAATTTTGGGGAAGTTTGTGAATAAAAATTTGTCACAAACACAACTATTATGGTCTATCTCAAAATATGTTTGCAGTTATTGAGCACTCACACAAATAAAGTATTTGAATTCAAAACGGACAAACAAACAAAATATGTGTGTGTGTTTTTTAAAGAGAAATCCGGAACATTCAGTGCTGACAATCAGTGGGTATTTGAAAAGATGAGGCTTGGCCATTGTTGGAGAGAACGGCATGGTGACAGCACAATTCCGCTAAAGCATCGGCTCTCATGGTGAATGAATGCCACAATCGTGATATTGATTTGCAATCCCGGCTACATCTGACCCATAAGATTGCAGACTGAGCAGCCCAGGCAGCTTGCGGTTTTCAGGTCACTCCGCTGAAAGGTGATAAAAACAGGTGAACCACAAAGGAATAGAGAAAAAACCGGGGAAGGGGGTGCATATAGGCCATAAAGCGAATTCTGATAGAGGTGCACATTGTTGGTATCTTGGTTGATTTGGCATGAGAAATTGCTGACAGCAACTAAAACTGCAGCATCATTACCATTGTAATGATACGCTGTTTTCTGATTCTGTTTCATGTTTGCTGTTGCATGGGAAATTGCGACAGATGAAACCGTGTTTATTTGGTTCCCACTGGTGTGCGCCATTGATTCCAACAAGGATTCTGCACTTCAACACAGAAAAAAAAAAAAAAGTGGCTCATCAGAGAAAAGGCCTAGATTCCAGCAACGTTTGTCATGAATTTTAATACACAATTAAAACAGGAACATTTTTCTGATCGACAATTTATTGCTTGAAAATGCAGAGCTCTCCGAACCATGATAGTGAGGAAAAAAAGTCTGACACATTTTATTGAGTCATAATCAAAGACACATATTGATTGAATGTAGCCCTAAAACTTAGATCTTAAATCTATATATACTTTACTTCCCTATGCCTTAAAATCATGGCTCAGAGTCACAACACATATTTACTGAACCTGAAACCTGATAATTAATAACTAATGCTGCCTATTCATAACTAATGAACCTTGTAGGTTCTCACATGATGCCAAGTCTTCACCTTCCAGAGGACCACAGACGAAAACGAATTTTGTAGTTCTGGCAAAGATCTGTTGAAGAGCATTAATGCAACTATACATTGACCCTGTTAAGTAAATAAAATGGATGGATAAATAAAAAAATAAGGATGTTTCTCTGTGCTTAAGCAGGCATGAGTCTTAAAACACACCATGGTTAAAATGAGTATTCAGAAGCTTTGACTTAAGAATGCAAATGTACAATTGACCCTGGAAGACATCCAAGCAGGGCTATAGCAGCGCAATCAAACAGGAAAACTCCAGACAAACTAAAAGCTCACAAAATAAGCAAACAGTGTTTTTGCTTGGCTTTTGCTTTTGGATCAACCATCATTGAAAAAAGGAGGAGATGATTTTAATTACTCTGCAGGCATGGATAATAAAGGATGGAAATATCTGGATTTGAAAGGGGTCAGTCCATACAGGCGAGCAGACTGCGATCACCAGAAATGGCACGAATGGGAGACTGCAAGCACCTCCAAATCAGTCCTCATCTGCTCGACCCCCACTGATAGCACGGTCATAGGAACTTGTCACCTATTAAAAAAAAAAAAAAAAAAACATTTCTTGGTGTTGCGCCATTAACGGTGGCCAGTTGCGGTTTAATGCTCATAAATAATTTCTCATTATGAGAGCAATTTACTGATAATGAGGGGCAGGGGGTAATGAGGACTGCACGATACGTGATATTGAAAAATAATGATTAAAAATGTGGCAGAAGGAACTCTAAGATTCCCGGACGAGGTCAGAATGTGCGTCGGTACCACTTAATCATGGCTAAACGAGCTCAGCACACCCTGGAAAACAAACCTTACTGCCCATTTCAGCAGTGCCAGAGGGGTGAGGATGATCACCTTATGGGTCTAACTCAAACCAAATGGAATATTCATTAGGTGAGAGGCGACAGGACCAAACATGACAGGTTGAATTTGAACAAAATGCTAGCCTCGGAAGAGCCAAAACAGCACATCCTGGTCCAGAGCTCCCTGCTAAATGAATCTTAACCAAGCAAACAGCCCGCCTAATTGAAAATACTCGATTTGAACAAATAGGTCTGCGCAGGAAAGGAAATCGAAAATGCTCAACAGATGCGGACTGTCACTAGTGGGGGTCCGAAATTCCTCACAAAACTGATCTGAAACGAACAATACGAACCGAAAGGCCGTAACGATACACAGAGCTGCATTTGAATGACCAGATCCAAACAGTAATGTCTGTTAAAGCAGACGCCGGGAAGAGCGACTCGGAGGCCGGGAGACACTTCTTTGGCTGGGTCCCCCAGCTGTCACCTCCAATCGCCGCTCTCATCAGGAAGGGGTGCAGCGAGGCGCGTCGGCAGGCAGATGTGGCCAGTTTGCATGTCGCTGTCAAACGGGAGGGGGGTGGTTGGGCGTGGGCGGGAATCTCGTCTGTGTCTCAGGCGAGGCTCCATCCTCGAGAATGAAAGTCAGACAGACGGCACGAAAATGAGTGAAACTGTTTCAGTAGGGACCGTTTCAGCTCCCGATGCCCCTCCCCATCCTCAATGCCCCAACGTAATTCCACATCCAGCCCTGCTCCGAATCTGAGAAAACCAAGAACGGGGTCATGAGTTACTGCTTTGGGCCGTCTCTCTCTGGTTCTCTTGGGGATGCATGACAGGGCCCGTGTGTGGTACATACCAGTGGCCGGGGGATCCGTGACCGCGGGCGTGTCAATACGAGCGTGGTACCATAGGGAGGCTGTCAGAAAGGACAGTGGCGCAGAACGAACATTGCATATGACAGGCGGATTTGGTCCTCAACCGCCAACATGCTCCCCGACACTTCAATGGCGCCAGACCTGTCCCCGCCCACCTCATACCCCCACCCATGTTCAACGGGATTTACCACAAAATGGAAGGGGGGCACCTCATCATCCAGCCACCATCGCTCAGATCCGACTCACGCGCAAAGAGGTGACGATTGGGGGCTCGATCGTGTGCTTCTTGTGCCTGCCATGGTATGTCACGGTTGAATCTGTGCTCTGAACTCCTGCCAGCACTGTGTGTTTAACTGACACTAAATCAGTGAGAGTGATAGCTACCCTGTTTCAGCTCCTCACATTGGAGCCAAGCTCCTGCGATGGGTGGTCTTTGGAAGCTTCCAGAAGGTTCCCTCAGCTACTCTATACATCTAAGCTGTCAAAGCAAGCTTTGTTTTAGAGGAATTCAGTCAGCGGTTGGGGGTCAGAGTGATTCCCTTATTGTGTTTGGTACAAACCATTACATACCTTATCAGATGGAGTACACTTCAGCATTAGTCCCACATATCTCCCTCCAACGGGGCCCTCCCATCACTGCCAACAGGATAACCCATGATTCTTTGAAGTGGTCCATCAACCGTCTCGACCCCTGGGACCCTCATCAGTCCGGAGGGGCAGGAGATTAGCCACATTTACCCACACCCTTACAGCACCATAGATGGACTGGGGACCCAGAAACACCTCCTTAGCCTGGAAGGACGATTTATGGAGTTAAATGAAAGGGGGAGTTTTCACTCTACGTACCCCCCCCCCACACACCTACCGGCCCACAATCCCTTCCTGTCAGAAGCCTTGCAGCGATTTGCAGCAGCAGGGGCTATAAATCATAGCAGTCTGTCGGACGCAGAAGGCTCGGGCTCTGACACCGGTCTGCTTTCTGCTGTGGGGTTCCAGGCTCTCTGATAAGAGCGGAAATAGAAGGGAGATGCCCATGCAGAGTACCAACAACAAATGGCAAAAAAAAAAAAACCAAAGGAGTGTAATTAATTTCAGGAATAAAACAGGGTGACATGGCCCTTCCCTCACCTCGGGTCGACCTGATTTTGATGCAAGAGGCACGCGGGATGGGTCCAGGATTAAAACAAGTAGATGGAAGATTAACAACCAAATAAAACCCCGGACTGCAGTAGTATGGAAAGACATCCTGCTTTCATTCTGGCCCCCCCTCCTTCCCTCAACAACCTCCAACGCCCTCTCCCCGCCCCCCTTTTACACTTGGTGCCACTGCTCTGTCTCCTTATATTAGAGCTGTAATTGTAACTGTCTGTTCAAATATAAGAGAACAGCTCTGGTATTTTTTTAAGTCCTTCTCCAATTCTGTTCACTGGTAATCTGTGCCAGGCTGAAAGGGAGGAGGGAAAGACAGGGCTCGTCTTCCTGTCTATCCACAAGCTCCTCGTTCACCTAAGTGCTCTGACAGCCGATGTGAGATCTGTAGATCAGAGGGGGAATTTCTAGCACTTTCCTCTTGTTTTTTTGCACATTTCTTGTGTTAGGCTAATTAAGTAAAAACAAATAAATTCGTGGTACATTTTTTGTTAATTTCATGTGGAATTATGACACCAGAAATGAACAATTAATGATTGAATTGTAAAGTGTGTGGAGATTTGTGGCTCCAAAGACCTTGTGCCACAAAGTGTAAATGTAACACTACCATCCAAATTTTACGTGACCCCTGTATATAGGCCCAACTTGTCTAATAGTTTTGCTGGGCATTGCTAACTTAAGGCAGGCTGAGTTTGCCCTACATGCTGGTAATACGAGCGTTAGCTTCAGCTGCTCCTGAAGGGACCCACTCAAAGTGCTTTACTTCGCCTCCCAAGCACTGAAGTACTTAATTAAATTAGCTGCTGTCTTAATTGAACCTCTTAAACCACACCCCTAAGTTCTGTACATGTCATGCAATTAAAGAGAGCAGAAGAACTCATTGCATTTTGACCCTTTGAGGATGGCATTGCACCAGCCCTGTTTAAATTGTTGAAATGTATCAATAAAGCACACAAGGAACATTGGTATCTGAATAATGGCCCTCCAAGCCTTCTGGGATACATAAGAAATGTATTCATAAATCTCAGAAGTGGGTCTTTGCGTGTCCAAATTTCCAATTTGACACATGGTAGGCGTTAAAGCAAGTTATGCTTGAGAAATTAATTATATGGTAAAAAGCCACAAACTAGAGAATTTGGTCTAATCCCAAGGGCATAATTTTGATTTGTACATGGACAATCTCCAGCCAAGGGAATCTGTGACAACCCCAATCTGCCAGTTCAACATTTTAAACCAGCTGGTTCAACCCACCGAGGAGGAATACTCATCAGTGACATTAGTGGTACTTTGGCCGAGGCTAAGAGGGCATGCTACGCTCAAAGACAGGTGCTTCGTAGCAAAACGGCCCTTGAACTAAAGAAGTGAATAATTCAGAAAGCAGTAGGGGCAGGCAGCATACACTTGACTCAATATCTTTCTTTGGATATGCTCTGTGAAAAAGTAATATTCCAGATTTACTCTATGAAACATTATTTTCTGCTGCTTCTCAATGTTATCCGCACTGTTGAGGCACTGTACAGGCTCGGCAATAACATGTTACACTGCTGTCTTGATGGGGAGAGTCATATTTTTGTGATTGGAAAAGTTGGTTTCTGAATGGTCTGGTCGGTGAAGACTTTCTTTACAAGTGTGGGCGGAGCTGTACAGTGATGTCACGGTGGGGGTGGTGGGTTGGGGGATGGTTTAAGGGAAGCAGGACCCAATGTGTTACCACTCCGTCAGTTTCTCCCAAGAAGGCCCCAGGTGTACATAAGCGTTCGTCATCAGCGACAGACACTGTGCATTCCTCCTCCAATTGACGATAGCTCTCCCCTGCAGCTCCCTGTAGCCTGCAGAGCAAAAATTAGTCAACAGCTCACCAGCGAGTCACAGGCTTCTGTGTTCACCGTTGCGGGCGGAGGTGACGCACCGGAAGCTCAAGAGGCGAAATTGCCAACAGCAAAAGTCGGTGAGGGGATAACGAAAACAAGAATTTCAAAGACAGGAAAGCAAAGTTAGATTTATCAGCATTGTACTGAATGCTGAATGATTCCGTCCACCCCCACTAATGACACAAAGCTCAGAGGAGAATTGATAATTGCAGACGAGGAGAACGTTCGCGTTTTGGTTTCATCTTTGATGTGCCAGAGAGGGAATGTTATGACTCATACGTAATTGGAAGGTGAACTTTTATCAAAAGCTGCTACTTAAAAGGCGGAAGCAGCAGATGCGTATCCATTTGCGATCTCATATGTAACTGCGGTTCTGTTTAAGTCATTAACAGACAGTCATGCAGATGGCAGTATGTACTTAACTTTAAATGAGTGCTGGAAAAAATGGCTCTTTCCTGACAATGGCGTGTCTCATTTGCTCATGAAACCAGTAACCCCAATGACTTTTTGGTGACAGTTTACTGATACAACATCATGAGAGTGTAACTGTTTACATACATTCTACAGAAGTGAATTCATGCTTCATACTAAAATGACATAAAACAGTGTTATTTTTGTGTAACAGTCCACATATCCCATGGTCAATTCGATGATTATGGTGAAGAGGACGATGATGGTGATTATTATTATTATATAAATTCCAGTACATACAGCCATCTGTTTTATATTGACGTGCTTGCATAAATTTCTACACTTCTCCTCAGTCTTGATGAGTAGGTGACACGCTAGCAGGCACATGTGAGCGATGCGTGAGGATCGAGGTAAGTCGCCTGGTGACTGTGTGCCTCCTCCAGGTCACTGCAGCCGTCCCCTGAGGCTCAATTATATTTTCCAGCGGCCAGCGACTGTTGATTCATGTAACTGAAGTCAATCCAGGTCAATAACAAGTCTGACGCAAGACTCTATCAGTGCAAATGCATGGTAATGGTGGACGATTGGTTCTCTTTTGTCTGGAGGCCATGGAAATTCATGCACTCCCATTCCGCACAGCATCTTGTTAAAAAAAAAAAAAAAAGAAAGCACCTTGCAAATGCTTCAGGCTTTGGCTCTTTGTGTCGGTCATGGGCAAATTATCATTAGCGGCTAAGGCCCTGATGGGCCAGTGTATAAATGTGCAATTAAGTTTAATAGTTTTCTAACTGTAAACTACTTTTCCATTACTATTTAATGGCTATTTCATAGTCTAGGTTGACTTAGTTCAGGCCAACTGCAAATCCAAAAATGAAGAATGCCGTAGAGTGGAGAACTTTCAAAACTTCATTTTGTTGTTGCGAAAGGGTGTTTTTCGAGACCTTTGTGGATTTCATGCCAGTACCTTGCAGGAAGAATTACAGAGTTCTTCCTTATTGTAAGCATAAACAGCAATATTCCCTACCAAAACAAAAGTTGAAATGCATCCAGTTGAGCAACCCAATAAAATCTCATATAAACATCAGCTCTGAAACAAATTCCCTCCCCTCCTCAGCCTTTATAGATTAAAGGGAATAAAACAGTCTCAATAATACACACAATCATGATTTCCAAAGAAGACTGGGGCTTTGCTCTGAAAGACCAAAGACTCTATTTTGAGGACGCAAAAAGCCCCACAAGTTTGCAAAAGCAGCTGTCACAAGTGTAGATTAATATTTTTGAACAGTGCAGACCTACGCATGGGTGTTTACCTCAAGTCCTTGTGCAAAGTGGGTGAAATGGGGCTGTGTTGTTTTTGGGGTGTGGATTGGCGAAGCCAGCGCAGTGGTTTTTGACAAATTCAAAAGTTTTGAAAATTTGGCCTCTAGAAGTCAGGTGTTGGAGGAGGGGTGTCACCTGAGTACCTGAGTCATGGGGGACCACAATGTCTGCAGTTGATTGGGGTTTTCTTTCAATCAGCTACTGATGTAGACCATAAAAGGTGTATACACTCTTGGGTCTATCAATGATTTAATTTAATCATACAGCTGAAACACCAAAAACCCAGTGATGTGGCCCTTCAGGACTAGGGACTTACACTTATGTCTTAGACCATGGGCCTGCAATACCAGATTCCTTGATAGGGGGCGCTTTTTGGAAAATAATGATTTGTTGAACACATTGCGGAAGCCTGCAATCATAGAAGATATTACATAAACACAGTCATATGTAAATCCATCATTTCAAAACAAATAGTATACTCATATACTCTCATATGAGTATATACTCTTTTCACAAAGAAAAGGAATATCAGTATACATTTCACACATTTAATATAAAATTTGTCAAATATCACATAAAACAATATTGACTGAGTCAATTCCATGTTATCTGCCAACCAAGCAACCCTCCCCCCTGATAAATGTGGTCCTGAAGTTCTAATAGTCAAGGTAGCTAATAGTATTAGTCATATATTTCAAGCAGAATTCCAAAATATTCTTTATATTCAGTGTAGCAACTTGGGCAGAAACGTTTCATAATCATTTTGAAAACCCCTCGATCTCTTGCCATTCCTATGGAAGACATGCTGGCCATAAATAAAGATGTCTAACGTGACCTCAGCGAGCAAGGCTATAAATCAATAATACGTGTATCATCACATTTCAACATAACTCAGCTCACATCAGCTGCACCTGCCTCAGCGACCGGTTTATGATATATATGCTGCTTGTGAAATTCACCTTGTTGTTTACCTACTTCGGTAATGGCATCCATGTGAACCGTAAAGGGATTGATTATATCGGAGTACGTATGGATCACTAAACAACACGATGCATATCGAATGGGTTCATTAATTATCTCTGGTCTGCAAAAACTCCCTCCTGCTCACAAACATGCAGCTTGCCGCATCTTGCACAGGTGACCATAACCAGAATGCATCACAAAGTGCGAGCTGTTGAACACACGGTGCCTGTACTCTGGATTGTGTACAAAGCATGGTGAAGACAGCTTCAGACAGCTGTGATTGGCTCAAAGTGAAAGAGTGAGTGATGGAAAACTGGACAGTTTGGGTCATATGTTGTAGTTACAGTCTTTCATTTTAAGAATATTTGCATTGGCTGCTAAGGACATTTTAATTGAAAAAAGCACACCCAGAGGCATTTAAAAGAGTCGATATTTACATAATAAAAATAAAAAAACCAAGATTCTTGCCCTCTCACTACATTTATCAACCCCATTGAGGTGCCCAGAAGATTGAATTAGCACAAGAGGACTGAGCATTCCAACAGACCAAAAGACTCACTTAATTTTAGTTGAGGAAGCTACCTGGTCTTTACAAAACTCAGTCACACACACACGCACTCTCACACGTGTCAGTTTAACGGGATCACGTACACACGTCTTGAGGCCTACAGGGGAGGTCATAGTGGCTGTAATGACTTTAATATTTGGTTTTCTGTCTGAGCCTCTGAATTGGGGCATGTTTCCTTCCAGTTTATTATCAATGTTAACATTGCCTTGGTGCATGCAGTAAAAAAAGACATTGTTCCCAGAATTTTCTTCTACCTCATTTGACCCAGAAAAGCGCATCACACAGCCTTGCTAAGACTGTGTTTAAAAAAAGGGCTCCCCGTTCTAGATATGGAGGTTAAGAGAAACAGACAGGAAGAGACTTGCAGAGGTGGAGAGAGTGTTTGCCGAATCACGTGCTGTCGCCCTGGCGAACCCGAACCGCACTTGCCACTGCTCTGCCGGCTCCAGAGCCCGCGGCGGAGATACCGCCAACTTTATCGGGCTTCACTACGCAGGAGAGCTGTGTTTTAATCTGGGTTAATCTCCGTGGTGCCCATGAAAAGAAGCCTGTTGCCAGGATTCATCTTAAACTCGTTTACAGCTTTACTGGAAACACACACAATGTAGCATTCCCACCTGCAGTTTTACGAGATGGAGAAATCGATTGCTTGGTCTGTGTGTGTTTGGTAATTTAGGCCTGAGGACCTCAAAAAAAAAAACGTAACAGTGGCTTTCTTAAGAGATCTTTGGTCGTTTGGGAGGAGCAACAGTTGAGTAGTCAGCTAGAGTACTGTCCTGCAAAACGTGTATCCTTGTCCTAATGTCCTTGATCGGCGAAACACAAAGTACTTCAAACATCATGCCAGCCACAAACCCAGCAATGTGACCCTTGCCATGCTCACGTTTTGTAACTACACAGTTCACTAAACTGGATTCACATGGTAAGAATTCACAGGGAGTTCAGTACATATAAGGGTCCGTGTACACTGTGTGGCTCAGGGCTGTGGAGCTTTTGACATTAGATGGTGAAGGATCCTGTGTGTTTACCTGCCCTTTCTGTGCACCAAAGCTCTGCTTGTCTCAATGGACGGCAAAGCTGAGAGACATTAGGATAAATTCACCTTTATATAGGGTTGGCCTTTACGTGGCAGTGTAGTCGCTCAAAGACATGTGACCTCTTTAGTCTTAGACATGTGACCTCCTTAGAACTCCCAAGATGCCTCAGAACACTTCATCAACTTCCTCCACCAACAGGGAAAGGATGTTAGCAAGTGAAATATACCCAGTGAGCCTGCATAACAAGCTTTCCAGCTAATGAACGCCACACCATTAAACCTACAAAGCGTGAAGCTCTACCGGGTGTCTATATTTGGGTCAGGCCTTTGAAGGGACACCAGATGCCCTTGTACAGTGAATTAATGGTGACCTCCACCATTCTCGTCATGCATGCTGGTCTAAGGTACCTAGGGATGGGTGAGAACAGAGGACCTGTGTGTGTGTGTGTGTGTGTCTCATAGAGATGGACCAAGCACCACCTTCTCAATGCTTTCACTACATATATCAACTTTTTAAATTTTGCATTCCACTTACAATATGTAAATTTGCAGATATTCGTTAATTAAGACATATTTGGTCAATTCGAATTTGAAAAAAGGACAATAGAGTATGCAAGATGTTAAATAAATAACGTTTATTTAGCAATTATTTGTTTCTTCTACATAACAGTTATGTAGAAGATATCCAACTGTACATATTATTTATCTGCAACTGAATGCTTGCTTGTTGTCTGTTTCTTTAACACCAGTGGAGAAAAAAAAATGTGAAAGTCAGAGCTGAATTTATTTTCATATGCGCTAATTTGCTGCTCTGGTTTCTGTTTTTCTAAACGCTACCCTCCAGAAAACATTAAAAGAAAAAGAAGTGGGGCATCGATAAGGATGCCCGGCATTTTCCGCGTTTTGATCGAGGAGCTATCCGTGACTAAGTGCTGCCTTAAGCTTGCTGCCACAGACAACGAGGCGGTCATCTGATTTCAGCTTCACAAGTGGAAAGGCGGGAGGGGGAAAAATGCCCTCTTTAGTTTTCTGACAGCTAACTGCCCTGAAAAACAATTTCCTCCCCGTACGAGGAGGCAGCAGCTCTTGGATGCAGTTCTTAGAGGCTTCTTTCTGGGAGGGTGTGAGAGGATGAGTCTTGCTTTTACAAAAACTGTATGTGCATCTGGTGAATGCCCAGCTCAACACTGCCGCTCTGTAGTTTCCTGGATCCAGTGTGTTATTTTTTTCTCATACCAGAATGTAGGGGGGGTGGTGTGGGGGGGGTCCAACGCGGATTGAGGACACAGATGGCATTTTTGATTTTACTTAAGATGCCTCTTCTCCTTCAACAGTGCTAAATGTAAATATAATGGCTCTGGAGAATGGTACATTGATTTCGAAATCGTGTATATTCCAAGCAAAGGGTTTGAGGCAATGTTTACCGGCAAACTGAGTTTGAAAAAGACTTTACGCTGTGTTGTACTGTTATTTGGGGTTTGTGTGTTGGCCTTATGTGGCTGTATTTGATTTTCATTCTGTTTATATTTTTTTGTAGTTGTGAACTAGCACTAGTCCTAGCTGAGGATGTTTCTGTTCTTTGTGGCATGTGAATGCACCCTCTTTTGGGAAAGACAAGAATCTGTTTGATATTTTTATTCATTTACTCATGCATTTTTTGTAAGACATGCATGAGCGTGTGCTGACCATTACACATAACAGGAAGGCAGTAACTGGTTATATAAGACACTCCATTCAGTAGCCTGTCCTACCATATACTATTATTATATGTAAAAATAACTATTATTATTAGTGGTTGTCATATTATTCATAGCAGAGGGACCTATCAATTGTAACACTCAAGACTGAGCTATACTACAATATTAATTTTGAGATTAAGAATGTTAATGTATTTTACAGTGGACCCCCCTCCAAGATGGAGTGTACAGATTTGCATGTGCAAATGGATGTAGGACAAAAGGAACTACAATGGCAAATAGAAATGGGAACATTACGATGAGTGTGCTTCTTGCCAATTTTTTTATTACATTTGTGAATATTCTTGTAATATTCATGCAGCTTGATGTGAGCAGGGAAGATAAAGATGTTTAAAAGGGGTTCAAGATACTCATCTTCTTGGTTGTGTATGAGTCAAATGTGACAGTCCAAAGTGTGAAATCTGTCGATTGTGTCATTTCAAGTTGAGCTAGTTTTAAACGGTCTCGGTCTAGGATTTTTAAACGAATGCATTGCTGTTAAATCAATACTGATAATGGATTTTGATTCCAGAAGAAAATATGAGACGATCTCCACTGCCTTAGCCCCCTCATATTATTCTCATATGAGCTATTTTCAGCCATATTAAAACTATCACCACAGGAGACAAAAGCACTGAGCCAACTCAGCTGTAGCTAGCGATCAAACTAAAGCTAGACGACAGATGTGACAGGCAAATGGCTGGGCTCATATCAACAACAGTGTAGTTTTATTACTTTCATCATTCTAAAAAAATCATAAGAGACATTGTCCAGGAGTATGGGCCTCCATTCACTCCTAAACTCCCTTAGGTACAGGTGTCCAAGTTAGCCTCACTTGATGTGCCACTACTGAATTCCCTCATCGTCACCAAGCAGCCAAAGGATACAGCCCACATTCTTGCCACATGGCCAAAAATTCTGTTTTGGGCAAAACAAGCGTCTGACCAGACTATGTACATCAACCTTTGAACTCATTAAAGGCTGTATAGTATATATCAAATCTGAGTGAAAAATTTTATGTTTTCTAATTATTCTTCTTATTTCTGTTAAGAATCATTGTAAATCAGCATCTTCTGCTGAAATGTGCTAACTCTCCGTTATATTAAGGGGCCCTATTGATGAAAACTTCCTTAAATACATTGGTAATTTCTTTAAGTTGTTATTAGTTTAAGGGGGCAGCCTGTAGTCAAGTGGCTAAGGTACATGACTGGGACAGCCTCATTCTAGCCACAGCAAGAGCACGTTGTTGTTAGGCCCTTGAGCAAGGCCCTTAAAACCATATTGCTCCCAGGGGGATTGGCCCTTGGCTAGCCTAATCAACTGCATCAGCTAAATGACTTCATTGTCATATAGTTGTTCATTTGAATTAATTATTAGAATTAATTATTAGAAATAATTCATTAGAAATAATTGAATTAATTACCTGATGTTATGACGATTGGAGGACACTCTTGATTCACCACTGAGATCCAACACTGAGAAACTGGTTTGGGAACAAATATAAAGCGTTAAAATAATAGAAACAGTTAACTGAAACAGTCCCTGTCATTATTTCACTGTTTTGACGATCACATTTAACACAATACGTATTACCAAGGCCTTTATGAAACATGTATGATTGTTCATGTATTATAATTTACTCATTCCATGAAAAAGATGGTCCTACAGATCAACGGCCATTATAAGATGAGATGAGCATCAGTATTGTCACGGAAACGATGTATAATACAACGGAGAGCAAACTGTCTTTGTACAAGAAAATGCATCATTCTCTGGTGGCGTTACCCCGGTGACATGTGTGGCCTTGTTTCTGGAGAGACAGCAGACACGCGGAGAGATTTCTCCATCCCACAAAACGGTTTACTGAGCCAACGGACGGAGCGGGGAGGACAAAGATAGACCTCTCTGCCGTGCGCCGATTTCATGAATACTTCATAAGGCGGCTGGAGACAAAGTGGAATTATGGGAGGCAGAAGTGAGAGGAGTTAGAGGAATTCGCCTGGGTGCGGCTGCTTCTGGAAGCCAGGCCTTCAACTGCTCGAGTTAAGGTGTCACCTGGGACGTAGTGCAATTCTGCGAGAAAAGAAATGGACAGCGAGGGGAAACAAAGGTAGCTCAGTTCTGCCTCTTTGTGTTCAATTTCACAGTAAATATACCCTCAATTGTCAGAGAAGTACCCCCCTGCCCCCACTCTCCACTTAAGCTCTTTGTTTACTTGGGTTTTGCATTAAATATTTAAACTAGCCTGAAAATGCCTTGAAAAGCTATGTCTGCCATGAAAGAGCTGCAGTAAGCATCAGGACACTCTGGAAGTTTCCTCTGTGGGCCTTCGACACGAAGGCTATAAGTAACTTAGTTTGCGTGTGCTGAACTTGCTTCAATCATAGTCGTATTGTATCTTTCATTTGTGGTAGACGGCAGTCTTAAATAAGTAGGCGAAATAGCCCATAGCAAAAAATAAAACAAATAAAAAAAGCATAATCACAATGTTATAGACAGGCACTACGTATATCGTATATTGCAGTGAATATTTTCTATCCGCTAATTTCCAACACCTGTCCCTAGGAGAAAAAACTGAATGACTGGTCCACTTATGTTACCTTCATCATTTCATGGCTAGCTAACCTAGATAGCGATAGTGGCAAATTAAGCTATTTTTAAATTGCACTACTTTGAGATGTAATTGTTAATTCTGAATGTAATTACCCGTTTGACTAAATGGTTCTCGACTGCAGTTCTGTCCTCAATGGTATCCCTGCCTATGTCACAAAGCCTTTTCAGCTCACAAACAATGTGGCTGTTTGTCTAGTGTCTCAACACCAAAGAATGAAACATGGCCCTTAGCTTTCCCCTCTTGCCTTCTCTCTCACCTCCAACTTCCAGTCGTATCCTGCATGAAATAATTTGTCTTTGGGGAATCAAAAGAGAAGGCACCCTCCTAACTGTAATCCATTATCAAACCTCACACTCTTGCTAGACCATTCTGATCTACATCCTCTGTTCAGCATTAAACGTTCTGTCACAGTAAGAACAGAAATGTTTCTGCCCGTCTTCATTTCCTGTGGAGTGAAAACACATCTGTTTAAAATACTATTGTGATACTCAGTTTAAAATTGACCCATCTAAACCAGAACTTTGAGCTTTCGTCTACCTCATGAGAAATACTCAAATATATTTATCTCTGTATTTAAAACATGTACTCATCTAGTTTGTCTGTCTAGGTAGTTATTTATCTCATAAAACAAATTTGACAGTCAATATTTATGTATATACCCCAATGGCTTTTGTTCTCTAGCTTATTCATTTTCCTTAATACTATTCAATATATTAGCAATGTAGCCACATATGTACAGTTATGATAGCATGTTTCATTTCTAATCAAAGGAATCTGTGATAGCATTTTGTTTGTGCAAGTACCATCTTGCATCACTGCTGGACACAGATACGGCATAATTAGAATGCTATTTCTGTGTTTATAATCCATTCAGTTAACCAACGTTTCTGGATCTCTGAGCTCCAGATTTCTACAGAGATTTTGCAGAGGTTCGACTAATTTACATCTGGAAATTCATTGCGCGATAGGGGGATCTGAACAAAGATTTCTTAACAATACAGGATGTCATGTGCCTGACTATGTTTGCTGTAACAGATGGGGTGAAGTTACAAAACACACTTGCCAGGAGTTCACTCCTTTTTAAAGTGCATGACTGTCATACTTCTCTCACAGGGAGGGAGAGAGAGAGATTATGTGAATATCTCATTTAATGGTTGCATGGAATATTACCATTTCAATTTGATTTATTGGCAGGACAACAAAGTCATATTGCCAAAGCAACATACAAAATCACATAAGCAACATATTAACAACAATGCAAAGTGTGATTTACAATGCATAAAATAACTAAACATAACAAAGACAAGGAAAAATAACTAAATAAACATACATATACATATACACATACATTATATGTATTCAAACTCCTACACATACATATACATACATATAGCATAATTATATTTTCTTTATTCTTTATTTTTCCCTTTGTTTGTATAGAGATTGCCCTCTTTCTGTATTGACAATACTATAAAAAATGTTTCCAAGGATTATTTTCATTGTCTTTTTTTAAAAAATTATGGCATTATTTTTTATTTGTATAAAAGGAAATATTTAAGATTATGTATTCATGGAGTTTACGTATAATGTATCTACCCTCTTTCTGAAAAAAAAAAAAAAAAAAATGGTATACAGGAGATCCTCGGGTTACGACGGTTTTGTGGTTACGACACACTCCCATAAATTACTTAAAAAGCCTAGTTTCGACCTAAGAGGTTTGGTTCATAAATACGACCACAGAAATAAAGATAAGAAATTGTTCTTTTTTTTATTATTAATATTTCATTTAATTACCGGATTTTATAATTCCTTCATGTTCTGTGTGTACAGTGTGAGTGACTTAAGGTGTTAATTTAGGTATTATTTAGGTATAAATTCCGACTTACGTCGAAAATCGACTAACGACAAGTTGTAGGAACGGAACTCGTTCGTAAGTCAAGGACCCCCTGTACCCCCATTTAAGCTCCATGAGGGATATGACCTATATAGGTAATTGTGAGGTAGTTGCTGGAATATACTGTATGGTCTAGTGTGCTGTAGCAGTGAATCTGCCTTGATTCCTTAAACACACAGTGTTTGACTTTCAACATTGATTCTAACTGCATTTTTGTAGATTGTGTCGATGTGGTGAATTCAAACACATCAGCACTGTTTCGAGTGTCTGTTCTGTTTGCTGTACGTATTTTCCCTTCCATTTTTATTTTTTCCATGTACTGTCTTCATACCACTCTTTTGTGCCTGCAGATAAAAACCTGCCTTTTCACCATATGTTTGCACTTCTGTTTTCCCTTGCTGTCTCCCATAGCTATTTATATCCTATTTCATCAACATGTTTATGTACGTGTCTTTGCATATGTTTTTGAACGTGTACGTGTGTATGCATAATACGTGTGTATATGTGTGTGAATCTAATCATGCATGTGTGACAGAGCTGACTATGTGTGTGTGTGTGAGTGTTTGTGTGTATGTGTTTGTGTGAGCCCATATCTAAGTGTGTGGATTTATGTATGTGTGCTCCTCCATGAGCCAGAGGAGGTAAAAATGAGAATAAAGACTCTTCGACCTCCCTTTCTCTGAACTGAAGTGTTTATGCCTACATGTCAAACCCTCATATTGATCTGGTAAAAGTAATCTGTGGGCTGTCTCGACAGGATGCATTAGGTAAACCCATAATCACAAAAACCTTTGACAAATAGTCAGTGTTTGATAGAATTTTTAAAGCACCTTGCCTGAAGTAGATGTTGAGTGCCTCTCCTTGTGTGTGCCATTATAATTGTCTTGGATTATGCGGGCCTACAAGGTGTTTATTGAGCAAATCGATAGAGGGTGACCTAGCGGTGCTGGTACTGTCAGGTTAGGGCAGGTCTGGTCCGGACTGATTTGTTCAGATCAGGCCAAGAGTGTGTCTGGTCTAGTTTCATTTATTCTCTTCAGATCTGCTCTGGTCAGGTGTAGGCTAGTTTGTTCTAGGCTGATCTGGTCTCGACTGGTTTGGTCTGCCCTGATTTGGTCTTAATTGTTTTGTTCTGCTCTAGAAAAAAAAACAGAAACTGGTCAGTTTTTGTCTGGTCTAGACTATTTTGTTCTGCTCTGGCCTGATGTAGGCTGATTTGTTCTGGACTGGTCTGATCTGGTCTGGACTCATTGTTTTTTTTTCTTTCCTTGTGTGGTCTCGTTTAGACTGGTTTATTCTGCTGTGGTCTGGAGTAGTCTGTTCTAGCCTGGTATAGACTAGGGGTTCTCAAACTTTTCAGCCCACGACCCCCAAAATATCGGTGCCAGAGACTTGCAACCTCCACTTATCCCTGGAGGTGGTTGAAGCATACAGATGTTCACACACACACACACACACACACACACACACACACACACACACACACACACACACACACACACACACACTAACAGACCAATTCATCCAGGGCACAGCACTTTGATAACTAAAAATAACACAACAGCCTAACAACAATACATGCTTTTTTATAGTAATAAAATAACTTTAACCTTACCTGATGAGACAGGTAGGTACCTTGCATGCAACAAGTACAGCCTCGGTTTAATTTTGGATTCATCTTGCGACCCCCCACTGTCTGTGTCTTGTGACCCCCGCTTTGGGAACCCCTGGTCTCTGTTCTTGTCTTGTCTGGACTTGTTTTTTCTGTTCTAGTCTGTAGGATTCAGATACCAGCATTCTCAGTTGGAATTTAACCTCATTGCGTCTGTACTCCCCTAGCGCTCTGTCATATGGTCCCAGAAAATGTGCTCTAATGTGATCTGAGCTAATCAATCCCACGACACTTGTCTGTGCCTGAAAAACTGTGGTCTGTCCACATTTTAAAGACATAACAAACGGTTTTAATCAGAAGCTAATGGTTAAATGAGCTACGCAGCTCAGAAAGCGATAAACTTCTCAGGAAGACCACAGAGAGCTCAGCGATCACATCCCCTGGTCTCTCTTTTTGGCTGGGGGCAGCGTGTGAAACATTTGTTTTGTTTCATTTTATTTTACCTTATTTGGGGAAGGGGGAGGGAGGTGGGCGTGGTTTCCGCTGCCACACTTCCCTATTCACAGTGGCAGGGATTGGCTGTGATGTTTCAAGATTCATAAGTGAGAAAAAACGTAGTGCTTACTGAAGCTGGGAAGTAGATGTGACACCACTGCATCTTAATGTCTGGCTGTGAGACAAAGAGAGACGTCCCCCACATCAGTCTGGTGGGGAAACGGTCACATGATGCAGCTGTTTCTGGAGTGATCCACGCTCCGGGATATTTCCTGTGAACAGAGCTTCCCATAGTCCTGACAGCCAGCTGAGTGTGAATTAGGTGCCTGGAAACTACCGTTGTGTGAGGATCCACCGAAAACTGATTACTCAACTTAATTGAGGAAAAATATAATGAGAAAGGATTATTAAAGATCACTACCACTATACAAAAAGGATGATTTTTTTATGAAAGCTGTGAATCTATAGAGGGAAATTTTACAAGAACCCCCCATAATGTTTGTGTGCTAAAGTGGTTTTCTCAATATAAATCTGAACCTACCTCTCCCCATCTTCATCCATTTCATTTTCTTTATTATTCCCTTTTTCATTGATGTTGGGGAAGTGAACTCTCTACCATAGTCTTCATATCCAGGAACGATCCTGCCTCCAGTCAGAGACTTCCAATACGTCACATGCTTCACTTTCAATTCGCAGTACCGTTTGGAAATTTCTCGGTAGAGCACTCTTCTCTTTTCTTCAGGACATGGCATCATACGTACTGTGATTACATTTCATGAGGTTCGTGAAGACAGCAAAAAATATGTATTTATAACCCATACAATACATCATAAGATGAGGAAATACTCCAAGTGTTTTCATCACAGTAGAATATACTTGGTAAATAGTAAAAAGTTACTGTTATGATGAATAATTGCTTCGCAACCACAAATCCAAGGCTTTATTACATTTTTTGGGTCAATATTTTATCGCCAAATTAATTCTGTGCTCTTGACTGCTATGTATCACCGCTGATAATTTATGTGGTCCCATAAGAGATTATTTCATCATTATTTTTCATTAATCTTTTTTTTTTTTTTTTACAGATTACAGCCACCCATTTGCATTCGCGGCGCTTTGACCTCTCCATCACAACCTGTCGGCGCATACCTGATTGCCACGCTGCGTGGCTTTGCCTGATAGGATGCACTGAGCTTTCTGGAGACTGGAGGGTCAGGGAGCGCAGACAGGCTTATTTCTGAATTGATTTAGCCATATCTTTTGTCCTCTCCCCTGTCTTTCACTGCAACACAACTAATTATGGAAAGCATCGGAAACGAAATTATACAGCCAAACGCTGAGAAATCACGGGCCCTATTGACTCCAATGAGATGGCCGTCCATACCATTACAGATCCAATACCTTGTTTAAAAGTAGATTACAGGTTGAAGGCTTCCTTTGGCTGTCTCTGAACATAAATCCAACCATATGAAGGGAAAAAAAAGTGAAAAGATGACTCATCATATTATTTTTTTCATCACTCAGGGGTCCAGGTTGTGTGCTCATTAAACCGGCATATGGGAGTTTGAGCTAGAGGTGGAAAACCCTGGCTGCAGACTACCATGTATTTAGTCCGTCCTCCACTAGTCCAGATGATTCTCATTAGCAAAAGTCTTCAGCCAGAGCTAATTAATGGCGTCACCTGTTTCATTGCACAGGTAGAAAGAAATACATGGTAATATTTAGACTTTCGAAAACTGGTGTCTTCGACTTCTAGTTGGTTTATTAGACACAAGTGGTTTCAGACCGGAAGCCCTGCCAAAAATAGCGGCTTGGTGCAGCTCACGATGTACAATTTCTGTTGAGGATGGGTGACAGATGTGTTGATCTAGTTCTGTGGTAATTTTTATGGCCATAGTTTTGGCAGTGTTTATTAACTATCCTGTTAAGTGTCTATCTGTTCCTTGTCAAAGAGCTTCGGTTTGCGACAACTGTTCCTCTATGTTGACGCAGCTTGTTCGTGTTGGGTTCGTGTTGAAATCCCTTTGAAGACTGCTCTCCTTGCCACATTAAATACTTTCGTGATTAAACACTTTTTATATTTTTTTGAGCAATGTGCCTTAAACTCTCAGACTTCTTCTCTTAGCTGACACACTCTGCTAATAAGTCTTCGACCAAATACAACCCAACTATAATCCACCTGTGTAGCCACCTTTGTAACTACAATTTAATAACTTCAAAGTTAGTCATTTTTCGTCATGGTATTTTGTTAATAGCATCCATTATCTTCTCCAGCCTCTATGTGTCTGGCGTACCTTGCTTCAGTTTGGTTTCCTGGATATTATTTCCTTTGAATATTATTTTTACCACACAAAAGTATCCTGGGACTCACACTCATAAAAAAGCTATTATTGAATTGTTCATCATAGTTCATTTTATTTTAAGAGCGAAAGTCAACAATGTCCAATGAATCTTGCATTGAAACATTCGCATCTAGAACATTTGAAAAATTCTGTTGACAGATGTGCCGTGATGTTTTATTTTCTTCATAACTGATAACTACCGGGGGATATCTCCACTGCATTTGTAATGCAACATGCCTGGATGTTTTTTCTTTGACAGAACTTGTTTGAGGTAATATATGCATTCTAAGAGTGCCAGAGGAATATTCCTATCATAAAGGATGCCATTATCTCAAAAGTAGACAAGAATCCAACTGGCATGTTCACCAGACTAACTGGTGTGCACTTGAAACACAATGTTAGCTGGGCATATGTATTAGAAAGTATGATTCTTTAGTCTGCGGGCAATAAAGGAGTCTTTCTATGGATGGGTAATGAATGTAGGATGGTAAATAATTTGTCATGAAATGAAATAATGATAAAGCACGTTTTTCTGATTTTTAACGTGACTTTAGGATGAGGGGATATATTTCTCGAGACTTTGCTGTCTTCATCGGTGGACTGACCACCATTAGGAACGGATATCCATCGTTATGATTTTGGGTTTTCCGAGCCGGCGCAGCGGGTGGCTGAGGCGCGCCCCCGTCCGCCAGGACGACGGATCCTCTGATTGCCCTGCGGCTTCCTGCTGCGCGAGGAACAGACAGGAAGTCTGACACCCTGTTGAAGGCCAGCCTCTCCCGTCTGTTCATGGGTCTGACAGTTAGTGCCCCCCGTCTGTCAAACATGTCTCCATGGGGTACTCACCACAGACCCTGATGAAAATTAAAGGGAGGCCCAGCCATGACTGTTAATAGTGAGAGCCAGCATGAGTGTACTCTTCATCTTTCATCAGCAACAACAAGGATGATGATAACACTGATATTGATGGTGACTGTTGTGATAATGAAGAACATGATGAGGAAGATTCTTATCATTTACTTTTTTATTAATACTTAAACAACTACCACTAATACTAAATAAAATGGAATACTGAATAGAGGAATAATGATAACAATAACGATGATCTTCCTTATGATTGTCGGTTTTAAGAATTATTCGAAAACCTGGCATGATGGAGACCAGAATCGTTGCACAAAAAAAAAAACCATGGATGACAACCTTGATGGGATGGCAACATGGAGGTATCCCAGAATTCATTGTGACCCTGCCTGTTTTTCCTCCCACGTCCCCAACAGAGTCCCTTCTGGCCAACTGGAGCATACAACAAATCATCTTTATACGCGCCAATTCCGCCGGATTTGATCGAGGGATTACCCGTCGCTGTTGTGTTAAATTTTATCATTTACCACCGCCTGGCTGCCAAATCCGGCCTTTGCTACATCTCCCAAAGCCTTAGCTTATTCATCGTGAGCGCACCCTGGACCGGGCCTCCGAGCCAGCCACTGGCAAATCGGCACCCGCAGGGGAGGGCCAGGCATTTAATTACTCCGCCTCTCAATGCTGGCTGTTTGTTTTTACACATCGCCTTTAGCTGCTCAGGTGTATTCATTACGGGCCTTTCTGTAAAAGGCCAAAGGCTATATGTATGAAAATGAATGAAGTATTTGACAACAGACACTGGTGACATTGATATATGTTTGTGATGGTAGGCCCACTTTAATGAATGACAAATCAGTATTCAAATGATTCAATATTCAACACTTACGCGGAGAGTGGAAGCATTAATAAGACATGCACGATTCTTATTTTCGCAGAGATGATAGAAAAGCATTATCGCTCTTTTTTGGATTTGTACCTGTGTAACCATGTACCTCAATGCCACTGTAAATGTCCACAGTATGACGATCTTTCTAGTGACAGGGCCCATAATGAAAAAAGGAGGCATGGCGCGATTGGCAAAATCGAATTAAGCGTTTTTTTTTTTTTTTTTTGAGGTCTGGAAAGTTTAAATATTAAACCTTATATGAAACGTCTCTTTCGTGGCTCCTGTGGACGTTCTGCTCGATATCTCATTTAAAACTAGATTAAGCACCAAGAGCCACTGTGCTCCCGCCATCCCAAATACGCCATATTCATCAAACTGCCGTCTAACGATTTCCCGCCACCTGCCACTACCTTGCGGCAGAACACTCCGTAAAGCACGACCAAAAAGAATTATGTTTCTAATACATTAACTTATATATATCTTAATAGATGCCAGTTTACCATATACTTAGCCATCATAATACAATAAGATAATTTAATACATAATATAATACATTGTAATTACTATACATTGTCATGCTTTCCGCATACAGTAGCACCCCATTAATCGGAACCTTTTAGGATTATTTAAATCTCCAGATTACAGGAAGTGATGTCAACATACAATTAACTCTTCAATTATTCGATTGCAACTACTACAAACTTTGTGCTTCATTTTCACAAAGTAAAACCTCGTTTTGTAGCTACAACAATCAAACCAGCAGCAGAAGTCCTGTAAACTAGCAGACATGAACCTTAATGAATTTTATATACCTGTGACGATATGACGTAAATGAAATGCATACATGAAATGAATACGAATCATCTGCCACAAAATTAAAATTTCACAGCTCATAATCAGGAATGTTAAAAGGAAATAGCATGTGTGTATTTTGCATTGCAAGTAGTTAACAATGCTTTTATCCAAACTATCTTCCATCTAACATCTTGATTATGCTAACCACAGACCAGTCCCTTTAGGAACTATGCATGGTTAAGGGCATTTCTCAGGAGCCCACCAGCTTCACTCATCTTCCTGTGGCTACAGTGGGACCTGAACCGCAAGCCCTTTGGGTCCCTGTTGAGGACCCTAGCCACTAGGCTACAGAGGAACAAATTTGGTCCTTTCCTAACTAAGATGGCAAGGAAGCAGACATTTGGTTTACTCTTACAGCTCGCTAGTTAGTTTGTATTCACTGTTTTTTTAATTCTGTCAAGCTATTTTCCTGGCTGGCCTAGCTGACTACCAATTCATTTGCCTTTTAAAAACGATTTGTGCAGCCAATCTTACTGATCCAGCATGTTAATATCTTATCCAGCATGTTAATGTCTGTAAGTTGTATTATTTAGCAAAGGTGCCAGAACAATGGTTGTATTTAGCATTTTTATCTACTTGAAGTGTAACAGTGGTTTGATTTAATACTTGCCCTTTAGCATTAGTGTTAGAAATTAATATGGCATAATTAGTTTGGAACTTCAAGATATTTACCCTGTTCGGAAATGTACAGCGTGATTAGTGAGACTCCACTCTATTTTCCAATCCATTTTTATATCCACAAATTTAAAAAGCAATATGAGAGATCAAACAGATTTTGAAAGAGGTCAAATAGTCAGTGCCTGTACTGCAGGTGCATCAATCAAAAAATTGAAAAATTGTCATATTTGAAGGAACACAGTGCTGAAAATCATGTTGACATACACTAAACAAGGAAAACCTGCGCTATGAATGAGGAACGGTGGCCCCAAGATATGGTTCACCATCAGCAATAGATCTAGGAATAGATTTGTGGGAAAATTGCTACACACCACAAAACAGTTGACCTCAGAATTCACCACATAACTGGATCTGCACCCTTTTGACCCAATCTTAACACGAAATGTGCATTGTGAGCTTCAAAAACATGATATTCATGGTGGGGGTCCTGTTTGAAATAGCATGTAACCAAGGCCAAAGGCAACAAGGTGTAACCTGGGGTTCTGTAGAAGTGAGTGGTTTATTATGTTTGAAAAAAGCCCAAGAATGCTGCATTCAAACCCCATTGTTAAACATGATGGTGGATCCTTTATGACATAAACAGCCATATCATGGCAGGGTCTTGTTATTACTCTACCAAGGAACACAAAACCATTGAAGGCAACCAGGTTCACCCCATGCTGCAAATATTTTTCTCTCAAGATGTTACCATAATCTCAGACCATAATGCTCCTATACACACCTGAAAAGATTTGAGAACGGCCTCCTGAACACCAGGGATGCGTTTCAATACTTTTTCTCGTCTCCTCCTCTCCTCCACTCCCCTCCTACCCCGGAAGTATGTGGAGGAAAGGAGAGGAGGAAACAAGTGGAGGAGAGGAGGAGATGAAATGAAAACTGGAGCAGCTAATTTGATTGTGCTGTCATCAAAGTCGATGTTGGATAGTGATGAAGTTGTAACTTCACTGATTCTTGAGGATACCTAAGCCAATCACACTTCTCGTACACTGCCAGCCCTTTTTATACATTAAATATAAATGACAGTTATTTACATTCTGCTCAGGGCTTTGACATAAACATATGTACAAGGAAATAAATAAACCTGCTGCTACAGTAACTTGCTCAGTTTTACATTGGTAAAATTACCATTTGCAACTCAAAAACGTGAATATATTGAGTCAATGTGGGTATGTTCCAAAAAGCAAACAGTAATATTTCCATATGAATATAAATTATCTGATTACAGTTTACTGTTCTGGTGAAATATTCTGTGGGATGGTATTTTAATCTGACTGGTTGTGAGCACAATGATATCACCCAGAAAAGACTTCCGCAGTAGGATACATCAGTGTATCCTCAATTTGGAGTGGATGATAAACCTTGTCTCTCCTATGATTTTGGAGCAGTGGAGGGAAGGAAGACAAATAGATCAGTTTCCAGAGCATGGAGGAGACGAGGTGGTAGTGGAGGAGAGGAGGAGACAAAATTTGAGTTTTGGAACACACCCCAGGTCAAATAACTTCAATGGCCTACCTAACCACCAGTTCTAGCCATCACTGTACCTTTTTAGGAAGTTCTGGAACACAGAGTGCCAAATAGATTTTCTCCTCTTTGATGTCTTGAAGACCAGAAGGCATTCCTTCTTGAAGACTGGTGCAAAATCCCATTGGACTACTAGAAACTAGAGACATTTCAAAACTAACAGCATTTCAAGGAGGACTGAATCTAAAGGCAACCCAACTTATTGTCGAATATTAATATTTTGTTTGGTGTTTCCATTATTTTGTATATCATCTGCATACATGCAATGCAGTATAAAATCTGTATTCCATGTATATTCGTTTTTGGTGAGTGTAACTTGAAACCCCAAGCCTGTCTTGTTTCTTTGTGGTTCTTAAGTCTTTGTTCAGGGCTCTGAAATTGGATAGAGAGGTGCGTACGTCAACAGCTGCTGTCAACTTGGGGGGTGTGACGATGCGTGGTGTTGGCGGTGGGATTGTGAAGTAATGAAATACTCTGCTTGTCAAAGTCGGGTTGTCCCATTTCCACCAAGGCCATTCCACAAATTTACTGAGAGGCTGTGGAGCTAACTCGTTAATTCCTCATGGGCTCTTAGCTGAGAGCAGAGGGATTCCTTTTAAAAAACGGTGGTGGAGAGGTGGGCTCTCTTTTATGCAATTAGTCTAATTATCGATTTCACACGAGTGATTTATCACACGTCTAAGGCTGGCTCAGTCAGCTGAGGTGTGGCATGCTACGTGGAGCAGGAATTCCCTCAGAAACACGTAAGCATGGAGGGAATTAACTATTGTGCATCATACACACTACCAACAGTTCCCTGTAGAGGGAGCCCTTTGGAAAATCCCAGCCACAGCCAATTAAAATCCCATCATGGGGGTGTCCTCTGAAATCCATCTGTACTTACACTGTTTCACACACAGGCGACCGTCGAAACCCTTGTGGCAAATATTAACCCTTCGGACCCACCTGACACCAATTGGCGAGATAATGTACCCCTCTAATCTGTGTCTAATTAATTGCTCATTTTATAATGTAGAAACATAATTGTGTTTTTTTATGAAGAAGTAAGGAAGGGCACCTCTAAGAAAAGGGTAGTATGTGCTTTCAACAGTCTTCTGGTAGTTTTCCTGAGACAGAGAACCCTTTTTGCACTTTTACCTCATACAAGAAGGCATATGAAATGTCATGTACAAGGGTCAAGATGTCATTTTGTATTAGGTATAATAAATTGTATCACACATGTATTGTACTTTGAAGAAATAATAAACAAAGTGGTATGTAGCATGGGATGATACCTATTATAGATCATAAGTATGAGCCTAAAATATGGGTAGAGTTGAAGTCGTACAAACAAACATGATTTTATAACAGTATTCATAATGTTTTTGACTCAGGTTACACAGACCCGTTGTATACTTTATCTGTTTATTTTTTTATTGCTCTTTCAGAAATTTTACACCTTCCTACAAAAATGCTTCTAAAACACTGAGATGTGCTTCATTTATGATATAAACCACCTGCAGTATAGTGAAGACAAAGGATAAACTATAAGACATTTTTAGTACATACATTTACACTTGTTTTCCCCGGGGGTTTCTGAGAGCTGCTGGTTTATCAAAGTTATGGTTTTGCTGTCCCTTCCTTAGAGCTCTTCGAGGAAAGGTGGCAACCAATTTCTAAAAGTAGAGCTGAACAGTTTTCCGAAAAAACAGAAGGGTTCAAAAACAGATATCAAGTAGCTCCTTCAATCAACAGTCATTTTATCATTTGAGGACGTTTCAACATACTCATGTGAGGCGACTGTGCGGTTTGCCTCCATCTCTCTTGCTGGAATGGACGTGGGATCCAGGACAGCTGAATTATCAACTTGAAGTGACTCCTTTAATGAACTGGCAGAGCTAAGGTCTTGGCAGAAGCCCAGCTGTCACAGACAGGAAGTCGTGATAATCAAACAAAGTCTTGCGCTGTTCCTAGACGCAGAATGCAAATGGTGTACACCAGGCCCCCAAAAGCAAGCATTCAATTAAGTCAGCAGTTCCAAGGGCAAAGACATGAAACGGTACAAAGATGTCTCTATATTCCCCCTCCCCCAAAAAAAAACAGAGGCAACCCTGACATCTCAAACCGGAAAATTTCAACACTATAAACTAGGAGGCACACAGCTGGAGACCGTCAACCTTTAAGAGTGAAGAACATTGACACCTTTGTACTGGGGAATATTGACACATTTAAAGTTTGGAAACACATATCTTTGAACTAGGCAAAATCAACACCTTTACACTGGAAAACACAGATTATACAGACATGTATAATCAAGGCTAGAATGACACATTTAAATGACAAAAAACACAGGCACTCTTAAATTGACAAACACTCACTTTTGTACTAGGGAACAATGTCACTCTTGAACTTGAATGACAGCTGGAAGGGTTTGTTTTGTCACTGACATAAAAAAGAGCTATTTGATTCTAAGGATAAAGAAAGATAATAGAGGGAGGCTACAGCAATAAACAGGCCTGATCTGTAAGTACTGTCCGTTGAGCATAATACAACACTTTGGACGTTGACACGCAATTTAATGCCTGCGGTGAAAGTTTAGCATTTGCATCCAGGGTTGTGGTCAATTCAATTTCAATTCAGTCAGTTCAAGAACCAAATTGAAATTCCGTCCATTCATTGGAAATTCATAGAACATTATGGCCATTTTTTTTCAAATCATGAACTGAATTTCACTTCATTTCCTGAATTGGCCCCAATCATGCAAGGGCAGCTTAAACAGTGGAATCGATTTATGACACCAGTGCCGCAATAGATGTCCCTATATACTAACGGAAACCCTGAGGCAGACATCTTTGTACCAAGAAGGCATTTTTTGGTACCTTAAAAATCAAAGAAAATGTGTCACCTAGGTGTCGGTCGTCAGCCGTTTACGTTTGAAAATGATTGACAGCTGAGGGACAACAGACCAACCATGTGCACTTGTGCCATTGTTGATTGTCACCTACCTACTCATCTAAGATCAACAACTCTTTTTTAAAAAAAATGATCCTTATGTATAACAATATATAACAAAATGATATTTATGTTTGTAATTAATTACTTATTAAAATTGTAACTATCTCTATCTATTAAATTTTGGGTATTTGCTCTGTTGTCTTAGCCATTTCAATGAGTTGGACAGATTGCGCACATTCAAATAAGGTAGCAACATTTACTTAAGAATAAATTTGATTAAATTTCCCTGCAATTAGTGAGCCGATATGAAAGAAAAATGATGACTGAATCCGGGCTTGTGCTTCCTCTTTCATTCCCTGGCTCTGGGCAGTTGCGGAATCTATGATGCGTGCTTTGAATATATGAGAAAACTGATTGATTTGATAATATAATATGATGTGACATGGTTTGTTATAATATGAAATGTTATGATATTGAAAACCAGTGAGAGAGTGGGTGTATTGTTCCCACAGAATATGCCTTAGCACAGTCAGATATGTGCGTATGAGCTTGCATCTGTATGTCTATTCGTGTGCGAGTGTGTGTGTGTATGTGTGTGCACGTGCAAGTTCATGTCTGTGTGCATGACTGCATGCTTTTATGCTTGTGTGCATGCATGCATATTTGCTTTTGCAGGCACATTTTGGTCTGTGTGTGTGTGTGTGTGTGTGTTTTGGGGGAGCAGGGAGGGTTCATTAACACTCTTTTTTTCAGTCACAGACATTGCTGTTGCATCTCTCTCCACCAGCAGATGAAAGATTGTTTTATATGCTCTGGCATCTTCCTCATTCTTCAGATGGGGAAATTATGAGCTAAAGTAATCCTTCCAACTGAATGCCGTTCAAGTTAACATGTCCATTTTTTTTATCTTTATTTTTGCCTTGACTACACAGAATCAGTGCCAGCCTTCAAAACTAACGCACATACCTCACATTGACAGTAATCCAAATATCAATAATAAAATCAAACATTTCTGTAATGGCTTTCTCTGCTCGAAAAAAAAAGATCTTCTGAGCGAAAGGTTTTAGAGCAAGGTCAGGAATTGTGATTGAGACGTGGTTGCGTGGTCCATCAAACACATTTTCATATATCATGTATATTGAAGTTCAACAAAAATAATCAAAGATGAGAGTAAGCTTGCCATTTCAGTGGAGAGTATGCATATATGCATATGAATGAATGGAACAATGGTATTTCAGAATCGTTGCTATATATTGCTACATGTAGTCCAGCTGGGTGAACATTTTTATCAGTTTTTTATGTAGGCTGTAGAAACTTGTTACAAAAAACACAAAACACAAAACTATGATCTGGTCCCACATCTAAAAAATTCTATTTATTATTGTTTAGCTGGTAATGCAGCACACTTGGAGGGGCTTTTGATTTTTAGAGATAAAGGTGAGGCAAAAATTGAACATGAGAGGAGGTAACTGTCAGAGATGGCCTCAAACATGGGATTACAAACGGCTTCTCACATATGGTGAGTCTTCCATGGTGAGAGCTGCCATGTATTGAATTTGTAGGCCTTACCTGATTTTCTGTTTCTTCATTCAAGAATCACCCACAATCCTTGTGGGACTCCACTTTCAGAGCACCGTTGTCATATATAGTATATCTATAGTTAGGTATTGTATTCTGCACTCTTTATTTAAAAAAGTGCTTTCCAACACCTTTAAACCTTTAAAGGCTCTTCATTTGTCCTACCGGGGACTCTTCAAGGTTTATCTTAGAGACAGATATCTTTAAGGGATTCTGTATATAACCCTAAGAATAAGGTTCTACAGAGAACCTGTGATTGAAATCCATATCAAAGAAGAACCTTTAAGGTTCCCCCAACAGGACAAGCAAAGAACCCTTTAGGAACCTTTTTTCTATGAGATTTCATTGAGATTGACGATGCCGATTCATAAAACTTGCACTATTAACACAAACACCATGACATTTTCAAAAATGGTTTTTAAGAAATGCCCATATTTTATGAAGAGTGAACAGCCATTAATAATTACATTATGTTATTTTGTGTATTGACAATTAATCAAATTCAACTGTCTGACTTCATTGTCTAATTGTCATGTCACCTTATGTATGCTATATGAATTAATGAAAGTTGTTTTTAAGTAGTTATGAAATCTTGATATTTAAGGCAAGGATATATTTGTAGTATTTTTTGTCTGACACATAATGCATGATGTCACACCTGATATAATACACATTCATCATGTCAACCTGTATGAAGCACTAAAATGTGTTATTAATTATCTGTTAATATGTTATATGATGTTAATGAAGAGTTGTTCATGCTTAATTAAGGACATATGAATGAGACTAAAAAAAAGTTTCACCCAACAGGTAGACTGGAAGGCAATGACTAGGTGATGGACACAGGTCTTCAGCCAACAGTCACCCACAGGAATAAGAGATTGCCTTCCTTTGCAGATCCTGGCTTTTAGTTGTCTAGAAGGTTCTGGTCATCACACTTCCTGTGGCTGGGGGGTATGAGATCATTCTCTCTGTTTTTTTTTTTTTTTGGAATGGACCGTCTTGACCATGCATTTACGAAGCTAGAACCACCTGCTAATTCTTTCCCCCCCTGCTGGCACCGCGGTTTGGACAATTCGTTTTCATGTGCCAAGTCGTGGTGCGAGTCTTGGCCATGCGGTGCCAGGTGCCAGCTGGAACCAGGCTGGCATGGGTCAGTGCCAAACCTGGCTGTCCCCCATTACACCGTGTTCCCTTATTGTGTGCAACCAGAGCCACCGTGCAGAAAGTTGAAATACCGCCATCTGCCTCCAACCGGACAGCTTCCTAGACTTTATCTTCAGTTTAACGGCTTTTCTCCAAAAAAAAAAAAAATCCATTTATGTCCTATTTTATTATTTGTAAACAATGATTGACGTGTTTTTTTTAGGCTGGTCATGTTCTCATTTATTACTGCACTAACAATCTTACTTTTATATTCACACATGATTGCTTCAACGATTTTGATTGATTTCGTACTCGTTTGGATAATCGTCTTTAGCTTTTTTTAACCGTTGTTTCCCAACAGGCGGACTTTAAGTCTCTATAATGAGGCAGCCACACTTTCAGTATTTAGGAGTGCAGTGTGTTCGTAATCAATCGATCGATCTTTCAATCAATCAGCTGTAGGTCATACAGCCACTTTACCGTCTACCTATCAATTAACGGCTCATCAGAGGCAAAAAAAAGTGGGAATCAAGAATCATAAAACAGCGGACCAAAAGACTGAGTTTAAAAAGCCTTATGTAAAGGTGATCAGTCAAAAACGTGTCAAAAAGTGCACAGCCTACATGTCTGTGATTAGTAGCATGGGAAATGATGGTTGATAAACAAATGGACATGTACACATTTGCACAAATGTACAACACAAATTCCATGGTGTTTTAAAACTTTTAATTGTACCGTTTCAGAAAATTGCCATAGAAAAAGGTTTTTTCTTCCTCACGCCGAACACTCAACTATAATTTGCAATTACGTTCTTGCAGAACAGTCATGTAGAAATAGAGTTCATTTTGGTTTGTGTGATGTAGCCTGCTCAGATAATAGCCAACATTGTTACTGTTGATTTGAGCATCAGTATGTTTACTGATTCCCCCACTCTTCCTGTCATTGTAGCAGTGGATAATTTCGCTTTCTTCTTTCCCCGGTCATTATATGATTGTCGAGACCCACTGTAAACATAAATTCACAACCTGCCAGGGTGTCCTATGCATATGAAGTAATCCAATTTACTTCCTTTTTTAACATTAAAAATATCCCAGTAATAAGCTGACACTGTTATTGTAATCATTTAGATGCTGTCTTGGAATATACCGCTGTGTAATCGATGTAGATACATGTTTTTGTATTTAAGTGAAATGTACATTCTGCTGGTTCTGCTGCCAGCTTATGTGGATCATCTCAATGAAGGAAAACCAAACAAATCTTATTCCCTGACCCATTTTTATTGATAAACTACTGATTTAAATGTATTCATAAGCTGAACACAAAAACAACATTAAAACCTCTTGTAAAAAATAAATAAATAAACACTTTGTTTTCCAGCACAACAAGAAGGCCAAACATAATGTTACTATAACTACAACTCCCACTAATAATTAAGATAATAATAAAAATGGAAATGAATGAACAATGTTAGATAATGATTTTGGATGATGCATAGCAGGAAAAAAGATAATTTTACACATATCACAAAATCCAAAGTAATGACCGATGATAGAACAGACAGTTAATCCTGTCTAGATACATGATTTCCCCACCCAATTTATGGAGTACAAAGATCTGGACTGGAACTCAGCATCTCTGCCTGTGCTACTGACTGGGCAAGCTGACCCAAGAACAGTCATGTCTCTGTATAAAGTAAAACTTCCTGTTACCATACTGTAATTTACCTTCATTTCACCTATTCCCCTGTGTTCTGCTGACAGCACTCAACTTAAAAAATCTATTGTTCACTCCGTTAATCCCTTTTATGAATTTAAAAACCTGGGGCTAATCCTCCTTTAGCCTCTTTTTGCTGAGTCCGACGAAGTGATAAGTGACTTATGTACATTTCATACCTGGAACCAATTTAGTTTCCCTTCTTTTTACTTTTCAAAAGCTTCTTCACAATGCTACAACCAGATGTGCATTATAAAAATCTTACTGTGATATGACAAAGGTATTTCATAGCATTGAAATAACCTTCTTTGATATTCAATATTTTCGCTATATTTCGAAGCATCCATTTGGCTTTCCTTTACTGTGACATCACAATGCTTGGATCCTGACAACTAAGTCAATTTGTGTAAATAAGAAACAGCAGAGGTCCCAACTGTGATCCTTGTGGGACTTTACTTCTCAGAGCACCTTAGTCATATCTGTAGTTAAGTATTGGATTCTGCACTCTTTAAAAAAGTTCTAGCACCTTTACAGGTTTTTCACTTGTCCTGCTGGGGAACCATTAAAAGTTCATCTTAGAAACAGATATCTTAAAGGGGTTCTTTATATAACCCTCAGAATAAGGTTCTGCAGAGAACCTGTAAGGGAAATCCATATCAAAGAAGAACCTGTAGGGGTTCCCCAGCAGGACAAGCGAAGAACCTTTTTTTCCTGAGTGTACCTTAATCTTTCCTGAAATGGTTATTTAGATTCCTACTTTCATTTTGACAATGAACCTTTCTTATGGTACTTCCACAGTACCTAAATGCTGTTTCAGTGTAAATGTATATCACAGGCCTAAGAAAATACTTTGCAGCTGCTTATGTCAATATCATCTAGCATTATACTAATATACATACTATAAAACGGCACATACTGCACATGTATAACTAAACATAAATAAACTGAGCTATACATATATATGCATATTACACCACACATGTGTACACACACACAAAGAGAGAAAGTAGCCAGGAAACCTTTTTCAACTACTCATCAACAGTTTGAAGACCTCAACGCTGAGTGGAACAATATAAACTCTTCTTTCTGTAAAACGTTTACCCACAAGGCTCCAACAAATCTTAATGTTTTGCCATTTTGGGCTTGATATTTATTCAATTCATAGATACTTGATACATGACTTTTGTACTTTTATTTTGTAAAAAAAAAAGTGGTACGGCAGCAGAATTTTCTGGCATTCGGTACTTTTGGTCAAATGTGTCTCCTGTGTTCAGAAGATGAAAGGTGTAATTTTGCTAGATGACGGTGCTAGCGCCTAGCAAGGCAGCCTTGTTCGCAACATTCCAGTATTGTGATACTAAACCTGGTGTCGGGATCAAAGTCCAAATTTTGATTTCGTGACACTAATATATACTGTATATAATTGCTAATTCAAGGCTGTGCTTAAATAAGTGCCATAATTGGCTTCAATTAGGCCATTTATCCAAGCACAGCCTTGAAGGATGATAATATATATATATATATATATATATATATATATATTCACACACATGCGCACACACACACACACACACACAGTACATACACACACCTTATCTCAATGTCCCAATAAAACATTCTGGATTGGATATTGGATATCTGTATCCTCTTCTATGGTAAAGCTCTCAACAAACTAAATGTTTAGGGAATCAGTAATATCCTTATTATTACAATGCAATGCTCTTTACTTATTTTAATGCACTTAACCTCTTCCCTAAAGTTCCCTTTTTGCATCTGGAGCAATTTGCATTTCAAAGATTCTTTTAGCAACACTTTCTTTTTTAAACTTAATATACATATTATAATATATTACCAACCATATTTCAATGAAAATTCAACACAAAACTCGCTATATAAATGTGCCTGCTTTTACGTTAGGAAATATCAACTTTCAGATGTACTCAAAGAGAAGGAAATACACTTTGACATTCACCCTCATGCCTTATGCCTCTAATTTTATAAATGAAGAATTAGGTTATAAGATTATAGAAATCACAGGCTGTACCATTCTGCCTTATCATTCACATGCCTTACTACCATGAAAGTCCCTAATAGGAAATGCATCCACAAAAACAAAAACAAAAAAAAACGCAGTAAAAGAACACAATAAAATGTGCCGTATTCTTGTCTTGCCGTGATGGTGTCTCTTAACTGCACCTTTTGATTACTCCCTATTTCTCAATTTTCACGTACTTTATATGTATCATTGTTGAGATATTGGCTTTTCGCATTCACGTCAGACCTGTCTTTTTATATGAATCGGCAGAAAACCCTTGTCTACCAAAGAGACAAGAGACGTTGCTGCTGTAAGCTTGCGTAAAGCTCTGGTGCAGAACAAAGTAATCGCAACGTTTTTTAAAAACTCCCAAACCAACCTCCAGCCTGCACGGTAAATATATGCAGATGCGTGATCCCCCACAGTAAAACACTTTAGGACAAGTTAGTGACTAAACAACATAATGAGAACACAGTGATGTTCACACATTTCCACAGCTTAAAAAATAAATAACTACAAACAAGTAAGACCTGGCTGAGTCCCATGGGTGCGTGTGAGTGTTTTATGTTTGCAGAGAGTAAAGAAACCTTAATAAAGCTTCGCTCTAGTATTAGAAGCTATGAGTCACTGTTTTGTTGTATATGATGTCTGATTACATTTAGTCCAAAAGCAAGCACAGCAGATTTACATAGCTTAAATTTGAGTTAGATACAAATTTGATTTTAATGCAAGAAAAATGCAATTGATTTAATCGAATCTGGTGAACACTGAACTCGGCACAGTTTGATTCACATTTAAATTCGTGCAAATGTTTTTCTTCACAAAGTTTAGGGCAAAGTTGACCTGTTGTCACAGTTGTCATTTATTGGTAATTGCTAATTAAAGTGGCTTGTGGCCCGAGAACAAGCGTATAAAACACTGTCCACTGAGATTTGAGAGAGAGAGAAAAAAACTATTCTTAATGTAAAATAAAAGTGCACAATCTATTGTATGTGTCTATAAAACAGCCTTGATTCAGCCATCCTTAACCTTTAATTACATTTTGAATATAATTGCTCATTATTTTCTGGGCCAGTCTGGTGAGTTTATCAATCACCAACATATATGCGCTAAATTGCATTTGCATTTAATTATGCGTCGAAGTCAAAGTTCCTGGCCAATTTCTTTGCTTTACGTTTGCATATTCCCTCATGGCCCAAAATGTTTACCAGGATGCGGTACGAAGCTTATCGCAGACATGAGCCAAAGTTCCCGAGGCTGGGAATCCCCAGGTGAGCGCTGTGTGCGGGGGCAGGACGGTTTTCATTGGCTTTGCCTTGCGGTCGGAGGGAGGGTAACCACCCGGAGATGGGGGTGGGGGGGTAAACACTGTGGGTTTGGAGATAATGCAGCGAGCGGCAGTGTTCCTACAGACCCTTGCTGCGATAGCGCTCTGTTCTCACGGATGCTCTTCCCCATCAGCGTCCCCCTGGCCTGCCCCGGGCGGAACGCTGAGGTCAGGAGCATCCGTGGCGCTAACAATCCGAGGCCGCGGCGAGCTCCGCTCCCCCAAAGCTTCTCCGGCATGCAAGCCAAGGTGGGTAAACGCTGAAAGTGGGCGGGTGTTTTGGGCAACCCCAAAACCTTGCGTGGGGTGGCTGCACACAACCCTATCCTGCGAGGCCCAGAGAAGGGAGGAGGGAGGTTCTGTAACAGCGGGTTTAGGTACTGGCATGTCTTGGTTCTTGTAAATGATCCGATGCTCTGATCAGCGTCTGCGATATTGCCTGTCCTTACATGGAATGGGTGGGTTTGATCAGAAAGCCTGACTGTAGACCATTGTGGATCTTGCTTCTCGACACTTTGCTGAAGAAGCTGATTGCACCCACAGCGGTATTCCCCCTCACTTCATTTTACCTGCCAGGTCCCATCTCTGAGCGTCTGTTCTCCGCAGGCTGGAACGGAGCCAGCCTCACCTTCGCTCCAATCGAGGGGGACGCGCCGGCATGCCCAGACTTCCATTTGTGTCCCGGGTTTACGGCAGGGAAAAAAAAAAAATAATCGGGGGAAGAAAAACGCCAAACAGAAAGCGGGGTGCGAGTGGGGTGCACGTTTGCTCACTTTCCGTGGGATTGTGTGCCGTGCTGCTCCTCATGTTTGCTTGCCCTCCACATGTTGGAAAACGCCCTTGACACAAATCAATAATGGCGGTAAACAAGCAAGTGGTCATGCGCGGGTCAGCTGAGCCGAAACCTGCAGGAATCTGCAATGGCCATGAGATGGGGACGGGCCTTAAAAAGGGTGGGAGGCCATGCTTTTTGCTAATTGGTGGAGAGGAATAACTTTTTGGCAACTGGGACAAGTATAGGGCCAGTTTGAACTGCACACCTACTGCCTCAATAAATTACATTATATTTCAGTCATTTTTCTGATGCTTTTAGCCAAAGCGACTTCCAGTTAATTATTCTAACCAAGGGCCAATCCCCCCTGGGACCAATGTGGGGTTAAGGGACCTGCTCAGGGGCCCAACATCAGTGGTGTTCTTGCAGGGGCTAGACTGGGGCTTGAACTACGAACCGCAAGGATCCCAGTCATGTACCTTGGCCACAAGACTACAGGCTGACTCACCATGCTGTGGAAACAGAAAAATGATGCACACTCCAAACAAACCAATCAGTTAACAAAAACAAAAGCTAGCGCACTCCCATATCTGCGCCTGATTCACTCCCCAGCAGATATTCTCCGAACACCAAACACACAAGCATAACCCTTGGGTGACCCGAAACACATGGCGCACAAACGCAATGGACAGAAGACAAACGCGCATCCAGACCATCCGTAAGGAAAACAAACGCGAACAGACAGCCCCGCGGAAAAAGTAACTTGGAGAAAAAGAGGGGACGTCCGATATAATCAGTATATTTATAGCGCCCAGGGGAGAAACGTCAGCAGTAAAATTCTGTGTGTATATATATATGTCACAGGGAAGACATAACTTTCCGTCAAATCTTGTTTGCACAGCATTTGTGTCCGGCATGAAAGACGTATTATAACGGGGGTCCGCTTGCCGAGGCTTTAAGTTATGGGCAACAAATAGGCATGTGCCCCCGCGTGTGTGAGAGATTACTTCTCGGTCTCAGCCGAGTAAGCCATATCCATCGCATTCGCTCTCGTGTGCCTTTGTGCGCGCCAAAGCAATTTATTACTGTCATTACTGATGCAATTCAATGTCCATTGCTCACCCCCTCCCATTATACTGGCTGTTATGTACAGTTTAACAGGGATGAAGGTGCAATTACAGAAACTTTTGAGGAATTAATCTTTTTTTTAGAGGGGCTAAAGGCGTAAGAAGTATGAACTTGCTGTCGGCACGCGGAGTGGTAACAGGATGCGATGACGGCCCAACAATCGGCCCCAGAGATGGAGGAGAAAAGTGAATGAAGCTCAGCCTTCAGACAGTTATTCGTTTTGTGTGTTCAGTCGTCTGTTTTGTACAGGTTTTGAGAAATCTAAGAATAGCGGGGAGGTGGTGTCCCTCAGCTGCGTCTTATGTCTCCAAAAAACGGTCTTCTTAGTAATGGAAAAACATTACTTATTTTGAAATTCACAAACACAACCTTGAGCCTTAGTCACAGTGTTTTGAGCCAACTTTATTAGTTGCTGAGTTTCAAGGAACTGGCAATACATAGTGCTGAATTACCAGTAAGAGTGCTTTCATTGAATGACCTTTGTGAAATTGAATCATTTACATTCATGTTTAATTTTTAACAATTGTTTTTTTTCATAAAAGAAGAAAAACAGTTTGGCCATCATTGACCGCCAATATTAAATTTTCCAACAATAATATTTTCCACCCAATGTAAGCAACCACATTTCACATTTTAGGCCTATATAAAATTAACTGAATTGGACAAAATGGCTTTTGCATGACACTGACACTTTGGAATAAAGTCAAATGTAAAAGTTTGACATTTAAGGATGACATGTACCTTTTCTTTTGCTGAACCTTTTAATTTTAATGGACTTGCTTTATGTCCTCCACTTGAAGTCATATGTGTAAGTGAGAGAGAGAAAGATAAAGAAAGAAAGAAAAAGCAAAAGGGTCACAGCGAGGGCATTAGAGAAGATTTCACAGATTCAGGGACAGAAAAGACCTTGCCATATAAATAATCTAAAAAGAACATCAATTATGCTGTTTGACCATTAACCTTTAACCCCGTGCAGGCGAATAGCAGCTGCACCACTGGTTCTCCCCCAGGCCCTCTTCAAAGCTTGAGATCCCTGTCTGAAGTCAATACCGTTTCTGCCCTTATGTGGCTGCATTATCCGGAGCTAAAACTGGCCGTGGTGATAATGAAACGCTCTCTCTGAGGTGAGAGTCGTGGCAAGTCCCGTGAATCCCAGTGGGCTTGCAGCTGAAAATGCCCCCCCCCCATCCCCAAATCCCAACCCCAAGGCAACCAAATCACAAGACTACTTTCCCAGTCTCTGGGGCCATCCATTTTGTCCCTGGATTTGAGCAGACATATGTCTTTTTTCTTTGTGTTTTATTTACAACGTGAAAGAACATCCATGGAAAATTATTTGGTTGGTCTAGTATTAACAAATCAACCTTCCTGACTTGGTCTGGGGTTCTTTTTTCAGTCAAGAGATCCAACCAAAAATAACAATCAAAATCCAAACGTCTGTTTAAATTACGATTTAAGAAAATTATACCTGTCTTAATAGCAGTATGTAATATCCTGTATTCTGTCAACAGTTACAATACAATATAGCTCCACAATGACAATTAAAAATTTGAATTTGAGACGATCTGCCAATCACAGTCCCGTTTTCTGGGGACACTCTTAATGAGTTCGTAATTGTTGACACTGAATCCAATAAGGAATCAACACTTTTACAATAGAAGTGAGTTTTCCTCTCATTCTTTCGACTCTTAGGTTAAAGGCTGAAAGATCAATTAAGTTTCTGTAAACACAGGAACAGACTGGCAGTTCCCCTCTGGGGTTCATTTCGAAATAGTTTTTCCTGATTTCCTTGTGAAAAAAAAAAAAAAATCATGCCCGTTGGACGCTGGAAAGAAGTTAATTTCCTGATAGCTTCTGGTGGAGCAGCACTGGGTTTCAGTATTGACTGGGGTTTTGTTTGATTTGATGTTGGATTTTATTATTTTTTTTTAAAAAAACAGACCCCATATTCCACCAATTTTTATATAAATAACTAATTCAGAGGATGGAATGCAATTTCCACAAAAAAAAGGATGAGACAAGGGTTGACATTTAGACATTGTGTTCGAGATTTTTACATTCAAACTTTGCATTTTAAATCCAGTTTCAGGTGCGCTTTGTGATTAGGCCAATATTGAAAATCAGCATCTTAAACACACTAACCGCTATGAACAAGTAATGCAAATGGAAAAAATAACCTACATAGACTTAAATTGATCCATCCCGAATTAGCTTATTCTAATTGGCTCCCATAACTGACAAATGGCTTGCATTGGCTGAAAGGGCATGGACGTTCTGATGCCCTTTTCACACCGTGACTCTAAACTGCACGTTCACCACCCATGATAATTCACTGCTCGCATTATTCCTGTCAGCAGAGTTTCTTGAATTGTTATTGATTTATTACAGCTACACATTTGTCAAAGTGACACACCATGATTTGAAAATGAAATAGTATTTCAAAGCAAACAATGATTGTACATCCATTAGGAATAAGGAATACATCTATGTATTTGACTGATTTGCGGTAATTCTGTTTGGCCAGTGGACATCTGACCAATGGTGGACACATTTTTTAATTGTTGAAATCCAGAGTTGATGAACAGAAAGGGGTGGCAGTTGGTAAAACATACCTGACATGTCAAATAGTACTTTTTTTGGTTTCTGCTTCAGTTACAACCCTGCAATAAAGTTTCTGGAAGAACGTCTGAGTGGGTGGTAGATTTTTCATCCATTTCCCACCATGGCAGGTAGGCCAGAAAGTTAATTTTCGACCCTGTTGATATCCCCTTTCTGGACAATAAAGGCAGAGGGGGAAATTGAAATCTAGACAGAAAAGACATGTTTATATGGAGAGCTGGAGGGATGTTGGAAACTTCAGTGAGAGGGCTTATATCCGTAACTGTTTTTATACCTGGAGGACAATACACTTTTGTAACTTGAAAACAGTTAAAGTTAATGTCTGAAATGTACTCATTTTCTTACTTTCAGACTTAATTATTGGAAAATCAAAACATATGATTCACTCTCCTCAAAAATAAGATATGTACACGATGGCCTTTGTTCGAAGAGTGTGACTGGACAACTGAAATTAGGACAGGGAAAATACTCAAAAAAAAAAATGGCTGATTGAAACAACAGTCTGGCACGACAATCAATCTCATCAGCCATATCAAGAGCAAGATTTAGAAAGTCAAAGATAGATCAAATCAACTTTGCACACCTCAACGGGTTCGTGTTACCATTCAGACCTTAACATGTCTGAATGGTAGAGCAAATATTGGTCTGGCCTGCGACATCTAATTCCTTTGGGTTATATTAGCGTAATAGAGCCACACATACATGCATCCTCCAATAAAACTTACTTGTTGGACACTAATGCTGGTAGAAAAATGGTGGCGGTAGAGGTTTATGTCCCAACAAAATGTACTGAATCCACGAAACTTCCATTATTGAAATGGTTTCTGGGATGCCTCCTCTCTTTTGATGGCATTCATGAATATTTTATCGGTAGCTGAACAATGTGCAGAGCACGCAACTCTGTAAGATAATTAAAAAGGAAGATTAAACATGCCCCTATTCGATTATTTCTCTTTCTAAGAGTCTTTGGAATTAACCCAGCTTGGGAGAATCACCTCTGCAGGATTTTATAACACCACGGTAATGAGATTAGCGGTTGTGGTGAACAATCTTGTTATAACAGTGTTATTACAATGTGTAATCATTTTACCACTACCATAGTGTTATTACTGTGAATAGGCCCACATCACTCTTTTGCAAACCACTGTAATTAGGAGATCAGAACATTTACAGGGTCTGGGAATTTATTTAAGACATACATTGAAAGGATGTGTAAGGTTTTGCCAGGCTGGGTCATTTTTGTTAATAAAACCATTATTTTCACCACAAAAGAGCTGTAAGTTATGAAATGTAAAGGTGTACCTATGAATCATCACACATACTACTTTAAAGCACCCAACCAGTGGACAAAACACTGCAATTTAATACTATGTTACATTACTTAAGTGCCTTTTTCAAGGATTCATTCTCTATTCAGGCATTCTTTTGTTTATTTTTTCCAATTTTAATCCTACTACCCAACATTTCTAAGAAAATATTACTTTTAAAGCCTGTTACATTTTCTGTGAGACTTCCCTTTACCTACTACATTTCATTTTGATATATGAATTATAGGATATGCCAATTAGCATAACAATGAACTTTGCTGGCCAGATAGCTAATAAGAACATATATTTTCTCCTGAAAGAAAATATCAACCCCAGAGCAGCCCCTCACATTGACAGCCCACACAGACATCCACAGAAGATAGCAGCAGATTCTGGTCCTGTCTGGCAGTTCTCATTTTCCAACAATCAATGGCCTCATTTCCAAGAGGTTTGCTTCCAAGAAATTGGATTAAAAGATTTGTACACAATGAAGGGGTCTCCCTTATCTGCTGTGGGTACTGGAGATTGAAGTATTCAAAACTTCATCAATGAATTCAGATGTATTCATGCAGATAACAACCAACTGTTCTTCTTGGTATTATCACCATGGTCATCTGTTTACTCTGAAACCAAACAGCTTTACATACAATAACCCCAAACTATATCACAACGGTAAGTATAGTGGTATTTGCTTTCACATATTTAAACTGTCCTTGTTAGCTAGCGAGAAGGATAGGATTGTTGTAACATTGTGCTAATGTTTTCTGTTAGACAAATTAATTCTAAAAAAGAAGGTATATTTGGACAAGAATCACATTCTGCAATCCAATAGCATAGAGCCAACATATCTAAAAACACTGAAGGGTTTTAAGGTTTTGAAATTCACTGTATTTCGACAGCTGCAGACTGTACAAACCTCAAAAAGCAGCAGTATGTTTTTGTGCGGCTATTATTAGATAACAAGCAAGAGTATGTGGTTGTTGTGGATCAGTTCGCTCATGCAGGCAGTCAGCTTCTTGGAACCAGAGGAACCTGAAGTTCAAAGAGAACAGTAAGGGGACGAACATGATAATAGCAACACAAGAAGAACAGGTGAGTCGTTCACTCAGGTTACGCTCTCCTTGACTTTTTGCAAGAATGAAGCGAAAGTGTCATAACAAAACGTTAGCAATGACCTACAGTTAGTCTGAGCAAGTAAGTCTCGAAGAAACTCACGAAGCAAATTTATGCATGCGCACGTTGTGTAAACTTTGTAATCCGGCTGGATCGACACGTTCTTGCGACGCACGTGAGATTCGGCACGCGCTCACTTTTTGAAGTGACTTTCATGGGGACCATCACTGGGGAGGTAAATATGAGTGCAGAGAGGAACTGCTGAAGCCTTGGGGCTTGAGGATGTCTCGCTAACCCTGGACACCCAGAGAAAAGCCATTTCCCATATCACTGATACAGGGAGATGTTCACTACCCCCAACTCCAATTAACATACATTATTCAAATCCCAACTCCACGTCTTTATTCATTCTAACAATATTCTCATTAAGAGGGATAGAGCCATGTTTAATGAAGGTTAAAACCTTGACATGAGTAAAGGGTAGCTTGCATTTTTTTTATTGAACACTCTGATTGGATCTGACAATATAATGCAGACAAAGAAAAGACAATGATACATTCTCTTTACATTGTCTATCCTTTGTTTCCATTTCCTTACAAAAAAAAAGTATTGTCATTATTTCTGGTTCTGGTTCTGAGCCCATGATAGTTTAAAGATGTTTTCCAGACAACAATATCTACCATAAAATGCTCAAAAACAACATTTCACAAATGTGTTTTATGGCTCACAAAACAGCAGTGGCCAGAATAATAGGTTTGCTAATGATAAGGTGATGCACTGGCTTTGAACAGCAAGTTTCACAGAAAAACTGAACCGAGTACAAAATAATGATCGTAGACCTTGCCAGCAGCCTTCGCCGACTACTGCCAATTGCAGAGTTCCAGGCATACTATTAACAAAATATTATTGCGGAGCTATGAGGTATCTCTCAGTACAGCAACGTCTAATACTCTGTCAGAGTACTTCATGCACCAAATAGCAGTGTTACCCTGGGAGACATTCTCATGAAACTTTTGAGGTAAAACTTTTGAGAAAACTCAATAAATACTGGGTTATAGTGTATATACGAACCTTGACGGTTAATGACCTAGGGCTCATGTTTGAAATTCGTGTGACAAATGTAAAGTGAATGAGTGAATACTCGGTGACAAATTGTTATTGAACTTTGCGTACTTGGGTACACAGAATAGCAGTGGGTGTGTCCTTAGGCCAATGTAGGTTACAGATTTATTGTTCAACGCTGAGTTGTGACAACCGCTGCCACTAACAGTGGTTTTGTCTGTCGCCGTGTTTAGCTCCTTGCAAAACTATTACGCAAAATCTGGAAATACCTTAGATTATAAATGAGACAGAATTCCCAGATTTGAAGGTATTAAAGTTTATTCAAAAATAATGCAAGGTCAAGTGAAACTTAGCATCTTAATTTGTGACTTGAAATGTGTTGAACCAGCAGACCATTTCTTTAGCAAGTCACGGGTGTGTGAGTTATTTTTGCACTGCCTTTCACTAAAGGTGAGAACCAATGACTCTCAACATGTTTCTCATAGACATAAGCGAAAAGATCAGGGTCATCCATATTTGAGGAAGCATATTTTCTTCATTCCCCAACGGGTTCGTTTTAAAGTTCTGATGCACACAAATGCTACGACAGTTCAGAGAAAATCTTACCTTGGAGTAAACAAGTAAAAAAAAAAAAAAAGGAAATAAATGAAATCTAATGTTTTCAGCATGTCAAATAATAAGGTCTCACAACCTTCTCACTTCTGAAAGATAAAATATTGAAATCTTTCCTTTTTCTTGCAGACATTATATATTCAAGTTTTGAAATAATGTTATTGTAAAACTGACATTTTCAGGTGGCTGCTACATAATGTATAATAGAATTAAACCTATTCACCAGTATGCATTAGTCATGAATCCAATTTCACAGGTTCGGCGCAATGGACGAGAAGAAAATAAAATCCTCAAAAAACAGGCCCTTTGTCAAAGGTGAGACTTGCTTACCTACCTGCAACAAAGCCAATTTCCAAATATTGCATTTTGAACTCAAAATCTGTCCTTAACTTGTATCAAATGCAGTGCTGAGAGATCAAAGATCATCGAAATGAATTAAAGATATGTGTTTGCATGCGAAGACAAACAGTCACATCTGCTTGTAAAAGAAAAGATATGGGCTTCTGTTTATTGATTCTAAGCAGTCGCAAAGTTCATAGAAGTGGAGATTATGGCAACAAGCATCATTAACTTTCTCCGTATTTCCATTTTGTTCATTCGGCCATCGTTCTATGATCTGCTGCCTTTTCCCATCAGTCAGAACCTCAGGGCTCAGCACTTTCTGCTCTCGTTGTACGCTGTCAGATTCTTTTCCTAAAGGATTAAAATAATTCCTCCCTTATACCAAAAATGAGAGAACTCAATGTCCAGTGTTAAGCTGTAGTATTTATATCAAGTATACAGCTGCCAATCTAATACTACGGATTCCATGTCTCATAAAATACACAGAACTTACTGTACACATTTGCTTATTTAGAGAAATTTGGTCAGCAATGAGCTTAGTTTCTTGATGCTTATGTGAAAATTATTACTTATTGAGTTTGCTCAAATACATAAATCAAGGTATTCTCAAGAATTCACCAAAGCAAGTGTTCAGAGAACTTTCTGGAAAAAACTGTCAATTGTTTGAAAAGTTATGTTGATGTATGCTCACAATACAATGTAGGTTTATTCAGTTATTTCATAGCCATTCACAGAGTTTGATCACCTCATTATTCTGTACCACTCATGATACTTATCACATTGTTATGGGTGGGTGCAGATGGAACCTTTTTCTTTCCGTTTTGCACTGAGCCTGGTGGGTGGAGTCACCTCAACTGGTTAACTGGCTGAGTTGAGTAAATTGAGGCCACCTGATTCCCATTTCCTGTCATGATTGCAGGTGTTATCTTTGTTTTTATTATTTGTTTGTTTCGTGCTTTTTCCTTTGTACTATCGTCGGGAAGGTAACGACGGTCTTCTGGCCAATCGGCTATCTTTTCCTATCTCGTTTGGTTATTGGTTGACTGCTAGGTGTGGCTGATTAATAATCGGTTTCAGGTGTGTGAGGTCTTTATATTACCCAGGGCTTCAGCATTTCTTTGCGTTAGTGTCGTCTTTACACTTTGCCGGTTTAGGCAGAGATTTTGTTCGCTGGTTTTTGGCTCAGTAAAGCCTGGTAATGTAGGTATAAATGTAGGAATCTTTTTCGAAGTCCTTTATTTTCTTTTTTTTGTGGGGTTGATCCGTTTTTACCCACCAAAGAACTTTGGTGTTTAAGTATCTGCGTGGTACTTTGCAGATTGCTCTTTCTATATGAAGAGCTGTTGGTTATATCACTCCTGAAGTCTTGGTTTCTTATATTAGAGTTGGGATTCTCCCACAGGAGTTTTTTTGTGTGTTTTAGGTGTGTTTGTTCCCTGTAATCTGTCTTCCTTTTTTAGACCTTCTAATCTGTTGAGACCTGGTTGAGGAATTAGTTCTTTTCGTCTGTGTATTGTGCACACTAAGGCAGGGGTGTCAAACTCCAGTCCTGGAGGGCCGCAGTGTCTGCGGGTTTTTGTTCTTTCCTTTCGATTGGCAGCCATTTTAGGCCTTGGAAACCAGGTGTGTGGACTCTTTAGCCAACCAGTGATTTTAATTAATCAATTAAGTGCTAAAACACACCAAAAGCCAGCTACCACTGCAGCCCTCCAGGACTGCAGTTTGACACCCCTGCACTAAGGAGTCCCATCATCATCAGTCCTTGCCTGATTAGCACAAGCATATTAACTCAAGTCAGCTTTTGTGAGCTCAATTGAAGTTAATTTATTTCATTCTTTAAGTTCACACAAGCATGGGAACTTTAAGTGAAGACACCAACCTTGATCTCCTTTCTTCCCCTGGGTTTGTGTTGAGAGCTGTATTTCAGCATTCAATGTAACGTTCTATGTTATATAGTATTTATTTATGTGATATAATCATCTCGCATATACAATGCCTTGCCAGCCTTCCCATTTATACCAGAAGAGTCCTGTTTTTTCATGCCTACCTTTTGGATGTCTCCTGGGCTCATTTCTCATTGCTCATTTTTATCAATGTCAATGATGAAAGCACTTTGAACAAATATTTATGTAACTGCTGTTGCACCCTGTTAGGTCTGCCATCAGTTTTGCATAGCTATGGTCAGGGGGAGAAGAAAGGAATTGAAAAGTTGATTGAAATGACCAATGCCTAATCCATCCACCCCCCACCCCACCCCCGCTGTGAGTTGAGGCTCTTTAACATTTTTGTACTTGCCTTGTGGGTTCTTTCCATGTTTTTGAATATATTTTGTGCAGGGATAGACTCTGAGTCCCTGTAACTGAGTGCTGTAGATCTTGGTCAGCGAAGGAGTTCAAATGAAAATGGCTCAATGAAGACCAATCAAACTGAGATGATTCACATGCTTAAGGACACAACAGTGATTTAGACTTAAGTATTTACAAGCTAGGAAGACATTTTTATTTGTTAGAGCTTTGTAGCTGATTTTGTTGAGAATACATATGTAAAACTCCTATCATTGAATAGTCATTCAAAATTTGTCCTTATCACTGTTATTGCTGTCATTTTAAAAGCAAGAATTGGTGTTTCTCTTTGGGAAAATAAAGATTACAAGTTCTGGCAATACAAATAAAATTTCTGTACTGCTTGTGAAGAAAATAAATCCACTGTACATTTATAAAGTGTGGGCAAATGTTAATTTGCCCGTCCATCAAAAAAGTCGTAGCCACCTACCTAGTTTAAGAGCATAACATCAGTGTTATAATGGCCTGAGTCACCAGAATGCATAGTGTGTTTTCTGGGATAATGGCTGACACAATGTGTCCCACTTACTATGTATGAATGGACTGACTCTCCTGGTAAAGTCATTTTCCTTCTGCTGAGAATTCCAGACATTTGCAGTTACTATGAGACTGTACATACAGGTTGCAGTATGGTGACTCAAGGTCAAGTGAATGTTTTTTATTCAATTTTTAATTTAATATATCATAACTGCAAGAAGAGGCTGAGAGAGACCTCATGCGTTCACCACCATCAGTACTTTTGCTTTTTGCTATTTGTTTGTAGCTAATCAGCTAGCTTGGTCATGATGCCTTGCAAATGCACTCAAAAGCTTTACTTCCAGCCGACATTAAAACCTGAAGCCTCCCAAAACATCCAAAGGCAAAAAATTTGACTCCATGATATCGAAACATCTGGAAAACAAGTATTCGCAGAGAATTTTAATAGAGAAACTGCACTGACTCTAGATTGTTTACTATGGAGCTCCGTTTGCGGGATAAATAACATGGTGTGACCTGGCGTCATTACCTTGTCTACTCTGTCCAATATGTCTCAAGATGTAAAATGGCTTCGCACAGTAGACTTGGCCATGGTATTTGAAGCCTAAGCTAATCTTGTGAAATGTTTTCCAAAAGCTCCTGGCGGTATTCTTATTTAGACGGCACTTTAATTCATCAAACAGTTACACAAAGTAATCAAAGGCCAGCCTTTATATCCGTGACTGATGTTTACTCTCCGACGGGGGTGTTGTCGCGCGGCTGGCGAAATGAGGCTCTCGAAAGTTTATTGCAAAGTGGTGCCTCAAGCCGCAGAAAACGGGAGGGGGGTGGTAATGTGTTTTTTTTTTTTTTTTTTTTTGGGAGTGGGTAGAGATGGGGGAACCCTTTAGGACCGTGTGGCTTATTGAGATGGGAGTCGTGAAATTAATTTTGCCGAGCTGGTGTGTCGCAGTGTCCTTTGGTCCACCACAGGAAACTGAGGGCAGTCTGCCAGGACTTGTGCCCGTTGCCCTCAGCAGGAAGGTGATAGCTGAGGTTGGAGGGGGGAGGGGCTGTCAGTGCTCTTAGCAAATCAAATCACATGTACAGAAACATCCATCTCCGCTCGTTTTCCCATGATTCCAGCAGCACAACAGCTGGGCCTTCGAGGGGCACCAGGAAACGACAGCCTACTCACCTTATTATCCTGTTTCGTTTCTATTGGCTCTTCTCTCTTTTGGGTTACCCCCCTTGGGGGGTCCGATATAATTTAGACAGAATGAGCTTCTTAGGTGTGCTAAAGAGCTACTCCTAGTGATTAATGGTGTACCGCACAAGAGACAAATCCCCTTTAATTGGACTTTATAAAAAGAGCTGAGAGAGGTTTTTCCATCTTTTTTTTTTTTTTTAGAGAAAATTCAAGGAGATATGCAGTCTTTTTTTAAGACCAGAAAACCCATACAAAAAAACAATAGTTTTTGCAGTTCCCTCTGCTCTGCATTAGTATTTCAAGAGCATCTTGGATATCTAAGCCCCTTATTTAAAGTGCTTTCCAGACATTTGCTATGCATTAGGTAACGATTTGAGAGATCAAAGCCGCCGTGGTCACATCTAACGCGGTAAATACATCTCTCAATGTTTGATGTGAATGACGCTCTCCCTTTTGCTTTCATTTTCCTTTGATTGCGGGAGGAGGTCATCCAGGAACGCCGTGGCCTTCTGGGGCGTCAGCGGGCTCGTTTTCTCTCCCGCCGAAAAAACCCCAGCCGCGGTCACGGGGCGTTCCCTTTAACTTTTCGACGGTCGAATAGCCCCCTTTCCTCTGGGACGCAAAACATTGTAAGTCGATCGAGTTTTCACGGTCTCGGCAATGCTCACAGTCTGCTTTCTGCTCCGTCCTAATGAGGAGGAGTTTTCCGTCTTCAAAAGAAGCACAAAACAGTGCAGATATTCTGCCAGAGTGGGTTTTTAGGGGGTATTTAAAGGCAAATATTGATTGAATGCAAGTCAAGGAGAGGTTACCACACTGATCCAGTCCTTCATAAGATGTCTGGACAATGTGGTAGGACAGAGATATTCCGTGTTGAGGGACTGAGGTATAGGCCTATACATTTGCGTCACAGGGTGGCTTAGTGGTTATGGAACACTTACCTACAAGGACGTAAGTTCAAAAATAAAAATAAATCCCTTTCTAGTGCTGTGCCTTGCAGTCACCCTGAATTATTTCATCGAACCTCCAGCGATATATCTTGAGCTTGCATCCTAGCATGCATTTGTGTTTTACTGTAGCTTTCCACTTTGTGCTCCAGTCGGTCTTTCAGTTTAATTTCATCCTAAAATTGTGTGTACTTTAAACGAGAAATGATTCATTACAATTATTACTGTATTAAATGATATAGCCTGCTGGTCTACAGGACTTCAACTGGTAAAGAAGACCCTGAAAGTAAATTTTTGGAAGCAACTAATCACATTTTTTAATCACAGTCATCCTTCTATACTGTGATTTCTGGAGAACACAGATCTGTATTGTATGCAGGTAGACAGTAAACAGAAGTGGTTTTGAACCATTTCTGTCCCTATACTTTGAAAATGTGCGTGACAGCAACATGGCTCTCTATCTACTAGCCAATGGTGTGTTCATATTTTTCTTTTTGTCTCAGTTTAGTACAGTGAGGCAAATATCCAAGTGACAAGGAATGCATATGGATGAATAATAATAATAAAAGAAAACCTCAAAGGACAGTACTTTATGTACAAATCAAATATGCCTGTAAAATGTGTCTGAATCAAACTGACCTTATTTGAATGCTATGTTGAAAAATGCATGAAGAAAATAGTATTTATTCATTTGCTTTCACCACTTATCTTTTGTAGGCATCTCCAATGCATTCAACTTAATACATTCACAAAGATTATTCACGGTCCCCTAGTTAATATCTTAAGCTTTCTTAAAAATCTCCGAAAATCACACGCAGTGTGAAATTTTTGGCTTAAAAGATTGCTTCAGGGCTTTTAAGAGTCCATGTCCTTTTTTTTGGAAGGGAAAAGAACATTCAGTTTGCATTTAAAGGTTTCACTGATATCCCAGTATGCTGTTTATTATCTATTTTTATCTGTATGGTGCTTTTAAACCCAGAATTGTTAAAAAATAAATAACTTTCAGACCATGAAACATCAAGTGAATGTAGTATCTGTCTTTTGCCACTGTCAAAGATGTATCCACGGTAGAAAAATGTGGAAAAGAGGAGTGGAATTAAAATTTCACAAAACCTGCATTATACATGTCATGTCCAATACTTTGTACCTTGGATACAAGAGATTAAACGTTGTTTGCATATTGAAAGACCTGCGCGTCAATGAGTTAAATAGAGTAGTTGAGAGAATTGGATAAAAATGGTACAGGTCATTTGAATCATTGTGCGGTGTCAAAATCAGGCAGAACGGAGTTTGCGGATTTAATGCAAACCCAGGGAGCCATTATTAGCAAGGAGGCTAATGAGTTATATGGCCTTAGAAATTCGCAGTGAACCATGTAAGGTTTTATTCATTTCAGCGATATGATGCCGACTCCCAACAAAAGCCTTGCTGCACCACTGTGAGAGGGCAGTCTCGTCTCAAGCGTAATCTTACGGCTTTTTATCTGTATGGACTTCTGCACGGCGAGCAATAAGCGTAAATTGGTACATCTGTGATTGAGAAGACAGACTCTGTACTACCACAACTCTGTCTCGTATTCCTCCGGCGTCTAATGGCATTTCCTCAGCTTGCATGGCGGTTTATTTACTGCTCCACGTTCGGAGTCGGGCGTTCGTGACTCAGATAAACACCGCTCATTCCCCCGACCGTCTCTGCCCAAGAAAATTATGGCTTTTGGATGTGAGAGCCAAAGCGGTCTCCCCTTGCTAGTGATGCCAACTCGCTACCCGGAAAACCATATTCAATATGCCTTTTTCTTGCGTGTTAAAATATTACAAATTGATCATGTGAGAAATACTTAATTTGTCATTTTGGTGATACCTGCTTACAGACTCCAGAGGAATTGAAGAGGACAGGGTAACCCCCCCCGGCCACCAACCACTACCCTCTTGTAATTCTGATGCTGTCTGACAATCAAAGCTTCACTGAGTTGATGTTTTCTGAATCCTCTGTTTATTCATTTAACTCTTCAATTAAAACACTCTAAAATGTATATTTTCTTATCTCAGTTGGAGAGTACGAATTATTGAATGAAGGGTTCGAACCAGCAATTTGAGGATATAAATTATAACATTTGGGGGGCTGAAGTAAACTGCAGATTAAGAATGTCATGTTAGCATCTGAATAATGAATTTGACTGATTTTGTACAGTAATTTGTTATAAACATAATGTTAATTTGTCATATACAAATATTCAACAATATATTTCAAACATGTGAAACAGCTGCCCATGTTGACTGCTTTCATTAGCGAGGTGGCAAGATTTCACAAGTTTTCACACTGCAGAAGTGACATCGATCACATGGTGCCCATGACATCAGGAGTCAAGGCGAACTCAATTCACAAACCAGACATTCACCTGGCTGGTCAGAGGAGGTCACTAGAGAGCAACTACTCTAATAAGTTTGACTTCACCGCAGTTGAGCTGAGCTAATTTTTGCCTGGGCAATATGAACCTACAGTTGGTAACAGTGTGGTTACAGTTGAACTCCCAGCTGACAGACCCACAGTGTCACCTGGAACACAAACCTTTATTCCATATGCCACCAAAAATAACTTTCTCTAAAAACATCTTTACATTGATAAATTAGAAGAACTGAGAACGCAGATTTGCCCATTAGATCGCTCATTCATGAATACAAGCGTTCGCTCTTCTTTTGAGTTTTTATTTTAGGAATTTTCTCTCTGTCGTTTGTATTTTTACACCCTCCGTAAAGCATTAATAACTATTTTACTTCCTCAGAGACCACACCATTGATTTTTAGGTACAAAATTAATGAATATGAACGATTACAATTTTCACAAAGTAACTACCCTTGCCAACTGTGAACACTTCACATTTAATTTTTTTTTTTGATTAGCCGCGCACACTTTTATGGTTACGAAACCTTTGTTAAGCACAAATGACTAAATCTAAAGTGTTAATCCAAAGCCATAATGCCAAAACACCTTCTCTCTTGCTGTTGTTCTCTTCTGCAAGTACCCTGGACCAGAGTACCTGCTGCATTCAAATAGCTTCCTCAGTTTCCCCTTCAGGCTTGTCTTAGCACTGCCCCATAGATTATCCCTTTAGGGTTTTTTCTTCCCTCCATTTTCTTAATCAAACCTCATAAAGGGATTTTAAGCCTTGCGAGATCCATGCAGGATTGATTATGCATAGTGTAGAGTTACATAATATGTTTATTACAACTTCCACATACAAAAATAATAACACATTCCTCAGGAGTGCTTGACTTGCTTTAATAGGAACAAATTTGGCAGGGGGGGAACTTTTTAAGTACTTTGACACTCAACACCATTAATAATCCTGTCTAGCTATGGGAACCAACTGTTCCTACTTAGTGAGGCATACTTACAGCACATTATAAAAGAGAAATAAATTGATAATGAATAACAGAATCTATTTATACAAGTTTTGCTTGCTTTGGCTTGTCACAATGTTTTTGAATTTGATCATTTTTATTGTATATATTACCTTTTTTTCCCCAAACCAAACTGTGAGGAGGAGGCAGCTGTGAATATGTGACTCAAATGACTGAGAGCTTTCACTTCTTTTCACACTATACTACAATACTATTTACGTGGACGATAACAAAATCAGAATATACTGTTTATGCATCCCAGATGACCAGGAGAGGTCGCTAGAGACTGATGGGACAGTTGAGACTTTTCCAATGCGGACCTGGGGCTCGAACACCCAACATCTTACTGTGTGAGCAACCTGAAGATCTCTTATTGTATATTTTTGTATCCAGTTATTCAAAGTATACCCTACACTGTTTGAGTAATTTATAAAGGTGAAGAATTCCTACTTATTAATTTATGACTGCATGTCTAAACTTGTACAGATATGTACAGAAAATCCAACTGGAAGAATCTTTTGTGTACACTGGTTGGATATTTAACACTATTATAAGTACTCCCCAAGTGATAGTCGGTCTGAGTGTCGTGTAACGGGTTAAAAAGCGTTTCAACTTCAGTCTCCGATGACATATCCCCTGTGAGAAAGCCATTCAGTGTAATGTAAGAGGTTAAACGGTCTTTCAACTCTACATCTGAGTGACACATCCCGTGAGACACAGCCAATGTACGGGATTTCATGAGTTAAATGGTCTTTTACCTTTACGCCTGAATGACACGTCTCATGAGGGATAGTCTGTACAAGGGATTTAACGGGTTAAATGGTCTTTCAGCTTTACACTTGAGTGACATTTAAATCTGTGGAGATGTCTTCTATGATTTGAAGAAATTATGTAAATGCGATTTGGGGCTCCCAGCTGGTGTATCCACAAAAAGCACTGTCTGTCATTGTATGTGGTTGAAAATTGGCAGGTTGAAAGGTCAGCAGTTCTTGTGTGTGTGACTCAAATCAAACACGATCTTAAAACAATAGTAGTGGCAAACTAATCTATTGGGCATTACAAAATGGGTCCAAAAGAGGGAAAAAAAGGGTACAAAAGTTGCTCCATAATAAAATAATTAAACAAGTTTGCACCTGACATATTTGAATGACTTCCTTGAGAGACTTCTTCCCCTTCCAGTAATTGTTCTCCTTCTGAAGCCTTTAAATTAAGCAAAGCTCCTTAATAATTCAAATTGGCTCTGTTAAAAATAACGGCGGCACAGCCTACTTTCAATATTAGGATATCAGAGCCAAAGTGATGAGTATTGACTCTGTGGTAGGTTGTGACCTTCAATGACTCACGAAAATACTCTAATCACTTGGGGTTGTAAGTTAGGAGAGAAAAGCTGAGCGGTTAAGAGAAAAATCTTCTTGAAGACATTGTAAAAGGTCTTTTTGTTATTTATGTTTTCCATTATTGACCAAGGACAAACTGGACTGTTCCCTATAGTGATAATTAGTAGTTTAATGTACTCTAAGGGTTATAAAGCATCCCTTTTCAGTAAAGATAGCAGATGGCCAAGATATTTAGATCATGATTCAATCAACCCATAAGGTCCTTCACCTTATTCCTACAATTCTATAATGAATTCGAATGACAGTTATAAAGCTGTATTGGGAGTTGTATATTAAATTAAAGAAAAGTAGTCAGAAAGGGTTTCCAATCGCAAAGAGGTGCTCTGAGACGTTCAGAATACTAAAACATGCATGACCCTGTCATACGACCTTGTCTTCCAGTAAGCCTCAGCATACAAGACTATATCTTCACCTACACCAGTGGCAATCAAACTTAGGCAACAAGGTCTATCACATGATTTTATATGATGTACGGCTTTTATTTATGATTCAAATGCACAAGAAACATTTCCATAGAGCTTGCTGCTGGCGACCACGCGTCGTTCCATCTCCCGAGAACGTCCGCAATGGTGACGGCTGAAGCCGAGGTGATTTCACGGCGCATAATGCCCGAGTGACATCATTTTTTATTTTTTATTTTTTTTTCAGACGGTCTAGAAATTCATTTCAAAAGGAGATGTGCTTTCCCCACCTTCTTGCCGCCCTGTCGAGTTAATGAAAAAAACCGCAAGAGATTAGTTCCCCAGGCAACTCTTTGGAGTTGAGACCAGGAAAAAAAGGGGAAAAGCAAGTGGAAACGGTATCAAATGGAGACTCTTGGGACGGTAAGCAGGGGGTTGCCGAGCGTTGATTCTCCATGTCCCCCCTGATTACTGAGGGGGGCCTCGCACAGGAGACCCCTGACCCATGGCCAGTCAATGACGTAGTTTTGTTTTCTGTCATGGGACCAGTTCCTCACGAGCCTTCTGTCCTCCTTGCGCGCCCAACCAGCCCCCACCTGTATTTTTAGCATCCCTTCAGCCTCATCATCTGCCTCCATCTCTACATATTCATCTACTAATCCTGCCTCCTTGTTTTTTTCCTTAATCCTCTTCTGGATAAAAAGTGTTTATTTTCCACCTGTTCTATGCAAATAGGTTCCCACCACAAATATTCTCACTCCGATCTCTTTAATGGCTTTTGAGGTGAGCAAGATAAGAGTACTTTTTTTTTTTTTTTTTTTTGGTGTTTTCTGTTTATTTTCTTGGGCAAGCGTCCTATTAATATGCAGTGTGGCTGCATGCTGAATTTTTGATAAGATTATGAAGTGTGGAGGATTGAAATACTTGCTTTTAAAGTCTTTTATTGAATGAAAGCAGTCATTGTATTGTAACATAGCTGATCCAATGCTGAACATATAGTCGTTTAGGGTGACTTGAATTTCAAGAACCAGAAGGCTTGCAATTAGCCAGTTAGCCAGCAGCCATTCCCATAAGTACCCTGGTCTTGCTGATTGGCTGAAGCTGAGCCAGTAACCCTTTGATTTGCACAATAACACAAGCGTAATCATGTGATTCACTGGTCCCTGTGGTGTATCGCCTCACATGTGATTGAAATGTTAATAACCGAGCGATCTCCGAACAGTTCGGCAATCATGTCAACAATTGGCCTTCATTGATTCCACGTAGCTTATGAATTTAAATGAACAATAAAGCAATTTGCAACTCAATTAGTTAATTTAACAGTTTATTGTGGAGCACCAGTGCTGACATTCAGCCAGCCAAGTCACTGAATATGTATCAACGGCTTGCAGAATGAAACCAATGCGGGAATAATGCAGTAAAGGTTATGCTTAAATGCAACACAAAAAAATGTTAGTGGGCTTATGGCCATTATCTGTAATAGAAGCAGTTAATGGGTGAAGCAGAAGCATATCAAAAATCATGATGGCATACACAAAACATTTCTCTGCTCTGGGAACACTGTTTGCCAAGGTCTGGCACTGTCGCTCACATAATCAGGTGGATCCACTTATGTTCTCCCACATTGTTAATCACACTGGTTAAGAGTGTCTGTGAAATTAACGTAATGTGATGTAATGTAATACAGACCAACTGCGTCAGGAAAGAGCAACAGAGTTCCATTCCCCATGGACATTTAGTACTCATGATAGTTGCTAAAAGCCACAAAACCACGGCCTCAAAAATGACTGAATCTGGACCTCCGCGACCCAGTCTCAACTGCAAAAAACTGCATCGTGAGCTTCGTGAAGCTGATATTTATAGTAGGGTTTCCATTCATAAACTGCTTGCATCATGGCTAATGTGCAGCAATACATAACTAGGTATAAGCACAAAAACTAGACTGAGTCTTTTATTTCTACTCTTTTTTTCCTTACATCTGGACAGGTTTTTGTTTGGAGATGACCAGAGGAACCCCTGAGCCCATACTGCCTTGCTTTCAGAACTGCAGCACATATGGAAGGAACACAAACACATTGTTTACTCAAGATGTTCCCGTACTCCAGGATGATAATGCCCCCATATACACACTGAAGTGGTTACATGAATGCCACCTGTTTTTTTGGAACTTTATGGTTTTCACACCTGAGCTCAAACCAACTGTTTGGCCTCATGTCGCATTGAATGCTCCTGTAGCACTTCGACTAGGAGTAGGAGACAGCCATGACACACAATTCACGTGACAATCCTCCGATTCAAGTGACAGTAAGCCATCACTGCTTTCTACACTGCAAACTCACCACCAGTGACATACAACGACAGAGAATGACAAAGTCAGCATATACTTGCTTCGTGCATCCACCGGCGCTCGGCTGTGCAGGGGTAGCTGCTGGAGAGCGATGAGGCTAACAAACGTAACCAGCTTAACCCCTATCCTTCTCCGGTGAGGTTCAGGCAATTGTAGCCCGCAGCCACAGCCAGTAATGGCGTAGCTGGGACTCAAGCACTCGCGCCTGCTCCCCGAATGAATGTCTTACAGCCGAGCCACCCGGAGGCCCTCTGTGAATACCATCCTTCACGGACTCCCCAATCGCCAGATGTGAACATCATTGAACCTCTATGGGATTTAGTCGATTTCCACCTCCTTCATATTTCAGAAACCTGCAAGCTCTCCTCCTTGAAGAATGGTCCAATATCCAGCTACAAATGGCTAAAAACTTGTATAACAGCATTCCCTGGACTTAAGCTATGCTGAAGGCCAAGACTTTATTAGTTACAGTATTGAACCCATACACACACATGCACACATTCATGTGTGTATATATATATGGGGGATGCATAAAATAACATCATATATTTACTATTATTTATTACTATCAACACTGTTTTTGTGTCTGCAAGACTATCTCTCGCTATCAATAGCTGACTGGAATTTCATGGATAAACTGATTGTCCATTGTTTCCACAATGTCTGGAGGTTAGCTGTGAAAATATCATACAAACTTAAATGGGAACGAATCAGGTAGTGACAGCAGGAAGTTGACTCCACAGTCAACCTGAGATGCTTTTTTTAACTGCCCTTAAACTGCATGACTGAAATTATCCATACACGTGCCTATCCACTGTACTTGAGAGAAAGGACAGCAGAAAAAAATCATCTATATTCTCACTGAATTACACTAAGGGCAAATTGCTCACGCTAGCACAGTGCTGTGTAGTTTTGTTTGTCAGCGATTTATCAAGTCTTTTAAATAAAACTACAGCCATTATGCTAAGGAGAAAACTTGCTTTGCTTTGAAATTAGGCAAATGGATTTACACCAGTCATGGTTCCTGTAATTTTTTTTCACTCGGTCAGAAACATAAAAATTAAAAGTGCTATATCACCTCAAATGGTGATAACTTTCACAGCTGTCTTTAGGAAAATGCCTCATGTAATAGGACGTTGTTGAGAACAACAAAATTGTTTATGCACTTTTTCATACCCTTTTTTTCTATGAGCAACTGTTTTGTCAAGTGTGCATGTTTTAGATGGAGAGTCAAAACTCCCTGCCTACGGCTACTCTAAACCCATACACTTGGCTTTTTCCATTACTACAAGAACAATACATGTGATCTCAGTTCTCATTGAAGTGGTTTGAGAGTATGCTTTCATCTTGTAAAAGTCATGTCACTCTTTCCTTCCTTGGGAAAGTAAAAACCCTTCTCCATCTGTGAAAGTCACACTAATTCTCTGCCATGGCTTTGTCGTAATATGAACACCTAGCAACAGAATCATGAGTCTATACAGGAAGGACGGTTCTTGGTGAAAATGTGTCTGCTTGGGGTTGGGGAGGCAAGGAGAAGTTGGGTGTTGAGGCGGGGGGGACGACATTTAAAACTTTGGTGCTAGCATACCAGGCTGTTAAGGGGACGGCTCCAGCATATCTCCAGAAGATCATCAGACCCTACACCCCTGCCAGACCCCTCCGCTCTGCCACCTCTGGACGCCTGATGCCACCCCCTCTCCGCTCCTGCACTTCCAGGTCACGTCTGCTGTCTGTCTTGCCCCCAGTGGTGGAATGACCTTCCCGTGGAGGTCAGAACGGCAGAGACGCTGGCCACCTTCAAGCGCAGACTGAAGACTCACCTCTTCAGGCTGCACCTCTCCCCTCCCATCCCTTGGTCTTCGTAATGTTGGTGGCACTTATCTGTACTTGTTTTTAACTGTAATTTGTTTTAACCTAGGTTGTTGTTGTTACTTTTCTCATTTTCCAGATTAGTCTATAGGGGAGTCCTGATCTAGTCTGTCATCTTTGGCACTTGGGACTTTACCCCTCTCTAAGGTTATCTTTGCACTTTTTGGACTGTTCATATACACTTTGCCTTGTAAGTCACTCTGTTCCCTTTCTGTTTTATAAGTAAACTGGCATTTACTCTTTTGAACAGGCAACTGAACTGAATGTGAGCCATACAGGTTATCGGACTGCCTGTAAACCATGCTTAACAAATGAACAGGTTTCTATATGGCCCGTACTTTACACTTTACAAACGAGCAGGCATTTGCCTTCCCATAGGTGACACTTACAAACCAATGCCCTTTAGTACAGTCTGCCATTCCAGGGTGTGAAGGAGGTGAGAGTGAACAGCACTTTCTGTCTCCTTCTCTTTCTCTCTCCCCATTTCCTTCCTCGTTTTATTTGTGGATCAAGAAACTCCAAATGTCACTGATTTTTATCGCTTTTCCCACAACCCTCTCAAAAGGACATTTAAAGAAACGGGGACACGTTTATCATCTCTAAGCCCTGTGACATTGTTAGCTCTGTACACACTGTGTCAAAGATTTATACTTCAAAATTTCCACATCTGTCTCTCTCTCTCACTCTCTCTCTCTGTCGCTATGTGTGTATATTGAGTTTTTCTTGTCTTCTGACTCACTATCTTCTTTCTCTTGTTCTTTGCCTGTCTTACTCTATCTCCCTCACTCAGTCACTGTGTCTCTTTCTTACAGTCTCACTCTCTCCTTTCCTGTCAATAAATCTCTATGTCCATACACTTCGAAAAATCCATGCTGCTTAAAGAATAATTTATGTTTTTCTAGTGTATTCTGCTCAGTCAGAATAATGGAAAACAAAAGCCAGGAAATGAGAGAAAAGAAATGGTTGCAATGAATAAAGGTTCGTTTCGGCTAAAGCAAAGGACTTTATCGCTAATGCCCAAGCCAAAAAAGGCAGTCCCCCGCAATTAGTTGGTTTTGAAAGACATGCTGGGAAATGCGGTAATGCTCTTTTCCCGCGGTTTTGTCTGTGACATGAAAGGACTGCTTGATGAGCATGTAGAACAGCAGGAAGCACTCCATGTTCCATGTAACCGCGCAGAGACAACAAAGCCGTTTTCCGTTCGCTCACGGCCGTCTCCCGAACGCGTACATAAATTGTGTCAGATCGAATTCCATGCAACCCATCCTGAGGCCGCAATATACGAGGGGACACACAACAAGCGAAGCATTCCAAATAAATGGTTATGATTAGCAGGACTACAAGGAATCAAGGCCCTCATGAAAAACGTTTTAATGTTGGGCGGCACAAAGACAACCAGCACTCAGTCAACAAGCTTAGATCAATTAAGCCAACTGTTCCTGAACATGACAATAACATGCAGCCATCTCCAAAAAGTGTTGACATCCTTGATACAGATGAACTACATAAAGGCCATTTAAAGTGAACATACTGCAACTAATGTTGTGTACTCAAGAATGGGAAAATGATGTTGTTTTATATGAATGCTTGCTTAGATATTTTTTTCATAAGTTATAATGTCTTTCGGAAAGATACATGTAAAATGTTTGGCACCTCTTGTTTTAGTTAATCGTGTACCTTCTTTTTGTAAGGATTTATACTTTGTGACTGAGTTGTCACATCGTGTTTTGAGATTGGTAAACATACTGTGGGGCAGCACTTTTGGTATATTCCTTTGTCTTTGATTTAAAATATGTATCAGGTTAATTTCTGGAGACATTTGGGAAGCAGGGTGGAGATTGTCATTGTCTAACTGAAGGCAGGAGACGGCTTGTTTTGTGTTGGTACTTGAGATGAGTGAAAAACAATCCTGTAACATTGACGATTCGCAGGGTAATTGAACAGGTTAATTTTTTTTTGTACAAATGCAGGAGTTTCTCAGCTCATTTCGTCTGTCATTTGATGTAATCAGGGGCGAACAGCGCTGAAGGAGAGGAGGTGTTGAGCGGCTGATGAATGAAGAGGACCCACCTGCCGCCGCTGAAAGGATAAGCACGCGTTAGCGCGGATGGCATGCAAACGGAACGGGCCCCACAAGCTGTGACCGACACGGCATGTCCATTTAGCGGGAGCCCAAAACATCGGGCACTCTCATTCTGTGAGGGGTTTGGAAAAGAATAAAACGGTGCTCCAGAAGTTACAGGGAATTGTGGGTGTGGTGCACTGATATGAATCTGTATGCAATTTTTATGTGAAACATTCCTTCCCTCAACAATTTTGGTTAATCACTGTAGTATACTGTCAAGTACATATGCAAATGAAATGCACACCTGTAAAATAAACTGTGCAGTAGTTACATAGTTACATATCTTCAGTGTTCTACTCTGTCTTGTTACAAAAGTATTATACACCACTATTTACTAGTAACACAAATAAATAGAAAAATAAATGAATAAATAATTATATAAAAATTATACTGTATAAATATTACATGTTAATGTTGAGTATTTGATATGAAATCCAAACTTGCTTAATGCTGAAGAACGAAAAAATACATGCGGAGTACAAGATATAAGGGTATACTTTAGTATTTTTAGTTTAGCATGTTTACAGGCAAAAGGGTTGCGGAAACATTGGCACGAATATTTCAGTCTGGCCCACTTTCATTGTGCTGTGTAAACTCAGTTTTCTTTGATTTTGAACTAGTTACAATGTACATGCATTTGAATTCCATACCTGTCGGGTGTATTTTAGGCTGCATTTTAATAAGAGGTGAGTGAAAGAAAATGCATTTGGTCATTAAATAGGTTGTGGGCTCAGACTGTTTAACCACTGAGCTGGCAGATTCACTAAGCTGATTTGCTTGAGTCTGTAACGTTCTCCATTTTGACCAGATGGTGGCAGGGTACCTGAGCTGCACAGTTACAAAGGGACTACAAAGTGAATGGTAATTAGTTATCTGTTGTCAAGGACATCTGCTTGTCTGAGCTCTGCTGATTCAAATGAGGTTGTATCCTTGATGATCCTGGTCTACCCATATGATTAGCTATTCAAAACAGAGTGAAAGAAATAGGGACAAAACGTAGGCTAAATTGGTCAAAACAAACCGCTAAAAAAATTCTTCACACGATCTCTTATTCGGCCCTGAAAAAAAGGCTAATATCTCTCTGTCAGTTTGGAATCGAATGACGTCTGTGATCCAGCAACACGCTTTGACATGAGAACGCGGAACAAAGTCATCCATGGTAGATGATTAGTTTCTACTTTAAATCAAATGTGAAATGCTGCGCATTCTCTTCCTTGAAGAGCACGTGTGGATCGCTACTTTCTGCAGCCTCTACGCTCTGTATAAATCTGTGTCTGTAATCTGTTCTCTGCCCTGGAGGCTATGTAGAGCTCTGTATGTTGTGCACCCTGAAATCCTTGCAGGGTTCTGATTTGCATGTTGATTCAAATATCCCCAATATCCTTGTTTTTTTTTCTTTTTTTTCAAATCGTAATGTATTTTTACTTAAAACAGCTCCAGAGGTGAATTTCACTCCCAGCAGGGGTAAAAAGACACCTTTTGCTTCCTAATCCTCTGAGGAGAAGCTTTTGTTAACGTTTCTTTAAAGTTTTCTACCCCCCCTCCCCCATCCCCCTTTCCTGGCTCTGAATCACTAGGAGCCTATATGAATCATCCTTTACCTCTCCCAACATCAGAAATGCGCCGGCGGGGTGCTGGGACGACGTATACGCTCCACCACACGCTGTTAATCTCTAGGATCTGTTGCCTTTGTCTGCCCAGGGTAGAAGAGCCAGGTATGCCGACAGATGCTAAAATGGAAAATTGGGATGCACTGTGTCGGGGTAAATAAACATTTAGCCCATGATGCATTGCTGTGTCATGTTTGGGAACACGTGCTATAGATACTCATCTTACTGTTTGGAAACAGTGACTCATTCTGGGCCGCACAACGGTATGGATGAAGACGATTTGTCAGTGGCGGTAACGGAAGCCAGAAGCTGTATGGTTTTCCCCCATTGAAGATGAGAGTCCCTTTCAGTGTTTCAAAACAGGTTACTGTGTGTGTGTGTGTGTGTGTGTGTGTGTGTGTGTGTGTGTGTGTGTGTGTGTGTGGGGAGGGGCAGGCAGGGGGATTGGGGGTAGCAGAGCTGGTTAGTCATGGCAATCCTTTCTGCTGCCCCGCCCTTCCTCGATCCGGTGGGACAGGGAGAAGTAAGCTGGCGAGGTTTTCTCTGCGATTCGCTGGGCCGTGTTCTGGGGAGCCAGTTGGTTCGGGGATGCTCCCGTTCTCACCGTGACCCAAAGCGGGCACATCCTGTTTGTCAGCTGGCGCCTGGGTGCGATGTCATGTCTATTTCAGGTTTTCGGAGAGGCGAGAGTTTCACTTTTTCAGTTTAACTTTGCGCCCAATGAAACCTTCATGACTTAGCCAAAGCAACAGTCATTTACGATGGACTACAGAATTATTGGCCCATTTGATGAATACAAACAAAAGTGGATATACAAAAAAGACAACACATATCAGAGGTACATATGGGCAAACATATGGGGAAAACTAAATTTTATTTTATACCTATTAAAAAAACATATAATGGGCACCCATGTTTTTACTCCTTGGAATAGACTCTTCTGGCAACGGATAATGCAGAACCTTTTTGAGACTCGTTACATCATTAGGTCTATGCTTATGGCAAAATTTCCCTGGTAATTAAGACAATTTGTGACTTGTCACGAAACTGACCTTAACAAGGTCAGTTAACAAGGTCATTTTGTTGCCATGCTGAATGAGAGCTTTTATCTGGCAACCCTTTAAAATAACCTATTGGTATGGATATGGTGCAAAAAAAATTGAATTTTGACCTTGATGTCCACTAGAGGCAAGAAAGCCAAGTTCTCCAACTGTGATTCTTGGTTCCTTCCATCATCTTCCGAGACACATTTACATTCACCTGCTAGCAAGTTAAGAGGGAAAGTTATAAAACAGCCTAATCTATACCAAGTAATGATGTCACCAAAGGCCTGTTCTCTTTGACTTCATCTAAGAGTAGTAATCTTTGATTTATATAGAGTAGAACTGCTCATGTACTCATACACTAATTCTTCCTCTTAACCCATATAATTCTGTGGGGAAGAGGAAATGTTAGTTTATTCCTCTACACAGTGATATTTACTCTGCATGTACACTTTCAGAGGTCATTTACAACTCTTGTCATCTAATTGATGCAGAAAAGGCTTTAGAGAGTAAACACAGAGTTGGCCACTATGTTTGTATGTAATTGTGGTGGCTGTTACGCTTTTTAAAATACATAAAACAAAATACAGTGTATTTTCACATTTTGTAAATCATACAATTGGGGAGGGGATAAATTACACTTCTGACCTTTGTACGTATGAGGTTCATATCATATTCAGGGAAAAAGAAGAGTGAAATGGTTATGCTGCAATTATTACATTTTTATCATGAAACATGTATTTACACTGTAGTTATAGTGTAATAACACATGAATAAGGGCCATTTAAGGTGAGGTGGGGCTTCCCTTCTGGTTCAGTGCTGTCACTGGTCTGACCTTCTGTCACATTCATATTCTTGTCTTCTCTATGCATAAAGAGTCACTTGAATGAGCCGCTGTAACAAAGGAGAAGCTTTGCAACGCGAGCCGAAGACAACTCCTGTGGAATTAATGCTGTCAAGCCTTGCAGAACAGCTGCGGACATGAGAGGAGAGAGAAAAAAAAAACCTGAGTGTTTGACTCCGTGGACGGAATCATACTCTTCTCTTTCAATTAATGGGGTCAGATATCCGTCTAGAGCTCTGTCATTTTAGCGTGGGGGCTCACGGGGGTTTTGAAGCCTCATCAAAGAAAACGTTGAAAAAAAGGAACATCCGCCACCGGCACAATGGGAGTTTGACATCTCAGAAATCTTCCTGACGCTCACCCCACTAAATAGCAGCGTGCACGTGTGTGTAAGTCATCCCTGTCACATGCTCACGAGCAGGATGTCGCTCTCCCCTTCTTGTCAAACGTCGACATCAATCGATGACGGGTTTCCTCTGATGGAAATCAAGCAGTGAACTAGGCCTCTGGGCAAAGTCAGCGAAAAAAAATAAAAATAAAAAGGAAAGGATCGATCACCCCTGAGCACAAAAAAAAACCCAGATGGTGACCACCCAAGACCATGAGCAATCCGCTGTATTTGCCAACCCATTCTCATGGAGAAGATTACATTTTAAGAGGCTTTTTTTGGGATGTGTGAGACCGCTAGATTGCACCCTTTTTTGTATGCAAATCATGAGGTAATGCGAAACAGTGCAGCCAAGTTAGGCCAAGGAAGAGCTGTAATTTGTGCATCCTGAGGACGGTGATAAGGCAAGCTCTGTAAAGCGGAGGGAAATGGACAGAGGGACATGAGGCGGAGAGTGTAATGCCGCAAAAGTGTTTGGATGATTTCCTGAGAGGCTCCTTTAGCGAATGTGCTCTCCACAAACGTAAGCTGAGCCCCGCAGTCCAGGCAGCGCTATTTAGAGTCTGGTCTGGGGCCAGGAATCAATCAACATTCATTCAATGCTTTGGCATTACAGTACGTAAACATAACCTTGATTTACACTTACACGCGGTTGTGTCACTCTCTTTAGTATAAATGCTATTTCGCTCATTATACCATGATATTATATAAAACTGTATGGAAATTAGGCTTATTTTTATTCAAAAATCCAAATGTTTATAGTTGATTTTAAAATGTCAGTGAGCAGAAATGCCTAAGTAATTAGGGTGACATTGATATGTTGACCGCTTAATTATTTAGTTACTAGAAAATGAGTCCTTTTGCATTTTGTTTTCTTTTAGCTAATCCTCTGTACAATCTCACTCACTCAAACACACATGCAAACAAAAATACCAAATCATTTTCTTTTTTCCCCCCGCTGTAAGGTTACGCAGTTATTAAACCGTTGTAAGGCCGAGTGACTTGCACATAAACTTAACAACAAACACTTAAGCCTCAATGACAAACGTAAGACGGTACTTCACCACTGTTTCTGAAAATGTGATTCTTGTGACGATCTTGGATATATCTTTAGGATGACAGGGACACTTCCCTGACAGGGGGGTGAGTGACGTGGGTGAAGGACGTGTCCCCAGGTGAATCCCTGTCCCAGTATGATTATCCTCCTTCTCTAAGGGAATCCAAATTCTCCTTGGCAGGTCATCCAGGAAGCAGGGAACATGTCTACAAAAATGATGATCTTTGCCAAGCTTGCAGGCTAACCACTGTAACTGACAATGAGAGATGTAGCCTACAGACAAGATCAACATCTGTATTTTCCCTGAACTCTTACAAAAAATGTTCAGATATAAAATAAAAAAATGGCCTATGCATGTTAGGTAATATTAATATCTATTCATAATATCCCAGAAAACTTAGAAATAACTTTATGGTAATTTATGCTAAATAAAGTAACAATAACTGGATAGTTGAATATTGAATCTGTTATCCATTGTTGATAAGTATTACACAACATGACACCAACAGGGTCGTTTAATAGGTTAAATAGTTAACGTACATGAGTGATTTATGATCTAATCTGAACAATTATTATTGAACCGTGTATAATGCTATTTGCTTATCCCATCCTCCATAATAATTAATCATTTATTAATTTCCACTAACAATTGAATAACAAATTGAGTACCATGTATTGATTTTTCACAGAGCATTAATAGGTTTTTAATGATATATATAGTTCAGTTAATAATTTGGTTCCCTCTTTACATTATAAATATATCCACAAAAAGGCATATACATTAAAAATCCAGTAACGGATTTTGTAAAACATGATATGCCTTTTGAAATTGAACAACAGCCCTTATGCTGTAATTGCTGTTTCCTCACATTCACACACCATCAGGGCTTTAAAAATGAATCCATTAACCTTATGACAGCTTTTGAAGTGTTTTTTTTTCCCCCAATTTTTTTTGGAGGTTAGTCTCACTGTGTGGCTTTTCCCCAAAGTCGCACATCCGTTTCTAAGAGACGGATCTTGGCATGCCTGTCAGAGTGTGGATGTCGGGACCACTCTGTTTCATCGTCCTGACCAGTGACCTTGGCAGTGAGACGGCCGCCACCTGGTGCGACCTCCCGTCGCTCAGCGGGGCTCGTCTCTGCCCGCTCGTGTCTGTGCCGGTCACTAGAGATGGCAGGATTTGTGAAGGAGAGACAATGTACCTGACCATCACTTAAATAACCTTCACATGGCCTGTTGTAAGTTAGCATGAGATAGCCGGGGATGTCCTTCTAACTCAGAAAGAGAGTTCCATTGTTATCTTGGTAAGAAATACCTAAATTAATGATATATCCCTTTAACTTCCTGTTTCAGTCAGTTATTATTTTTATTGTTGCTTTTTGTGAACTTTAATTACATTAAGCAAATGCTCTCTCCCAGAGGAAATTACAGTTTTTACATTTCTATTCATACAGCTAGATACATTACTGAAGCAATTTTGGGTTAAGTACCTTGCTGAAACAGCCCTACCTGGGAATAAAACACATCACCTGTGAGTTGGAGGCCAAGATTTGTATCCATTATACTATAATTCTACCTCAAATATTAATATTTATTTTTTAATACATGTGTAATATATCATGTCATACATACCTGTACAATATGTTGTCCCACGTATGTACTAAATACTTTCACAGTTCTCTTTTCGCTATCTTTTTTACCATGGATCTCCTCCCATTGAAATGCTCCATTCTCTGTTTGTGTTTCCCCGATGTGTTCTCAGGCCTGTGTCATTGCTGCTGTGTTCTCCATTCTGCTCCTCATAATCCTGTCTCCCTGGGCAACACTATGCCCGGTAATGCCTCTCACTCCATGGCTGCGGGCCGAGGCCAGCGCCGGCGAAGCCAGGATTAGATATCGGACCGTAGGGTGTATCCACACACCGGGAACCATTGTCTTTGCACGATAAGCTACAGAAAACCCAATGTAAAAAAAAAAATTAAGAGGTGGTGGAGAACTAAGTAAAAATAAGGGAGTTGGGGGTAAATAAGAAAATTATTTAACGGCTAGAGTCCCATCTGGTAATCACAGATTTATGAATATCTCCACACTGTGACAAGCTATCATTTTAATTAAACACATGCCTGCATTTTTAATTTACTCGTTAGAGCTTTAAGTGGTGGCTCTTGCGCTCTGAATTGAAGACTGCAGTCCCACCCCACACCTCTCTAGTCTTCCATTGTTTTCCTCTCTAGTCTTCCATTGAACTTGTCCCCAGATGGATTCAGTAATCAAAGAGGTTTAGTTCAAATGCCAATAACTCCATAAATATTTTTCTTGTTTAATCAAAGGTCTTTTTGTACAACTACTGTATTATGCAATTACTACTTAAATGCATTGTCTAACTTTAAATGTTCATACATTTATTTAGTTAATACCCTTGTAATGAAAAATGATTTTTGCATTTATAATCTTAATCTTCATGAAACTTCTGAGATTTATATTGTTGTTTTATAGTAGGAGTACATAGAGGTAAAAATGTACCAGATAATTGAGGGAAAGCCAGAGATCCATAGTATTAACAGTTCAGATAAGCTACTGAGTACGACCAACGTAGTAGAAAATGGGAAAAAAATAAACGATGGGAAAGACTCCTGGTTGCACAGAACAGAAGTATTCCGTACCCAAGGTCTGTGATTGGTGGTAGAGTATATCACGGAATGTGTGTCCCCGACCATTAGTGTAATATTCAGGTTAGTGTGATTCTCATCACACTGGAAAGTGTACTAGCAGGTAACAACCCTGGTCCCTCCAACCTGTCACTTTGAAGGTACTGGAAAAAAAAAAACACCCCAAAAGAGCACCGGCGTGCCCGTCGCTTTTCGGCTTGGATTAATCCGCACAAATGGATTGCCTTTTCGCCGCCGACTGTCAGGTGCTCCCGCACGCATTCGTTCGACATCGCTCCGACATCTCTCCGAACTTCACATGCAGAAGCGCAACCCCCTGTGAATGCGGCCTAATTAACCCTCATTACTTACAGCTCATAAGAAGCAATGAGGGGCCACTTGATTCTGGAGAGCTGACAGACAAAGTGACTGATGGGAGGGGTGGGTTGGATTTCTCTCTAACCCTCACAAAGAAAAAAAAAATGACTCTACAGCAAACAAGAAGCACAGTCAGTGACTCCTTTTTATGAGATCATAATGTAATGCAAAGCATCCAGGAAGTTTCACATGCTTCTGATTTACGTTAATAGATTGCACTTTCCATTACGTTGCACCCCTACCTGACTAATGATATCCTAACTACTTTGTTAACAATAGGCTGTTAACGAGCATCTGCAATTGAGAGAACATAGAACAAGGGTTATTAGTGCTCTTAATGGCAAAAATGAAACAAGTCTGGTTCTAGTACATGTTAGTTATCATTATATAACATGTAATAGAGCTGGTGGTGTTTCGCATATGCAATTAAGAACAACTCTTTCTCCATTTTACAGAACTTTCAAGTTACTCTGCAATGGCCTGTAGTTACAAAGTACTTATGATACAATTAGATACTTTGTGCATTGCAGGTTAGCCCTGAAAAACCGAAGATGATCTAAATGAAGTTTTTTTTTCTAAAATAAAGGGTAAATAAAAAATCAAAAAGGTGGAAGCAAGATTTGATCAACAAATGCATAAACTATAAAACTGATGTTTCAAGCCACTGTTTAACTGAGAAATGCCACAGAATGTGTGAATAATCCTCAAACAAGATTTAAAAACAAATAAACAGCTACTTTTTATTTTTTCCTCCGCTCCACATAATAATGGTGATATATCATTTTCTAAAATTATTTAGCTTTCTCTCCCCTGTTTTGTTTGGGGGACAAAAGTCAATATACATTTGAAAACGACTCAGGGGGAAGTTATTAGTTGAATGTGCCAGCGATACACCTCCATAAATGACCCTTAAAAAACCTGATGCAACCTCGCTTTTTAAAAACAAGCTATTCCCCAATGCTTCATTTTCACATAAATATAGAACACTGGGGCCCATTAAGTGATGCGGTGACAGGTAAAGAACAGGAAGCTGCTGGAAGCCGAGGGCCCGAAGTTTACAATACCCAGAAACTAAAAGCCCACACAGTGCTCATATATTTTTAAGAAAATGTCTCATATCGAAGAATAATGGAAAGCTTAAATGTTAAAGGGATGGAGATTGCATATGCAAAATCCCAGCTCATGCATTGATCATTTTTCGAAATATTTAAAATTCCCTCATTATTAATTTACTTTAAATCTTCGGAGAGAATTTCTGACCAGAGGGCTTTCCTGCAAACAGAACTTTGAAAGGGAACTCGTGTCTACACCCACAGTCTTTCAGTCAGCCATATTTTACACTGCACTGAGTGGATAGGACAGGTAGAATCAGACAAACAAAAAAAAAAAAGAATATATGTACAAATAGGCTTTTGAATCGCTCGGTAAATAAGAGGTTGTGATCACAGACGCAGGATGAACCCTACGGTTTGACGGTTTGAGCTTCGGCTCTGCAACCAGCCAACTGTGAGAGAGGGCCAGCATTGACACAGCTGGGCTTGTCTTGCCCGGGGTATGGCGGCTTGGAGTCATCCAGAGTTCTTTGGGTTCCCGCTAGGTGTGATGCTGCCATCTTCGCACCAGGTTGACTGTGGGCTGCCAGCGGTTTCAGTGAAAAATACCCCGATGCCCTCTGATGGCTGATTGCCGCTAGCTATCTCTCTCTCTCTGTCTCTGTTCTGAAGTAGCATATGGGCTTGACTGTATAAAACGGTCACTGGCTCATGAGTGCATTGGAGGAGTGATTCATGCTAACGTGCTAGCAATTAGCACGATGAAGAGAGAGCTGACTGTGTGCGGAATGGTAAACTATTTGATACAAATGAGGATTCCAACTCAGGGAAAAACAATGGGGGGAAAAAAATCTTTAAAATGTTTCTATATAACATTTTACTGCAGTGTCCCATTTTACTTTTAGGTCCCAACCAGTCATGTAAACATGTCTGTAAGTGTGTATGTGTTCATGATTTTATTGTGCAGAAACATGTTTCCGTATATAATTTTTCCTTTCATATGGTTATTGTAATTATAAATGACGTGGAATGGATGACTTGTGACAATGACTAGCATGTATAGCATTCTTCATAAAGAATCAAAGCTGATGTGTCAGTCAGTTCGGTGTTCTGGCTCAAGCATATATAAATGTGTCCAGATTTGTTTTTTTAACAAAACACATAAATCTGACCCATTTTCTGATTACATGAAGGATTTACACAAAAGGGCCAAGCAGCTGGAAGAAAACATGTATGAAATTGCAGCTCCAGTGATAGGTGGAAAGACAATATAATGAATGGATGGAAGTGGGGGTTTCATTTATTTAATAGGCCGTGTGGCTATGGGGGAGGGGAAGGGGGGATGTCTGTATGCTGAAGTGAATTCTTTATGCTTACAACAGACGGAGGGCCTTGAAGGAAGGCACATAGAAGTAGCTGGGAACAACTCCAGCAAACAAACGAAAAAAAAAGAAGAAAGAACACGCTGCAAAGTGTGCCTGGAATAGCATTACCTTTCAGCGTCTGTCTTAGCCTTTTCCATCACATGTGGCCCTGACCCCTCTGCCCTTCCTCCTGTCAGAAAACACACAGCCTCTCATCCTCCACCCCCAAACACTCTTACCCGTGCCCTCACCCCTGCCCCCCAATACTTCCTGCTCCCTCCCCAAACCCTCATTACCACCAGGTAGGTTTCCAAAGTATAATGACCAGGTCATGTGACCTGGCAGCAATGCAGGTCAGAGTGCGGGAACGAATGCTTTTATCCACATCATTTCTGGTGCAGCGCCTTTGCTATGGATGTCAGGAGTATGCCGTCAGGGGTGACATGATTGGGGTTGTTTCCAGGCTGGTGTACGAGAGCAATCAGGAAGGACAGGTTACCGTACCGTAGAGGCATGGCTTATGTATCCTCCTGAAGATCTTTGCATCGGTTTGGGGAAATGAGATTAAACTAAAGGTGTGTCCATAGACACGTATGAACCTTTTTGACATGATTTTTAGGAGACCAATGCACCATTTTTGAACCAAGACATAAGGTAAATACTCAATGAGCTGCATGTATACAGGAGGTATATACAGTGAAACGCTAACTGAAAGGGTTAGAAATAAAGGTATGCTGGTTACATACCTATTATCCTGGACTGTTTCAAAAGCAGTGTGAGATTTGCTCCAATTGTGATGTCACAATTGAACTTCATTTCAATGCAACAACCATATTTGACCAGCTATTTGCATGCCCCTCCCCACTGATGTAACCTGGTCAGGTTACATGGACGCTCTTGAGAGAGTTAGGGCTGCCCTGTTCTGCATACTTGCTTGTATAGCTTTTAATTCTTTGAGATACTGAGGACATGGGCCAAGCACTAGTGCTGCCAGCAAATTAGTGCTGTGGTTCAGTAATATGAATGTGTTAACCCAAGCCTGTGCATTTCAAAGAGAGAGAGAGAGAGGTAGCTGCAGGGAAATAAATGATTAAAAATATTTTGACAATTTTTATTAAAAAACATTTTATACATTAGTTTTGTAAGTGCCTAGGAATGATTTAACATTGAAATTGAAATGACCATACAGAGGTTTAAGCCGCTTGAAGCAGTCTGTCATGAATTCGCAATAACTGTCCCAATCAGGCTTTATATTCAGTTTTGTCCTTATATTCTTCTGTCAGGCACTTTTCTTAATAATAGCTTTCAATTTCTTTGAAATATACACTTTGTTTCTTTTTCCCTATTTCAGTTTCGGTTTGTGACATTCCACTTTGTATACATTTATAGTGTTTATGACATTGAGTAATTTAATTTTCCCATAATTTTCACTTAAAATACAGCTCATTATCTGTGATGTGTGTATATACTCTGATGAATAAATGAAAATGAACAAAACAATCCGCAAAGTTTGTGTATTTACAGACTTCTCCAGTCACTTAAAAGTATAATTGGTTCCAATAGTGGGTGGCATTTTGAATCAGTGGTTAGCAACGTTAGCAATGGAGGTTTTCCCCCGGTTTCCTCCCACAGTCCAAAGATATGAAGCTGGACAAAATTTCCCATGTGTGTATGTATCAGTCACTGCTTGTCTGTCAGGTCCTACAATATTCCCCCAACCCGCATTCATGTATCTCCATTTTTTTTTAAATTACTGAAGGTACTTGCAGGAAGTGAGCTTTATCTGCTTTGAGATAAACATTGAAATCTGATTGTTAATTTATAATAATGTATTAAACAGAAGTTCAAATTAAAATCAAAGTCTCAACACAGGATCTGCTTAACTAATAAAATGAAAAATAATGAGGTGTGGGCTGTTTTGGGAAATGCTAGCCAAGTACTATAACTATCTCACCTGGTGGCACATAGCACAGCTCTGAATGGTGAAGTGACCAGAGGAAGTGGGCGGAGCTGCCATGTAATGTCATTGACTCACTGATTTGAACCAATATTTGCACTTCCTGTCAAACACATTTTCTGTAAACATGTTAAAATTCAAACCTGTGCAGTTTCTGCCTAATTCTTCATTGAAAAGCTGAGACACTTGCACAGAAAATGAAAGTAACCAGAGGTCTGAATTTGGCCCTATCATTTTTCTATGGACATGAGTAATTATCCAAACTCCTGAGGTTAAACAAGAGGCAGTTTAAATATTTCAGTACCGCGTTCACTCGTAAAAACACTCATGTTGATTGTCCAGAGAAGTTTTGGGAAAGACCGCTGTGTATCTGCTGTGAGGCAAATGGAACGGTTTTGAGAAAGCAGGATGCATCGTCTCGAATCCATCCTCGTTTTTAGTATACAATGTCTCAAATCCATCCTCGTGTTTAGTGTACAACGTCTAGGATCTGTCCTCCTGTTTAGTGTACAATGTCTCGGATTTGTCTTCATGTCTAGTGTACAATGTACAATGGATGTACAACGTTTTGGTTTGGTCCCGAGCTTCAGGGCAGGCGGGAGACTCCCATTATAGCAGCCGATGCAGTTTACCCTAGCAAACTGACAGTATTGTGACCCCCCACGCCCGCGTTTCCATGACAACGAGCAAATCTGATGCTTTTCATAATTAATATACTGTCCTCACCTGTACCGTAAGTCTGCCCCGGGGGTACCGAGATCCCGCTGCCTCTCTCCTTCTTCCCATGCGCGACGATTTGCTGCCGAGCGCCCGAGCTGTCCGGAACGCTCCCTTGATCAAACGGAGCGGGCCTCATAAATGTTTCAGGGCCGCCCACACTTTCCGAGCAGCGGCGGCGCACATCCATGTGTCCCCATGGCGATTCGACGTTTATTCTTGCAACCCCCCATCCACAATGCACTCTTCCCCCTCTCCCCCACACTCGACGCCATTCATTATTTAAAAATGTCAGCAGTGACGATGGGACCTCATCCATCTAGTGCATCTTTCCAAAAAAATAAATAAATAAACACTCAGTGCGTGAAGTGGATTTTGCCTTCATTGGTGGAGATTGGGTATAGGCAAGAAAAGCCTAAGAATTCAAAAGCAGCAGTGCATTAGATGGAAATCTTGGCCGTTTTCATCCATGTCCCCAAATATCCATGCGTTTTTTTTTGGAATGGGGGTAAAAAAACTGAGCGGAAGAAAAGTTTGCAAAGAAAATGCGTTTGCATTTAACTGAGAGCCAGTTCAAAGTTAGAAGCTGTCTAAAGAGTCACTTCCATATCCCAACTTTATGAGTTTTTGATTTTTTTTTTTTTATCTACCACAGTCATGCAGTTTTTTCTGTATTGCCAAGAGACTAATAGACATAATTTAATATAGGAAAAGTAATTAAATCTCTAGGGTATACCTTATTAAGGTGCGCTTTGAGAACTTTCATTTTGCACAAAAATTACTCCAGCGCGAAAGAGCTGGAGAGCAAGGAGCTCTTTTATGTATGGAGGAGATTAATACCTCTTAAGAGGAAGCCTGCAGCACAGAACACTCCCGCCCCCTTCCCAAAAAAAAGAAAAATAGAAAAACCAGGGCATCATTAATTGTGCTGTATACCCCTTCTCCCATTCTTTTAGCGATTAGCTGGGCGCTTCTCCTAATTATAGAACAATACAATCAATACTCCCGGCAGATTAAAACTGTTATAACTTCATTCAATTTTAATGGTTGGGATTCCATCATGCTACATAACAAGGAAAGGGGAAAAAGCATTGAAATGTAATTAAAATGTCAATTAAGGCTACAAAACGGGGCACATCCTATTTTCAGTAAGTACGGAAGTGCAGATTACTGGAGTTGAGCGATAGTAATTGACTACGAGATCGTCCTTCGGTGCTGTCCGTCCCGACTCGTCGAGCCAAAATGGAGGGAACACACTCCGCTGCGGCTTTTCAAGCCCATACGCACAAAGTAATTAAATTAATGGTAAACGGCGTAGCAGGCCATAGGCTAAAGTGTGATGAAAAATATCAGGGGTGTGATGATTTAGCTATTCGTTTGTCTGAGGCATTTTCCAAAACCTGCCATTAAATAGGGATAGTCCCCTCTTATGGTTAGAGCTGTAATGATGTGGCCCCTTCACATACCGTAATCTCTTTCACTTTGTTGCAATTTACCTTTCATTACATACTATTGTGTGAGTAAATGAGGGTACACATGTTGTGGTAGGAGGGCAATTACTGTGGAGGTAGTGGATTACAGATAACATGGTAAAGGAAGTGCTGAGGATGGAAACATCAGGGGTGAATGGGCCATTTTGAAAAAATGCCCCAGTTTTTTTGCACCCCGTAAAAAACCTGAACTGTTTAGTACACCGCAGTGACCTGCTCCTGCCAACTTGGGAGAAGGACGCCATGGCACGTGATTCCTCTCACTCGCATGGCAACCCGTCCCTCACTTCTTTCCACGCTGTAGGCCAACCACCAATCACACGCTGTCCACCACCACCAATCACACTCTGCCCACAACCAATCACACGGTGCCATGGGAGGATTTTGCAGTCAGCATACATTCAGTTTGTGCACCTGCAGAGGCCACTAGAGAGCAATGAGACTAATGAACTGTACTCTGCTAACACACATTGCTATGCTGGTTGAGGGGTATTAAATCAATTATCAAATACATAAAATAACCTTGCACTACTGCTTCCCTTGACTGCCACATTTGAGAATCTCTGATTTATACTCTTCACTGGTTACAACACTAGTTATTCAAATCTGGCCCTTGAGGCCAGCAGTATGGCTCAGTATCGTATTCAACATCAGTTTATATCCTGAAGCAGGACTGCCTATGAAGATGTACAGACACAGCTTGCAATTTTATTTTTGCAACGTACCTTTTTTCCTTGTCCGATGTTGATTACTAATGACGCTAATGTAGTGTCATTGTGGGATTACGCACTCTTTAAAGCATGCACTACGACACCATCGAGTATTTATTTTGTCCAATTTTTACTCATCTGCCCACATCCTTTCACACTCTACAGGAGAACACACCTGTGATTGAGTTGACCCCCCAGGCTGTGCTGGATAGATGAGTCACTGAACTGGCGAAGCCTGATTCCCATCACCACGGGGCCCGGGTTTCGGTCTGGATTATTACGTCGGGGGTTGGTAAACACACAATGCGCTTGTGTGAGTACCTGCAACAAATACAAACAAAAAAGTCAATACGGATGACCCGAGATAATGCTTCAAGGTTAGCATGCTTCCCTGATTTCACTCAAAATGTGACCTTTTTTTAATTGGACCCTTTTGATGTAAAAACAATTGAAAAACTGTAAATGTTTAAAGCAGTGGACCTCGGCCCAGGTTCTGGAGAGCCACAGTGTATATTTGATTTTGTTTTTACCTAAAATCCCACAACAAAACCAGACCCAAGAAACTAGGTAAGGAGAGTTAATTGTATTTTTTAACTGGTCATCATTGTTAAGCAACAACAAAAACCACCATACACTATGGGTGCGTTCCAATACTCAGATTTCGTCTCCTCGCCTCCCCCACTTGTCTCCTTCTCTCCTCTGTGCCCTCCCTCCCTCCACTGTTCCAAAAAGGTAGAAGATGAATTTTGTCTCCTCCACTCGCCTCCTTCTCTTCTCCAAACAAAGGATACATCGTTGTATCCTACCGTGGAAGTCTTTTCACATTGTTGGGTGACATCATTGTCATCAAATTTTGACTGGCTTTGGTATCCACAGAATCAGACGAAGTTACACAACTTCATCAATAGCCGAGATCGACATTCATGAAGTGCTAATTAGATTAGCAGTTCCAGTTTTCATTTAATCACCCTGTTTCTTTGTCTCCACCCCTCATTTCCTCCTCTCCTCCCCTCCACTTATTTCTGGGGTAGGAGATGAGGGGAGAAACGGGTGGAGAAGACGAAAAAAAGTATTGGAACGCACCCTGTGGCTTTTCAGGATCAGAACTGAGGATAACTGGTTTAAAGAATGATGTGTGTTTTCTGATCCTCACAGAATGGAGGTATAAGTGGAGGGCCCTTTATCTCTGTTCTCTACAGGTTCATGAATAAAAAAAACAGTATACCGTGTCATCTGCTACCGTTCACATGTGCTGTTACGGTACAAGACAGGAAAAAGGAAGTACAAACAAGGTGGGCGACATGCAGCTGACAAAAGGCAACCTTGAGCAGGCTAAAAAGGCCAGTCTACATGCGTGTGCTTTGAATTCAACAGGAAGTCAGCTGCTAGATTTTTTTGACCTTCCCATGATGCAGCTGGGTCTCAAAAGCCCTCTGTGACCTGAATGACACAGCAGAATAAGCTTAGTCTGTCAGGGCAGGAGGCACATCTTCAAGCGAATGGTAACAAAATGGTACAATCAAAAGGTCGCTGAGATTTTTTTTTTTTTTTTACATTTGTAATATACATCTTTAGGCATGTGCTGTTTCCTCTGTGGACATGTAAAAACACAGTAACCTTCAGGTCAGAATATGTGAATAATGGAAATATCGATGGCTTGTATTTGTCTACAAGATGGAGTTGGACTCAACAGAGCATTCAAGATCGCGCCAGGCAATCAAGTGCCTTTGAGTGGTCCGACAATCTTTGATGATGCAAGCGTTTTATCGGCGCCCTTTGATGACATGGCCTTGGTGGAGGAGGCCAGCAGGGGCGAGGAGCCTTCGGTCCACCTTGCCGCACACTCATTTCAGGACCGGCTCGTTTCCCCTTTTTCCTGCCGCTTTGTTCCAACGAGGATGCATTATTCATGGGGAGTCGCGTTTACAGATGGCTTCATTTCCAAAGCCTTGGATCTCAGACCTCCTTGTTGTTTCAATAAGCCACATTTCTCCTGGTTTGGTTCAAAGGTTATGCAACATGCAGCTGGTTTTTTGAACATTTTTCCTTTGTGTGCATATTTCCTTTTCGAAAACATGCACGTTTGATATATTATGCACAAAAACTCTCTCACACACACACACACACACACACACACGACACAAAATGAAGCAGACATGCATCAACGACTGCATACTATTTACTTTCCGTTTGTTTTCTAAAGATACGAGCAGCATCTTCATCTAAGGAAATGCTTTCTTTTAAATTATAATGGTGGTTTTAGCAGTGTGTCTTATTCCTTCTTACTTTTTGTCCACCAGCCAGCCTCGCGCCTTTGAGGTTAAAACTGTACTTTGAGATGAATACGAGGCCTCGTCTGATTCGTGTGCGGAGCTAGACACGAACTTGGCAATAGAAGGCCTCGGAAAACCTACAGATCATCCTCTATCTAAGACCTGGTAAAAATCCCAGCTTAGCCTGTTCTGTTACCAACGCTAATGCACTTACACAAATGAGAACTTTTCTGGAAACGGTTTCCAGATATTGCTTCCTCATTTCCAAGATTAAGCAGCTTTTTCTGATCAATGCAATCAGCATGTTTTAATTAATTCCTCAGGAACAAATTATTTTTTTGTACATTTTATTTGATTGTTTTGTACTAAGGAAAGGGTCATGGCCATATCAGGCCTTGTGGAGAAAAAAAAAAAAACAAAAACCTTCAAAACAAAAAAATAAAAACATAATAAACATTCCTCTCTACAATTTTCAATTTTAAAATCTCATAAAGTCTTTGCCGAGGGTGATTTTTTTTTTTTAACTCGTCTGGTGAAGCTCCCCACCTTAGCAGTTCGGTGTGGCCGTATGGACAGGAATAATAATAAAAAAACCATATTGCTGTAAATATTGCTTAATATTTTGCAGTGAATCGGCATCAGGTGGGTGGGGCGCTTTCAGAAACACTGTTTGAAAATGGTTCTCTGGAAAGGCCTCAAGCCTTAGAGAGAGAGTGGCAGCCATTATTTCATACAGTAATATTGTCTTTTATTATCACAGAGAGACAAGATGTTGGTGTACACCCAAAAAAATACTGAACTAAAGTCTCTGTTTATCAGTGCAATACCTTTCCATACGCTCTGCTTATGTGTAGTTTGTTGCATCATATTAAATATATTAAAATCATAATGTTTGCATAGCTCATATACTGACAGAAAATTGGACTTTTTATTGCTCAGGTAATTTGGCTTTTCTGTGTTTGGAAATGGTTCATTTCCATACAGAATTTTCACAAAACACTAGACTGCATTAAGACTTTTAGGAGACTTTTTTTCACATTATCTTGTCCCAAAATGTCTCTGATCACAGTAGAATAATATTTTTCATAAATTAATGCAAGAAAAATTGTAGCTCATACTACATTACAATATGACTGCACACACTCTCTGTCTCACTCACACACACACACACACACACACAGATATATCATAATTACTACTGATTCAAAGTAATAAAACTCAGATAACTCACAATAACATTTGTAACTACACTGGCTAAATTCGTATTTTTATTTATAAAACTTTACAATCTGAAGGTAGGGGATTCCCAGAGTGTCTGCGCTTTAAACATCCGGTAATTTGAAAGGCCTCTGAATCAAAACGGACAACCTGAAACAACCTCTGTAGGCGTTTCTGGCTCCTCGTCAATGGCTCCTACATTATTTGGACTTTGCATGCTAACATCAATGCCAGAGATCAATTCACCCCAATAGCTCATAAAATAAAATGAAATTAAATTAAATAAATAAAGAAACACAAGGGGAACATTGAACTGGGCTCCAATTGGCTTTGAACAGCACATCAAAAGGAGGTAACTAAATTCTTAAAATACAAAAAAGAAGCTTGATTTTCAGAGTGCTTTGATGCTTTTTTTTCCATGTTTCACAGGATTTTATCCTTTGTTATACAAAATACATGAAGGCAGCGATGAGGTCTCAAATCCCAAATGTTGAATTGCAATTCTGAACATTCACAAGGCTGGGAGCCAGCAGTTATGTCTAAACCAGCTAATGCTAACTGAAACACCAGAATACTGAAGGAGGATGACAGACGTGTCCACACATACATATTCACTTTTGTTCTTTAGCATAATCGCTATCGGCGTCTCTCTCTCTACACTTTCCTCGCTTCTTCATCCCCCCATTGATTTGATTGACAGTTTTTAAATATTGCAAGGGAGGAATCATATGTTAAATGGAGGCAGACTTTACTGTTGTCAGAGAAGCTTCAATAAATGACCACGTGCCAACCTCATGCCTATCTATCGATTTATCTATCTGTTTAGATTAATGCCAGGTTCCACAATTAATATTGCTCAGGTTTAATATGATCTGGTGCAGTGATTTAATAGAAGTGAGGCATGTCCATAATTTTGTACATTGGACCTGGGAAGTATCATCATCAATTTTCCCATAGACAGTTTTTCTCACACTATAATTATAAAAACAAGAGATCACTGAAACGTCTATACCAGGGGTGTCAAACTCCAGTCCTGGAGAGCCGTAGTGTCTGCGGGTTTTTGTTCTTTCCTTTCGATTGGCAGCCATTTTAGGCCTTGGAAACCAGGTGTGTGGACTCTTTAGCCAACCAGTGATTTTAATTAATCAATTAAGTGCTAAAACACACCAAAAACCAGCTACCACTGCGGCCCTCCAGGACTGCAGTTTGACACCCCTGGTCTATACCATGAAATGCCCTTATATGAAGCAATGGGTACCAAACAAGCAAATCAGGTCTCCATATTATCTTAATTTTGACAAAGGTACAGGCCTCACTAATGAGCTACATGTCCCTTCATTAGCATAGACAAAGCTGGTGCAAACTGGTTGAAGGTCTCTCATTGGCAGCAGTAGCTGTTATCATCCAATGAGGCAGGTATTCCCTATAGTGAGGCCCTCCCGAACAGCCAACCACAGGCCACCCTGTAGGTCTCCCAGCGTAGGGGCTGTCAGAATTCCTCTCCAGATGATAAAACATCACTGCTTTGATGGCTAGCGCTTTACTCTGACACTCTACCAAAACGCACCCATTAACTATTTCCTGATTGATCAAAGAGGTCCTTAAAATAGCATAGCATACTGCAAAACGCCCCAAAATCTGTGATATAAAAAACTTCAGCTTTCATTTTTTCTTCATTCATTTCAGTTACAAGAAAAATGGGTAACCTCATTTTAGGTGGCCAATAATAAGACTCTAAGGTCCATAAACTGGGCTTATTAACTGGTAATAAATGATTAATACATCAGTGTAATAGATTTATAATAAAGGGGTGCAGACTTACTAAGAGATTACAGCTATCATTACACCAAAATTATATCAAAATTTGGACATTTTTTGACAAGTCTTCATACCACTATTTTTTAAGAAATCCAAAATCACAAAAGAAATTGCAGAGGATTTCAAAGCTAATGGGCCACCGTATTTGTAGTCATATCATTTGCGGCAGCTCTATTTTAATTGGATAGTACGACCAATCACTTCTTGAACACTGTAATTGGAGTGCATATCTTTTATTCCTCCCCTTTGCTCTGTGAATAACTCTTGTGCCTGACTTGCTTGAGTCTCCCCAAGGGGAGGAACAGTGCGAAATTCTCTCACTGGCTTCAAGATGAAAGCGAAAGCTTCATTCTACAGAGACAAATGAAACATGAAAAGCAGCTGAATGATTCCCGACAATTACAGGGAGGAATCAATTCACGCTGTAGCACACAGGCAAGCTAGCCTAAGGGTTCATGTCACCCTCATACCTGGTTTCTAGTACTAGTGGAGTATTTCAGGAATAGCAATTGGAGGGAAAAAATGACAATTCTTTCCATGATCTTAGCTAAAATAGTAATAACTCTCTGTGCCACAATCAACATGTTGACACTTACCTCTAAGATGTCTTTACCAGTCAAATTCACCTCCAGTAATATCATGTCAAGGTTGATCTTGATTAGCTTGTATAAATGCATGGTTTGACAAACCTCTAACCCTGAAATTCTTCCTCAAGTGATGTTTTTGTGTACTTACACTTTTTCTGAACCTATGACTAAAGCAAACTATAATATATCAAGTATTGGAAAGACAGTAACTACAACTCCAGCAGTGTTGGTATCCCTAACTATATGTTATACTTCCCAATTAGAAATAAAAATTAAAAAATCTAATTTTGACTACTATTTGCAAAATCCTTGGCTATAGAAGTTCGCAACCTATTATGGTTACTTTGTCAGTGTATGAATAGTTTTGATTACCCAGATGGCCTGATTTTGTTCACTTATGTTTATTTTGTGAGGCATAAAAGTTTACACTTGTGTAGAGATATGTTTCAATTCACAATGTAGATAGAAATATCCATTTCTTTGACACACCCCTTGTGCAAATGTCCACATCAATGATTGTGTCATTGCCTGTATAACTTTTACTTACAATTAAAGTCTTACTTTTCCATCTTTCCAAACACAGTTTGGCGATATAAACAATGTGATATAGTTCCTCTGAAAGGTAATTTCAGTCTCCGTTCAGAAGGACCTACATAATTTAAAGGTCTGCTGGTATTATCTCTCTTTTAGTCAAATTGACACCATAGACGATTATCCATAAAATGTGGCAGTGAGAATGCAGAGATGTAGTGTGCGATGTGGGGGGTGGGGGTTGGGATTGAATCACATTACCACATCGTTTCATCACCTAGGGCAACAGCGTTTTTCTACCTATATTCATTTAAACATCAAATAAATCCGTTTTTTTGGAAATTCATCGCTGTATCCTGTGGGAGTCTTATGGTTAAAGCCACTACCCACATCTACATCCCAGTGACATTTTCTCCACAGTGGCTCTGAGCCTCGCTGGAATTGGTTGGAAATAAACCCAGCTTGCATGCTGTGTATAAAGTGAGGGTTACTATGGGCTGGAGGCAAAGTAGCTGCATGTATTAAGAAAATGCTGCTTCTTACATTCCTTTAGAAATATCCTCCCTTCTTCCCACACTAAAGAAATTACGTGCTGTAGATACCTGTAACTACAGCACATCTTTCCATACTCCTTTCAAGACTGTTAAAGTGTGCAGAACATGTAATTGTAGCTTCATAACAATTACAATGAATAATACATATGACAAATTGAGCAAAGTGTCTTTAATTAAAGTTTATTTTTATATGACCAACTTATCAATCAGGCATTATTGTTACAGTGTTTTATACTATTTTGTTTGCACGACACAGTTAATTGTGTTACAGTGAAACTAAGTTTGTGAGGTAAGAGGCAGAAGTGATGGCATTCAAAAAAAGATCTAAAGGGAATTTTTGGACATTTAAGCTCTTTTGTTTTGCAGAATGGAGCGGCCCACTAGTACCATTTTGATTACTGTTACATTATAGTCATTTAGCTGCCCCTTTTTATCCAAAGTGACTTACAGTTTATTAGGCTAACCAAGGGCCAATCCCCCCTGGGAGCAATGTGGGGTTAAGGGCCTTGCTCAGGGACCCAACAGCAATGGTGTTGCTGTGTGGCTGGACTGGGACTTGAACCACCAACCTCAGGGGTCCCAGTCATGTACATTAGTCAGTAGACTACAGGCTGCCTACTGACTACTGACCATATTACTGACTACTGTGCATGCAATATGGGAAATTAAACAGATCAATCAACTAGCTCTGAGGATCCTGTTGGTGATGGTTTTGAAGAAAATGCACGGGCTGTCAGTGTCAAAAACAGGCAAGATTCTGCAGGAGAACTCCATAGAACCCAGCCCAGCAGAGGGATGAAATAGTAGAAAGTCTTACGACGCCTTGTTGAGTTATATTCTGCAACTTTGAGGAAAAAGCACTGCCTGGAAACCTCTGTAGAGTAGAGCATTGTGGGAAAATTGCAACTAATTCTCACTGACTTTTCCCCATCGTTCATTCAAAGCTTTAAAATTCCAACTTCAGACTCCGCTTGGGATCACTGTTGATGGAGATGTTGATCTAAAAGAATTTTGATAAAATTATCTGTTTGAAGAGCAAATCCAAGGGAAAAGCAACATTTTGGAAAAACAGAGCATAAATACGTCGTACCAGTGGAGATATGATCAACTAATTTCTGTGCATAGCAAGTATATCCCAAGCCACGCCATCCTTAAAAATGGCCCAAAATAGTGGTACGTGTGACATGCAAAATACAGACCCCTCACAAAAAGATGATAACTTCATAAAACACCTTATTAATGTACAAAAATACACTTATTCAACTTCACGGTTCTTCCTCTTCACTTTTCCATTGATTAACTGGAAAGTCCAGACCAAGGAGAATAAATCGACAGGTGTATATTACAAAACTGGAAACATAGGAGACGCATCCAAAGAGGAAAATATTTATGTGTCATTCTTAGTTTGTCCTGGTTTTATCCAAAAGAATAGCATCAGTTTTCAGACTGTTCATTGACAATGTCAGAACTCTAGGAGGAAAGGACATTATCTTGTCACCCAGTGAAGGGAGAAAACTATTTGGTTCACTTTAGCAAACTGTCTCCATGGACAATCCGTGTGTGCTTTCTGTGGCAGAGTTGAATAGATCATTTATTGCAGCCTCACGGATGTAAATAATAGATTTATGGCTTTCCCACAGATGTCTCCGTTCAACTGAATGTGAGCCATCGTCGTCCAACTTTGATAACTTCTTTAACGAAAAATGTGGGGGCTCCAAGTGGCTCACAGGGTAAAGCACATGCCTGGAAGCCCCAAGGCTGGGCGCCCGACTCCCAGCCTGGATGCCACCAGCCACGACCAGAGGCCCACAACAGAAAAAAAATTGGCCACACCCCACTGGCCAAGGCCAGCCAAAGATTGACTGATTTGGCAGAAGTGGGCGGAACAGTTCCACCTATTAAAAACAAGCATACCAGAGTTACTTGCTGAAGACTTTGAAGAATTTGAAATACCCAAGAATGGATACAGGCTGCAATTACATGCCTGTCTAATGGGAAGGACCCTGGTTTTGAGTTACATCATCCACTTTTAGCAAAAAATTATCTTTACTGACATTCTGGTAGATAAATTACAAAGGGTTTTCAAGGAGGCAAAAGATAACAGCTGATTACCCAGCATCTCTGAAAACTATCATACTCAGACTCAATAAAGATTCAGTAGAATGTGTGAGATACGTTCCATATCACTCATTAACTAGGAGGGAAAACTTGTTCATATACATCAAAAAGGTCCAAAGAATTTCTGATGAGGAGGAAATCACAGTCATATCACACTCTCTGCAAAATTGTCACCCGAGCCAAACGCTTTAATATCCATAAATGCTAAAAAGGCGTGAAAAACTTAAACTGACTTAATGGTCACCAAATGAAATGCGATATCTTGGTGTGATATTCAAGTCTGTCATACATACACTTTCTCATTATGACCTGAAAGATCTCTGAATTAACATGTATCATGAAAGAGATGACGATCTTTCCCATTAATTTAGGCACAGAAATTGTATATGCAAACAATCTGACGAAAAACCGAGAAATGCGGTAGAATTCAGTGGGTTAATCTTAACCAATACAAAGAGTTTGAGTGAAGTCAACAGAAAAAAGGAAAAAAAAAAAACAGTTTATTTTTTTTTTTTATGAGTGCAGACAGCATCGTTTGCAGTATACCGCAGTCACTGTTTGACTTCTATGCTTACATGCTGAGAAAGTAGTTCTTGTATCTTCTAGATTACGTAATTTACATAAAACCTATATTGGCCTATATGAACTTGGATCCTTTGAACACAAATAGTTCCAACAGAGTACATTTAGAGAAATACCAGCAACACTGTCTGAGTTAAGCAATCGTAATTTCTACACATGAAGCCTCCATTTCATTTACAGTCATATTTCCATCCACTTCATCCATTTCATCATGCACACGCACACACACACACACACACACACACACACACACACACACACACACACAGACTTGCATGGACACACATACATGCACTCACATACAGGCATGCACAGACACACACAACTTCATGCACACACACACACACTCAGGAAATATAATTTAAATGTAATGGAAATATATTGCAAATGAACCCAGCTTGATTCTGTTGTAAGATGGGAAGGATAACACTTAAGGTAAATGGAATGTGACTATACAACATTAAAATTCCTGAGTAGCAATTCAATTTATGAAAAGTCATTCAGCATAAAGCAACTTCTACTGAAAGGTCAGACACAACAATAATGTATAAATTGATAACAGCATAAAATCAAATTTTATGGATTATGCTGTATTATGAAGAAGTTTTCAGTTGTAAGCACAACTCTCACATCAGTCCTATAGATGTCCCTTGATATACTTGATCTAAGCTCTACTAACATTGTAGAGGTTATAAATATTGTATAGCAATGTTATTAATTATGAATTGATTAAAATGCCACTGTTTCAGTACACATTGTACTGATTGATGGCCTTAGCTAAACTTTCCCTAAAACCCTATCATATATAAACAGTAACATGTCTAGCATAGATTAAATAAGATAGGTGACCCTTTCAAAATGAATTTAGCAAATGTTGAATTTTGCATTGCATAAAATGTGGTTTCCCAGTTATGCACACTTGGATCAATACCCTGCAGTTTTCAAGATGACTTAATTCATTTATCCTGATCTTGATCACTGTAAAGCCTGTCTTGGCTTTATAGTGCAGCTAAACCTGGATCAAATACTTATTGAAAAATGCATTAACGATTTATGTGTACTCCTGCAGACTCCCGCCAATTTTAAAAAAGGAAAGACAGACCAAAACATTACGATGTGAATTTTGAAGTGAGATTTCGGCCTGAATAATGGTGAACGCTGGCCGTTGAAAGTGATCAGCAATGTGCTCAAAACTCATTTCAAACATTTACTTGACCCACACAGATGGTCTCTTATACTTGCACGGTTGAAGAACCTCACATGCCGTTTCATGTTCATTTTTCACTTTTTTGCCAATTACACTAATACAGTTTTTAATAATATTTTACATCACTAGTTGTATGACACTACTGTGGGCTGTTGCGAAAACAAGGTGCACCAGCAGCAATAACAATAAATATGCCAAACCAATATGTTATATGTTGTAAATGCCGCTATAATTGGAGTCGTTACATTTCATATGGTCATATAAGAGCGGTTTTTGTGAACCCTTAACTTTAATTTCAATGGAATGGATAATTACATTGACCAAATCGACGTGTGAAACCTGGCATCACCTCTGGTCCGATAAGACCCTCACAGCTTTTCATTCATTACGATACATTTGTATAATCATGTAAAATGTTAAAAGAGAAATAAATAAGTTTGGTTAAAGGGAAAACCACAAGAGGTGCCGTGACAATTTTTCTCTCTTATGGTGGAATCTTACTGGCCCGTTTCCCACAGGAGCTCAGATTAAACTGTGGGTGATATTACATGTGCGGATAATTCCTGGCATCATTTATTCTTTCAAAGCTCTACCGCTGCCTCCTGAAGATGCATGGGTCCTTGGATTGTGTTCGAATTGTTTAATTTAAGCAAAAAAATTGGATCTACTCAGCCCTTATCCTAGGTGACTGTAAGGTGCTGATTTTTTTTTTTTTCATTTTTTAGTCGCTGACAAATTTATGATGGCATTTTTACACAAACGAGGGTAGGTGCATTTTACGTGGGCATGTCTGTGATGTGGGCGCCCTTTGGATCGGGGCTTCTTATTGGCCAACGGCTGTTATATACCCAGACAAGCTTCGGGATGCTACAGCGGGACAGCTGGTGTGGTTCAGACCGGGAGGCGGGGCTTTCGCTGGTGACCAATAACTAGCCTGCGGGATGGGGGATGGAAGTTAGGGCAGAGCAGTGACGTGAGGCACTGAATCTGATTCACGGCAAAAAGTACCCTACTCCTGGCGTAACACAGAAAATTGTAATCCCATCACAAGGCCCCAACTCCTAAACCTGGAACCGTAAGGTAGGTGCCTTTATAGGCTAAGCCACTGTGAAGCCAATAAGCTGCTACTTGAAAAGCACCGCTCACACCTGTGGGACCCCGTATCACCCGAACCAGAACGTCTCATGTATTAAAGATGCTTTCCTTAAGCACAAACAACAAAAAAAAAAAAAGAACTGCCATTTGCGTACATGTACCGTGTAAAGTGAACAAAAGCACATCTCTGCGTGCTAATTTTCGAAAAACCCAAGCATATGCAATAGTTTCACATGGCGTGTAGAAGGCACTTCTCATTAGTGATAAATGGCTTTAATTGCAGGCTGTCCATATAATACCACCGCCGGTCCTGCAGCAGAAAGGATAATAAAACGAGTCTTAATCGGAGATGGAAGGAAGTGAGCGGAGAGGAATGCTTTGTTTGATAGTCTCAGCGGTGTGACAATTAAAACAACTAATATGCAGTAAATTACGTGTGCTTTTATTTCTGCTTCGTCGAGGGACGTTTCGATATTAGAAAAATAACCAGGCCGCACTGCAACTGAATGCAAGAGAACCCAAGTCGATAACAAGAGGGAGGAACGGAAGTAACTGGCTCTGTCGATGCCCTAATTGACTTTTTCTAGCCAGTTCAGAGGACTGGATAGGTACATATTTACTGAAATTATTGGTTGAATAAATACAGTTTAATGCGAAAGTATTGGGGTAGTTGTGTCAAATTTGTTATTTTTGCTCATACCAATTCCATTTGTATCTGTTATAGAACTATATTACAAATGCCAATCAATTATACAGTATAAATATTTATACAAATACAAAAACATTAGTCTTTTGTATGTATATACTCATATATATGTATATATCACAGGTAACAGATTGTAAGGGGTACTTGTGAACATCCCCACATGGAAAGAGTGTATAGTGTTGAACTGATGCTTTCCTGTTCACAAATTTACTTTATTGCTCGGTCTTATCATGCCGTCACTGTAATTTTAAGATTTAACGTCTCTCCCCCTCTTTGCGGATAATTTCGGTGATTCACTGAGAGACAATACATCAGTAGAACTACCACCTGCTCATCGCTGATGTTAACTGATGTACAAATCACCATTCGCCATTTGATGCATCACTGTGGAAAAACTGTGTTGGCTGCAGTGATAGAAAATGTCAAAAATTCTTTAATGGGTATCAAGTAAGGTGGACTATTGTGGGAAACCTGAAAAGGAAAAAAGTCTGGGATGTACAATTTTGATGTGAAATTAACTTGGAAACAACGACAAACAGCTAATTTACTGTAAATTAGTAACAAAAATCTGTTGCCTAAGACATCCTTTCTTATATGTCTGAAAGTCGGTCTATTTTATGATGTTTTACAACGGAAAGTGTTTATTTAGAGATTTGTTCCCATATTTGCTTATTTACCATAATTTATCAAACAATGCCACCACTGTCTCCCTTAATTCACTTAATATATGCAACATTAAAAAAAAATGTGGGTCTCTGAAATTCTCCAGAATAGCTTCTCTGTAGCATTATCAGTGAAACCCTTTCAGAACAATACATATTAAATATTAGAATTGAGATTAGCATAATTCTGTCACTGGATGAGTCTGCTTCTGTTGATTTAATTAGCATGTCTTTGATAGTACATCCTTTTTGGTAATCTATGTCTTGAATTTGCCTAGAAAACCAACACAGAGATTTAACAGAATCATAACCAAACAGTATGAATAGCCTCTATTATACTTTAAATGTGAAAATAAAATATTCACTTCCATCCCTGCAGTGGTATTGTTAAAACACAAAGAAAGTGGACTGGAGTGTCATCTGTAGTCTCTGTAAATGTAAAAGACCATTTAGAGACCACTGAGTGAATAAATCATGCAAGTGGCATGCAAATATATTAACATATCATTTGCATACGCTTCTTTGCATACACCCAGCATTGTGGACGCAGCTGTCTGAAGGAACCCTTCTAGCAAGGGACCTGAGGGAGGGTGGAAAACAGGCGGAACTGTTGCCAATAATTGATTTGACCCAATCATGCGACATTGCTTTGGATGGCAAAGTCTTTTGATTGGCTCTGAGACATAAGATTGACAGAACATGGTCACTCCATCAATAGCACTCATGAGGTCTCCCGCTCTAATCTCATTAGGAGTGTATTGCCACAATTAACACTATTGATTTACACCTAGGGGACCAGGACACAGAAACCTAATTATGAATTAACATTCATAATGATGAAAGTATTTTGGCTGATGATTCTATCTGAAGCAACCTAATGTTGATTAGGCTAAACAGGGGCCAAAACCCCCCTGGAGAAACATGGGGTTAAGGGCTTAGCTTAAGGGTAGAACAGCTGCACTGATCTCATTGTGAGTGCCATGGGGTTTGAAATTTGAATTTAAAAACATTGTGGGAAATTTCATGCAAAACAACCTTCAGTACACAAACATGTTTTTATATATTAAAAAAAAACACCTGCATTGAGTGCTAACACTGTGTCGAGGAAATTCCATCAAATAGATAAAACTTGGATAATGAAAATGTAGCAGATTGAATAAAAGGTGTATGAGAAAACACCTCTCCATCTGCTTGACTGAAAATATTCTCGCGTTCATTTGTTGTGACTCGGATAATTTGCGAGGTATGGGCTTTCTGGCTGCTCTGTTTGAGATGTCAAGACCTCAGTGAATAGGATGGCCTTCTGGGTAATTTAAAAACAATTGCCTTTACATGGCGATGGTTTAGAGATGGCCGTGCATCTTCTGTTGGTTCTTTCAGCCCAAAAATAAGACCCACACAGCATGCTTTCAGTACTGATCAATACATTCCAATTTAGGGGGTTTAGCTGATTATTTTGAGAGGGTAAGTGTTCAGAGTATAGTTCTGAACAACCACACCTGGACTGCTCCAACCACAGTTCTAGCCTGCACCATCCACTGTAAAGTTTAATGGACACAGTTGTCTCTCGTAGTGGTAAACTAGTCCTCAACTAAACTCCAAATGTTTAAATTCTGAACACTTTTCTGTAACACATCACAGTTGTTACAATTTGTTTTAAAATGTATCATGGCGTTTTGGGTTTCAGTTGAAACACATCACAATGTTTTGCACGTAAACAACATGTTTATTTCTATTTTAGCACTTCTCAAACACTGGTGTTTGCATTAAAACACATGACATGTTCCATGGTTTTACAGTGTACAGCAAAATTTGCTCTTAATTTTGGTCAGAATTCGAGAGAAACCTCAAAGAGCATGTTGAGAGTTGTGGCGTTATCTCAGATCTTGAGATACAATCTTCATATTTCAAAGTAACTATGTAAATGTTTTTGAAATACTAAGTTAAAGTTTTTAAATTACTTTGGAAATGATGGACACGCATAACTCTCTTGTGGGAGTGTGGTTAATTGCGTCTTGGTGGACGGACTATGATTTCTGCTTCAGTTGCTAAACAGCAACCGAAGCTGTAAACACAAGATGGGGAAAAATAATGAATCAATAGCAACACTGACAGCGACTTTGTACACGGTGTTAATAGGCTATGTTCATTTTGATCTTAATGGTCCTTTGGGGCGAGTCAATGAAGAAAGCACCGTTTTACATATCTGAATGTGTTCTATAAGCTTGGAAGTTATCTTTTCAGTCAGGAGAAGTGATGGAAATGATCTGGAGATTCACAAACAACCAGAATGTACCTTTAAAGTTGTCTCACAATTACCTACATGTTTACGTTTATCCTCTCTAATTATATTTGGCTCGTTAAGCCGTCATGAAAATTAACTCTCCAACCTTGGGGAAGGAAGGCATCTCAGAGTTATAATTTGTGTATTCCTGTTGACCTGATCAGTATTATTTCTTGCTAAAAAAAAAAAAAGAGCTTATCACAAATAAGTAAAAGTTATGGATAAATATAGGGACATCCAGAGCTAAAAGCAGTATGGCATACCCAAATCATGACCCAAGCACAAATTCGGGTCTGAATTCCTACTTTATGATAAAATAGCCTGGGTAACGATACATCAATAACAGGAGGAGTTGCTCATCATTTGCTCGTTATCATTCTTATATAAAGGGATCGTCTTCAGTCCCGTTAGAAGTCCTTATTTCAAATATGACCGATACAAACTTGATTCTGAGGCCTTGTAACTGTAATTTAAAGAGGAGAACGTGTTTATCTGTGTAACTTTAATGACAGCGTATTGTCTGTGATATAGGTATGATTATTAAAAAAAACAAGAGATGCTGCTTATGCCTGCAATGAGTGTTTAAATATTTAACAGATGGAAGAGAAGAACATCTTACAGACCATGCTGCCCTGACAGTGTCGTCCATGACCCACGACAAGTGGGGGTGTATAATTAGAGCCAACCAGCTTTAATGGTCTCATAATATTGAAAATAATGTTGGCTTTTTTGCTTCAGTTGTACACACACACACACACACACACACACACACACACACAATGCATGAACTGAAGAAACCTCAGAAGCCTTCCGAGGAGGGAGAAAGCCGTAGATAAACAGAGAGCGAATGAATAAATAACTCCCGCATCAAATATATACAATCTCTTTCTGTTGTCTTTCATTATGCAACAAGACACACAAAAAAAAAAAAACCAAGTCCACTTTTCAGCCAAAGAGACATTTAAATATTAACACTCAAATATTACAATGGGGCGTGTGAGGAAGACCAATAAGTAATGTTGTCATTGGGTCCAATATGGTGTTTTTCCTAAATTATACAAACTTTTTAAGAAAGTGGAAACAGAACTCTGAGTCCCTGGAATTTCTGGTTTGAAAGCAGAGTCCGGGATTAAGATCTGCAACCGGGATGAAAAAAAAAGACGTGGGCTCGTTCTTGACGTTGGCCTCACCTTCTTGCACTTCCATATATATCCTCCTTCTGATTCCACACCTCTGTAGCACGACAGTGGGGCTCCTCAATATTTAAACCCAGCAGATGTCAGCTCCGTTAATGCTAAACGTGTCCTGTCACGGCCAGGACAGCAGAGAGTGCACCCCCCCCCCCCCCCTTCACGGCAAAGCCCGAGCTTTGATGTGGTGCGGGTTCGAACAAGGATATGACCCGTTTGCTGCCTTACTTCGAGACACTTAAGTGCTAAGTCAGTATATTGATGGTGGCTGCTGGGTTTTTAGACTTTGATGACAAAGGTTAACATAAGGGCAATGTGGAATAACAAAATAGGAGGATAGTTATTTGTGTACTACAAGGCAGTTATAGCTTCAGCAGTTCTTGTTGTAATTTATGTTTGTACGTGTTTATTTCTTTTAGGTGGGAACATAAAAAAGCAGTGCTTGCTGTAATGCAAGGATGTTGTACCTACATATGTTTTTTTCCACAGGTTGGAAAATTGTGTAAAGTCTACATATGTCTTAGCTTTGTTGTATTGGGAGAATGTGCATGTTTTCAGTAGATGTTTATTATGAATATTTTTGTATGTTTTCTGTAGGACTTGGCACTATTTGGGAGTATTCCGTACAGTTTTGGTGAATTAGCACTTGCATGTAATTATAAATCATATTTTATTTGGACAAATATTGACAGTATCAAGGCTTACGTTTCAGACTTTCTTTGGCTTCAATATATGTATTGTGAAGGAGTAGCCTTCACTGTTGAAATGGCTGTGGGTCTTCGCTTGTTACATGTAAGTCTTGTGTCTTACCTGAAATTGATTAATTGAATGGAACGTTAACATGTGAGTCATTGTGGGCCTACTTAATGACAGGTGTGCTGTCTCAGGGGAAGGGGTTTTTGGCAACCATTTGTAAAATAGCATAAAAATGTTTGTACCCTTTCTAAAGAAATGTTTTTAAATGATTGTGAAATGAAATTGCAACCGGTTACGTGAACTTAAGTATGTAGGCATTGTCAAGCTTAACGTCAAATAAGCCCTTTTTTAATATATATCGGCTCTGATGGTTTAAGAAAAACCCTATGCTATTGTCCGAGGCAACGGCCAGCTTCGTGACATGTACGTTTATGGGTGGATTTTGTCTTTTTTTTGAAAGTTTATATCTTGGATAAAAGTTCTGACTTTGTCGTAACATATGGCCTAGATTCACTTTTGTATCTGTCTTCTGTCAATCTATTAAGACCAAAACACATGTATCACTACTTTCAAAATGCAAACACAATTCTTAAAATTTGATTGCAACTGACTAAACAGATCTGATCTGTATCTCCTTTTCTAAACATCCTGGTTTTCTTGTAACATGATTATGTTTTGTATGGCAGGCCCTGTTTTGCCATATGTTATGTACTGGGGGTTCTGTTTTTTATATCATGTCTGTTCACAGCTGTTTTTGCAGCTTAACAGGGATATTCGTCTTGGTTTCAATCTTCTTCTTCTTTTTTTTTTTTAAATCTATGATTTCACTTAATCGTCAGTGTCTCCCTGACAGGTGAAAAGACGCCTGTATCTAATCCGTCTGCCCCTGGGGTTCACGGGGACCATTGAGCTTCTCGTAGTTTGGCTTGTTTGTTTTGATATTGTGAATATGTATAAACCTCATCACTGAATAAGAGAGTACTGATGTTCCCAATAAAAGAACACCCCCCCCTCTGCCCCCCGCCTCCAAACACACTTCCACCCCCGGTAAATATCGTACAGGCAAGAGAAATGCAATCAACCTTCAGCACCAATTATTGTCAAGATTATGATGCATTAAAAGCAATTCAGTGGTCGCTGCCTTATTACAGTGTATGTCAAGGGTCATTTGCTACCTAATGGACTTGCTAAGAAACAAGGTACTAGGTGGCTTTCAAATAAGAAAAGGCTGTTTATTGCTATTGCATATTTGTTTGTTTTTTTGGGCGATGGGTGACATAGGTAATTCTGATCGTTTTATATTCGGCAAATGTGAAGCACAGAGGGATAAGCACACAGGTAATAAGTGATAGACTGTAATCCAAAATTTTATGTTTAAAACTCAATCATGTCTAACGTGTTCCGCCATCTGGAAGTTCAGCAAGGTTTAAAGCACCTTGGAGTGAAATCAGATAATATGACTGTATAATGAGCAACATCATTGCATTTAACATTTCATAGAAATAGGGATAGCTTCATGTACACTGTAAAACCGTAGAACATTTTAAAAATAGGAACACCAGTGGTTTAGCTCTAAATGCCTTAACCATGATAAACATCTTTATGTGTTTTTTGTGTTACAGCACATATAAACATGTTTACAAGGTAAACACTGTAATGTGTCTTAGCTAAAAGTTTGAACACCATGACTGAATCTCTAAACGCTGTGATGTGTAAAAAGTATTACAGAAAAGTGTTTAGCCTGTGTTCAGAATTTTTGGGTTCACAGGTGCATGCCATAGCATAATATAAATAATTCATGTTATATATTAATGTATAAATGTATTTTCATTTATATATGAATGTGCCCACATGTGTGGTTTTTCTTTCATTAGAAAATAGGTTTGACATAATTTATGTTATTTTACCTTACTGGTCTGGAAGATAACTAAAGCTTGAAAACCCAGGGAGGGAATAAATGTTTTAAAACCTGAATGAGAGAACAGTCTGGTACTAAAGGAGAAAATAAAAAGCAGAGAAAAAGTAAGATAGGCAGAAAAGAATAGAGTTTGTAAATTACAGTGACAACCTGACTGTAAACCAACACCTTCTCCTTGTGCTGCTGAGATATTAACTGTGTTTTATATCTACTGTATGCATTAATGCTGCTCTCGCTTCCCCTACCGATGCTGTTTCTTTCATTTTCTCATTTTACAGTTTTCAAAAAAGTACAGGAAATGTACTTTCACTGTCTTTTGATGTGTTTTTTTACCCTCTAATAGTTAATGTTCCTCTTTTATATATGGAACAAATCCTGAGACAAGAAAGGACGTAGAGTTGGTTATGAACTGTTTTGAAGGAAATGTTTCAAGTCAACACTTTCGCGTGTTGAAGCACTAAATTTGCAGAAGCTGTTTAAGACTGGTGTTTACTGTAAAACCACATGTTGGTTTCTTGATGTAATCAAAATGTCTAATGACGAAAATGTTTCCAATTCGCTGGCTTATCTGTAGTGGTCTTCCAGAGCTTCAGAATCTCTATGCACCAAGAACAATGGCAGACTTGATACCATTATAGGTATGTACTGCGCAGATTACACAGTTGAGCAGAGTGTACCAAAGTCACTCGCCTTCACTCTTCGTCCCGCTCGATCACCTCACCACTTCACTGCAACCTTGTAGGCCCCTCCTCCTTTCCCCCTCGAAAACAGGAAGTGACCTTGCTAATCCCAAAGAGAGTCAAACCCCAAATTGAGTTTAGATTGGATTTGAGATGACTAGTCTATTTCTGTCAAGTTAAACCTACCCCAGTCTCAATCATTTCATAAAAAAAACATTGTCTTGTGTTATTGATCATATATCACTCATATTTTTAAGATGAGAATTCTTTTAGAAAGTACCCATTCTTCTCAACTACATAACTTCAGGATGCAAAGTACTACTATAGTTCTATTTATTTTGTTTAAGTTTAGTTTTAAACATGTTTTCAATATGTTTTATGTAATTTTTCATATCAGTAAGTGTTGACTTACTAAGACTGGTGGCGGTAGCAATCCTACCCCCATCCCCTCAAAAATTGATGAAATGAAAATTGGTGTGTGGAAGCCAAAGTTTAAACCACCAACAGAAACTCTGTTGAGCCGTGAATATTCATATGTCCTTTTATACATCATTATGGTTATTATAGCAGAAAGAACCTATTTTTGAACTGCAGTGTTTTTCATTTCTCATGAATGAGAGCCTACTCCAGAGATCCACAAACTGTGGCAGAGACATTTGGTGAAAATACACTGAATAGTTATTTAAACTGTGTGAAAGAACAGAAAATGGCAGTCTTTTGGGTGCAAAGAAATGCATGCTGGGTAATATTCTTGTCTAAAGTGTCCAATTAAACACTTAGGAAGAAAAGACTGCATGTTCATACTCTCTATTTGTGTATCAATATGATACTAAAACATATTACTGTATCTTCTCTGTGAAATCTATAATTGTGCAAAATTAATAAAATGTTTTCAATCAGCTGAACATGTGTTTGAAAGCACACAAATAAAACTACCACTATATGAAAGTTTTTAAAGACTGTCCTAAACATAGGTGTATTCACATGCATGCACAAACACATATATGACCATGCATGTACGCTGTCACACAAAAACATCAATTTTAATACTAATTTAAAAGTTAGGTGTGATTTCGAAGTATTGTTGATAGTTTAACTCCATCGAAATGCTCTCCTGCCAGAACAAAACATGTGGTAAAATAGATTTGCATACATGGCTAATGAATATTCTTTCAGAAGTTTTATTGGATGTGCCAAAATTATCATACTATTTAGAAAAACTTTTTCATGCATTCCCTAATGAGGTTATATCTGACTGTTATTCTAGTGCTAACCTAACATATGGGAATTTCAATTATCTGGGGTTTACCCATCCTCAGTTAAAAGTCTTTGTTGACTTCATCAGTGGTCATAGGAGCAATAAATTTTCAAATGTTTCACATATATACAGGTTTTTGCACATGTGTGGGTATGACCATATATTAAAATGAACTACAGTTAAACAGTTCTGTCAGTATTTATATTTAAACAAATAATTCAGAGATATCCAACAGTGCATGCTGAATAATATGCAAATGCCAGCCACCCTCTAACTGTGAGGGATATGTAAATTTAGTTGAATTACCAAAAGACTTTGTCTTGAAGCTAACTGTTTTGTTTTATGATTTAATATTCCCATAGTAATATGGCAAAGACATACAAAGGATGAATGTCAAACGATAAAAAATAAATAAAATGAAGGAAAGGCATTAATGTTTCACTTAAACAACAGGGCAGCTATTATATGGTGTTGCATGCTGGGAAATGTGAATAATTTAGACTCGTGTGAATTGGCAGAATCAGCATCAGGCTACATACAACCTTCAACCAATGATTCATTCTGCCCTGAGCTGTGATATGTTCCAAACAGTATTATCAGTTCAAAATGAAATGAAACATAACTTATTCTGTAAAACCAAGGAACACGTGACATATTTATAAAGCAAACACCTGTATTTAAATCCTAAACACCTTGACCAGGACAAACACCTTTATTTGTTTAAAAAGTGTGAATAAACATGTTGGAATAACATGTTTGTATGTTTACTATGTAAATTGTAAATGTTACATGTTTTAATTGAAATTCAAAACACTGTTGTGCGTTTAAAATGTGTTGTATCTGTGTATCTTGTGTCAGAACTTAAACATTTGGATTTACAGACTTATGCAATTTAATGTTTTTGAAATAAACCTTTTTGAGATTCATTGATGGCATTTCAAAATGTACTTTTATCATGACTAAAAGAAAGTAAGGGTTTGATTAGTCTCCAAATGTCAACAATTTTTCTTCAATACTCAAAATTATAAACACTCCAATCAATCAATCTGTGCAACTCAACATAAATATGTATCCTTATCATTAATGGTGTTCAGCCATTCAGCTGCAGAGCCTGTTTGCTTTAATTAATAACCAACCTTTCTTTGCTGTCTTGAGTATGGCTTCGACGTCTTACTTTTATATTCAGTGTTCTTGTGTGTGATTGTGAAATATCCCCAGAAGTGATAATTAAGGCTGTTTCAACATGCTTTTCATTGCTCCTTGTTGAGTCGTACTCTGTGTGCAAGTATATACCTTTCAAAAGATTCTTCAGGTTGTCGTTCTGAATTTCAGATTGCGTTTATGTGTATGCCTGGAATAAACTCTGTGATTGTGGCCTGCTATAGCCAACTGTAAATCTAATGAGTAGTTTCAATGAGAAGTAAGAAGACTACAGAGCATGTGCAATCCAAATCAAGTGGTTTTTGCTTATACCACTGCCCATACTGTGAATTGCAATGTTTAAACTGTAAACTGTAAAACCATGGAACATGTAATATGTTTATAATGCAAACACCAGTGTTTAAAAACTAAACAGGATATCAAACCAGGATAACCAATCTGAGTACTGTTCCGTGTTTTAATTGAAATTGAAATCACTGTGACGTGTTTCAATGTTACAGACAAGCAGGTGATCACAATTCAAACATATGAATTTACAGTGTTAACACTTTTCTGTAACACTTTTTAAAAATGCTGCACTGTTTCGACTGTAAACACGTTTATTTGCTGTAACACTATTCAAACACATTGGGACGATTATCCTTGTCAAGGCATTTAGTTTTTAAACACTGGTGTTTGCGTTTGTAAACATGCCACATGTTCCATGGTTTTACGGTGTAAATTCAATCCAGATTTAGAGGGAACAGTTCAATCACAAAATGTACAGTGCAGTCATAAAATTAGGCATGGGCAGTAGGGAACGCATTGACAGAAGGAAAACACATATGGCATTCTGGGTAATGCTGGCAGGGGGCATGATTTCCAGTGCATTTGCACAGCATGGTTAGCAAGAAACAAATGCACTTTTACCTTAAATAGCTGTTGCAACCAATAATTATTTCAGCATTGTCCTTCAGGAGTCTTCTTCTACGCACTGGAAATTGGCCAACCTCCTCAAAACACAATGCATGACAATCTAATTGTATACTTGGAAAGCATAGGTACTCTGCCAGTGGTTTAGCAGACTGCATGAATGAGCAAATATGATTTTATCTTAATCTCCAAATGATAATTTCCCATTTCCATGAAGGCATTTAGCAGACATTCTTATCCAGAGTGTCTGTCACCTCTGTGATCTGGGTACAGTGAAACATTTCACACTTGAGCTGTTCCTAAGATACCTAGGCAGACAAGAAAGATAAATAGCCCTTTCAGATATTGCAGTTTGGTAAAGCGAGATTCGGGAGAAGAACTCTCAGACAACCTCTCTACCTATCACACCCCTTTCGGTCCCTACAGGTATATAAACACCACGTACCTTTACCCATCGTGAGTAGCATTTCCGGCATCCCACCTCCTCCCCATCTCCACCTTCATCCTCTCTTTTCCTAGGGGGGATTCATAATCCTAACAACAATCCATTTTCTTTCAGCCAAAGGGAGGGGGGGTTTCCCTCTCCTCGAGTACGGGACGACTCCTCCCCCTTTTGACGCCAAGCCCAAGTTCATTCTTTCCTATCCCTTATCAATAAACTCCTCTTAAATACTATATCATTGTTTGAGAGTTCATACTACTGAATTGAGAAAAGACAGAGCCAGGGACCCAATGAAACACATTGAGTCTCTTTATGCACATGTGCAATTCAATCAAAAAAGCAATGTAGTCTCTTTGATGGTGTATATTATTGTCAGATAACTAGTTTCAACATTTACAATTGAGAGCGGATATTTGCTGTTCTATCTGTCCTGTATCTTCCTCTCTCAGCTTCTAATTTTTAGGGCCAGATCGTAAATACCTTTGCAAAATAAACAGATTCTGCTTTGAAATAATGCGTAGCATTCTGCTGGGTTCTCTGAGAGTCAGTTGAGGGTATTAATTGAATATCTTGTCTACCAGGTAGAGAAAAGCCGTGAGTGAACTGTGAATTGTGCGTTGACCCTTGTTGCTGTCGGTAAGTGATAATGTCACCTGAAAATGAAGAACTCAAAATGCAAGAACAACAATTACAATACATGGCATCGCTACAACTGTGCAATTCACCTGTCAAAGTAATTCAATCAAAGCATGCAGACAATACGGAGGGTAAAGGGCTTCCCATGGCAACAACAGGGGTGTGTGTATTTGTGAATGTGTTGTCCCGGTTTTTATTCACTGTCAACATATTTCCCAAAGAGAAAATTCGAAACTGGTTATCTTAAAAAGGTACCTGAGTTAACATTCATTTAATTAATGTAAAAACTGGGTTCTGACTCACATTTTCCCCTTATCAACCCCAGCTATAAATTCTGTAGAATTAATTTTCAGACAACAATGAATGCGCTTGGAAGGAGTTTTATTGTGATGTGGCAAGTTGTATATCGGTACAGACATTTGATCTTGGGCTTGTAGTCTAAGGGGGCAGCAGCATGCCTCACTACTTTGGGTGAGGTGAACCCCCACTGGACCGCTAGAAGAGGTATTTGAGTGAGGGGTTGTCTGAAAATGGTTCTCCCAAACTTTGGTTTTAACAAACTCCAGTTAACCGTGAATAGCTCAAACCGCCCCATCCCCCAGGTGATAGTAGGAGGGTAATATCTTCCAGATTCACTCTTCATTCTTTCCCTTTTGCTGGTATATTCTAGATAATGTTCTGCTTAATGTCTTCTTTTAAGTCAACTTGAGGTAGAGAACCTTTACTTTCTGAGTGCAAGATATTTCTGTTTCTGTTTTTGCCATTCATACATACATACATACATACATACATACATACATACATACATACATACATACATACATACATACGAAAAAATAAACTCACTCAGTCTTGAATTCTGATTAACAATTATTTTTGCCTTTCAGGTTGATTCCACCAATTATAAGGTTCAGTTACCAATGAATGCACTTGAAAAAATAAACTATTATTATTATTATTACTATTATTATTTGCTGTAATTATTATCTTTAATAATAATTAACCATTTAAGATTATTTTAATTTCATACATGGACACCATGTTCCTGTATAACAGCAGGTCTTCTGTTCTTGCCACCATGTATTATCATTCAGGAAGAGGATGTAATTAGTATAAGACCATATATGGAAGTAGAGCTGAACATGGCCTTACAGAGACTTCAAAAAAGAGACTTTGCTCATTTGTGTCAATCCAAGCCACAGTGACAAAATCACTGAAAAAATTACTAGTTTTACCTTACAGTATAGAGTGTTCTGTATTGGTGCTGTGTGCAAAGGTACAGTGGCAATTCAGTCTATGGCCTTAGACTTATAAGCCCAGCTTCACAACCATTATACTACACTACCGAACCATTATGCTGTAAAACAAACATACATTCTGTAAATCTGAATGGCGATTGTTTCTTGGACATTTTTTCTTGTGTTTCTTATGCATTAAACACATTTCTGAATGTATGCAACATTCAGTCTTTGCATGGCAAGCTTAAACGTATCTGCTTGAAGTCTGTTGAAAGGAATGTTCCTCAAAGGGCTCTTATTCTTTAGCCTGAATGCTGGATGTAATCAATATTTTCGAACCCCAGTTTAGTTATGGTGGACCTGACGTGAAGACGGAAGCTCTCTGAGGAAAAAAATACACTTCCATAATGATATCCTACCTTCTCAGTATCTCATCGGTGTCTAGGTTCCCGCATCCCTTGCATGGTGATTATCACTGTAGAGAGAGATGTTCTCAGACGCTAAGACGAGAGTAGCTTGAGATCCAGCTATATGTTATTACATGTGTATAACATGTGATCATGTTCACATTTTCTTGGCATGTGTTATTACATATACACGTGTGATTCCCATGTCAATGATGGAAGCTGAGGATTATAAAAAAACAGGAAGGAAGTAAAAAAAAATCTATCTGTGCCTTTCCCCCTCCTGTAAAATGTGAGCCTGCCATTTAGACTGTACTGACTTAAAAGGTAAAAATGCCAGGAACATAAATTTAAATGAATATAATTATTTTTCTTTTATTTTTACCACTGAAAATAGCTTCAAACACACTGAAGTGGAAAAGGTCAAATGTGCAAACATTTCAGTGCGTTAGAGTGAAACAAAATACAAAAGTCTTGTTCATTACAAAAAAATATTCCTGGCACAATCAAGTGAGGAAATTAGTTACAGTTGGCTCTGTGGACCTCAACTAATCAAGACAGGAGCATTGATTAGGAGAAAATGCACAAAGGATTGGCTGTTTTCAGATTCAGCAGAATGCCAGAGCAACAAACACAGTAAAAAAAAAAACAATTAAAAAAATGGAAGTTTTATATAACTGAGGCACAGTATTAGAATTTTTGATAATTTGAACATTTTGCCGATATATAGCCAACATGTATTTAAACTCAAATATCTATTGACCTCTGGTAGGTTTATTAAAAGTGACATCATTTCAGTTACTAATGGGCCAAAGGGATTGGACCAATTTGCAATGATCCCCTATGCTTCAAAATAGCATCGTAATCTATGGGTGAGTCACCTCTACCAACAGGATGTGGAAAACCTGATGGCGCAGAGCCAAGCCAATAAACACCGGATCAATAAATGTGCGGAACTCTATTTGGACATGCATCATCAACAGTGACCTGGGACAACTTCTTGTTTAGATGACCAAGGTTTGAAAGAAGCAAATTTTAAAAGATACTTGTTGGAATTTTCTTGGTTAATAGCTTTATGTGTACACATATTATACACATATTTAAAGATGGATAATTATATTTTCTCATGGCAGTCAGCTACCGATGTGTACATGGGTGTCAGTTTGTTTTGGAAAGTACTGGGGACGACGATGGGCTCAAGGAACTAAAGGCTTTTGACATGTGATTGGGAGAAAATGGGCCACAACAAAAAGTGGTGGGATCATGTTCCCAGTGTAAATGACAGCTTATGAATTGTATACCTGAGGACCATGTGACATATTTGTGATGCAAACACTGATGTTTACAATCAAAATGCCTTGAACAGGATAAACATCTCATTGTGTTTAAAAAAGTGCTACAGTACAAACACAAATTACATATGTGTACAATATAAACACTATGACACATTGTAATTGAATTTGTAGACACTGAAACATGTTTAAGAAGTGTCACATAAGTGTTTAGTGTTCAGAACTTAAACATTTGGAATTACTTAGACATTCAGATTTTTACATTGTAAAACCATGGAACATGGGACATGTTTATAATTGCGAACACCACTGTTTAAACCTTAATACCCAGGACAAGCACCATAATATGTTTACAAAGTCTTATAGCACAAATTAACATCCTCATGTTTGCAATCTAAACACTGTGATGTATTTAAACTGAAATCATAACCACTGTGACACGTTTTAATCACTTTTTATCTCTTGTTATAAACACTGTGATGCATTTGAAAAGTGTCACAGAAAAGTGTTTAACGTGTGTTGAAAACATTTGGATTTACAAGGTAACAGAAGTGTAGGTAACAGAAAATCCTGCTGTGGGTCTGATTGTAGATAGCAACAAATTTAGACTATCCTGTTTAAAAACGAGCTAACAACAGAGCGAAAATTCATGGTACTGTAGCAACAGTACACAGGAGGAAAAAAAAAAACTTGGCTGATTTTTCTGGCTCGTGTTCCGCTAGAGTACCCAGAGCTCTCTGACAAGGCTCAGGGGTACCTGCTGCTTTTTCCCTCAGCGTACTATTGTGAGACTGCATTTACAACACAGGTCAACCTCAAGAACGAAGAAAAAAAGGAAACAGACTTAAAGCGGAAGCAGACATTACACTGCAAAACCATGGTACTTGTTTATAACGCAAACACCAGTGTTTAATACCTAAAACCTTGGCCAGGATAAACACCTTAGTGAGTTAAAACACACATGAAAATGTTATGTTTGCAATCTAAACACTGCTACATGTGTGAATTAAAATTCCAAACACAGTGACACATTCAAAAAAAAAAAATTTTTGAGAGAAGCTATTAGCTTGTGTTCAGAACTTAAACATTTGTAGTTTACAATGCAGGCTAAAATCCACAAGTACACAGCCAGATATCTCATTATCTATGAGTCAACAAAAGGAGTAGCTTTCAGCCCATTAGGATCATGACAGAAGAGGAGGAGTGAGTGCGGTAATTATTATTTATTTTTAATGGGTCTGCGGGGAGGGGGGGGAAACATTATTAAAGTAGTCTACCATATGAAAAAGTTTACAAACCACTATTCTGAATTAATGCATCCACGACTCTGTGGTCCTGCAATCCAAACGCATAAATGAAGCAAACAACAACATTACGTTTTACAGAAATTTGAATTGCGTAAACATATTTAGGACTCTGATTGAACTTTAATGGTTGCCTACAGCCTTTGCAAATTGTACTGTGTGTGAGATTTTTTTATTTTTTTATTTCCTCCTGCAATGTATCATTCTGTCACAACTAACCTCGGAGAGCCAGTTTCCTCTCTGGAGCAAAGCCTGTAGTTATGCGTTAAAGAAATATCGTGACATCACTGTTTGTCCTACAGATTGATGGTCCTTTAAAACCGTTTATAGTTAATTATCCATAATATCATCGTATTCCCAGTTAGCACCATCTCTTCCCGTTTAATGTTTCAATCTAAAAAAATATGGCTCGCATCAATAAAAATTTGCACAGTTGTAAGTCGAAGGCAAGTAAATGGGACCAAGCAATATTTAAGACTTTTTACATTAAGGGATGTAAACGCTGCCAGTTGTGTGTTCTGGTGAACAAAGACACTGCAACCAAACCTTAAAAACCTTAATTGAAACGACAAATATCCATTGCGTTAATCCATTTGTCAAAGAAGGTCCCATTAGGTAGAAATGGTTGAAGCTTTCTATGACCTGTGCCATGTGGATCTCAGACTTTCCCATAACTGGCTACAATTAGCACCAGAAGGAAACTTAATTGAAAATTGATCTTATATCTGAAAACTGATCCCTGATGTGATCTTAAAAATATTTTAAAAAGTGTCATACGAATATAAAATCAGTTGTAATTGATTCAGTTCCATCATCATGTGTTGTACAGTATATACATGCATTGACAAAAATTGAATTTCCATGTCAATAAACAGACGGTAGATCTATCCAATCACATTTTCAGGTCTGTGAATTATCTGTTTGCTTCAGTAACAAATTAACAATTGATGGAGTTCACTGATTAGCATAATAACTGCTAATGTGGCCTGTGTATCACTGGAAGAATATTTGGCACTTTAGGAAAATAATACAAATAAACCATCAATACCCTGTGCATTTACAATTCACAGCCTGGGAATATAATTAGTTTGAATTATGGGTATTTATTTAATTGTGGCTAATACAAAAAAAAAATACAATGAAATATAGGGTAGAAAACACTGGATATTTCCCAGGTATTAAGTTAATGACAGCCCCCAACCAGTCAGAGTCTGGTAATTGGAGTGTAGCTATGGTACAAAGGTACAGTAATTGTAAAAAGAAGGATGATTGATATAGAAAGAATTGCGCGAGTAGAGCAGAGAGAAGCCATTTTGATAGAGATATACAGCCCGTGAAATTTGCTCTGTCCCTCTGCATTCATGAGCACCAAAGAAAGAAAGAGGGGAAAAAAAAAGCTCAGCATTTGACTAGTCGTGTGAGAGAATCCCGTAGGATTAATTTCCAGCACAATGCTTACAACATCATATTTGAGGACACCATTCTGCTTCTGGAGGAGTACCCAGGCCCCCCTCCCCTCCCCTCCCCTCCCCACGTTCTTCCTTTCTCCGCTATTGGTTTGGTATTTATTGCTTCTCATTTGCGGTAAAGTAATACGCTAGACACCCCCCCCCCCCACCCATCCCCCGCCACTACGTTGGCGTTGTAAATTAGCGCTGGGGCAGCTTTCGTCGGACTGAAACAACTGTACGTGCCGCAATGCTGGTGGTCATCGCTCTTGTCACCTTTAACGCCACACTGAAACACACAGGCACATGATTAACCAAATGTATTACACATACGAAGCACAACAAAGGGGGAAAAAGCCTGTTTTACATCTACATACAGACCAGGATTATTTTCCAGGACTGCACCATAGTGACAAGACACCTTTTATTATTGGTTTTGTTGAGCATGCTTTTAGTTATTTAGCTCAGGCTTTGCTCCAAAGTGATGCACATTTGATTGGGCCCATTCTGTCCCGGGAGCAATGTGGGGTTTAGGGCCTCGCTCAAGGGCTCGGCAGCTACACTGATCTTACTGTGGCTACGCTGAGGCTTGAACCACCAACCTTCAGGTGCCCAGTCAAGCACTGCTTTTGAGTGGAAACCAAGTACTATGGCCTTAGCAGACCTGAAAGGAACACGTTAGGCCGACACATGGTCAAATGTTTTACTTATGTTTAACCCTTTTAAACTGGAATATTCTCAAGTAATTTCAAGCAAGGCTTTGGGAAGAATATTTGTGCCAAATATAGAAGAATATAAATAGAAGTGCCAAACTGTCAAAGTATGATACTCCGAAAAACAACTAACAAGGCAAAGACAAAGCTAAGATTTTAATGAGTTCAAAATCAACTGGTGAACATGTGAGTGGACGTTTTTATAGCATAGTACGTGAAATGTTATGTTATGAGTGAACATTTTCCCCAGATTCACATTTGGTGTTTTTGCAATGGCGTCTCGGTAAGCCGAGTGGATCACCAAAGCTATAAGGGAATCAGCTTGATCACCTTTCGCGGGAGATCCAGTAGGTCTCTACCCTGTTTGGCCTCCCTCACCCACAGCTTTTCTTGTTTAGAGCTCAGTGAAGATCGCTCCTAATTACCTCCTCTGCCAGTGCTTTATATTGATCTGAGACGTTAAAAAAAAACCCAGTTCAATAAAGGAGGGCGGTTGACAAGACGACAAAAATAGGAGGAAAAAAAAGAAACGGCACTCAAATTTTTAGTCGTTTGACTCTGCCACATTAATCAGTCTGGCAGCGGATGCAGGTTCCAACCCAGATACAACAACGTTCGGTGCAGTTCCAAAGACAGAGTGGAGCAATACAAAATAATGGGGGAGGACAGAATAATGGAAACAGCAAACAATATTGGAGTATTTATTATCTAATAAAGAGGTAGCCTGCCCTTTGCCTTCAGCACTGCTTCAGTCATTCATTTTTGGAATGCAATTATACAGTTTTTGAACTGTTGCCAATGGGATATTGAACCATTATTCAAGAAGGACAGCCTCTAGTTCTTTGAGAGAAGTTCTTTGAGATCTACCCCGCACTCCACAGTACATTTCAGAACTGCCCATAAAGATTCAATCATACTTTACACTGGTAATTGGGGAGGCTATATCAGGGGTATGGTTTACTCCTTATGTATGTGAAACCAAACTTGAATACATTTAGCAATGTGTATGAGGTGGGGGAAATATAGTCTAGGAATATTGGAAAACCTTGAGTGTACCTGGTTGCATAGTATCGCTTTGTATTTACGGGCTGTAATTCTACTATGCAGAGATCCAATAGGTCCCGCAAGATAACAGATTCACCACCATGTTTAAAAGTTTGTAAACAGCCAATGTGGGTTGAAGGCTTCTCAAAACATCTTTCTCAAAACAAGAAGCCGTTCAGATGTTTTAAGATGAGTAAAGGATTGCGTATTACACTATTACTTTCTTCCACTGCTCGTAAGTCCAGATTTTGTGCCCATTTTATATAAGGTTAAGTGTTATTGTGCATTAGCCTTAGTCATATGCTGTTGCCAGCTGGCAGCACAACCATAGATATCAGCTTTATGATGTCCATCCAGTTTATGCTAAGATATAGATTCTGTTCTGTGTTTTTTTTTTTGAGGACATTGTTTTATGGTGTTTTGTAACTATAATCTTCTGTCTACACCTATCCATATCTGTGAGGACTTTCTACCACTGCTCCTTTCTGCTGCCATTTTTCCTTGATCGGGACAGAGTTATGGACAATTTTGATAATTCTGCGATGGAAACATCTGCGGTTGAGGAACCAGCTATTTCAGAACTTATAGGTCTCTCTTGTCACTTCAGCAACATGTTGGATTTCAAATGTATTTTGCAGCAGTAATTAATTACTGATTTTTAAAGGTAATAAGGCTAACAGGTGGAAATACTGTACAGGTTTAGGTGAATATAGACTATATATGTATGTATACCATCAACTACACCACCAGATGTCATTTTCTTCGAATCCCACCTCCATCCTTCCATAAATACACTTGACTGTTTGAATGTTCCAGGTTACTGGGGCAAGGTAGCCGCACATGCTTAACTTCAGAATTATTAATCTCTCACATAACAGCTGAGACAAAATGATATTTCTGACTATTATTGACTGCATATGTTCACTTGCTGGCTAAAGGTTTTCACCTTTTTTTGAATACCTCCTGAAAGCATTCAAAACAGTCCTCAACAGGTATATTTTTGACTGGTTGATTGACTACTGCTATGTAATTAGCCACTTGATTGGAACAAATAAAAAAACACTTTCAACAGCAAAGTCATGACACTTCAAAACTGTCGGCTTGCCGTCTAACTTGTGATAGCCCTTTTTAATAACCTTGTTAGCGAGCTCTCATCATCTCCATTTATTTCAAAGCAGCTGCTGAAAAATTAGCACATAGAGACTTGGATGCACCCGATGTGAACCTTGTTAGCACGGCCACCTCAATGCTGAGGTCAGAGGACTGCATATTCAGGCAAAGGATGCTTTTCTCCGACCCCTGCAAAAATGTATAAACAGGTTAAAACAATGCCTACATTCGAAAGTACAAAATGTATTCGATCAATTAATCTACAAACAAGACAGCAATGAAATTTTCAAGCAAAGGAAAAAAATAAATGAAAGGACTCGTGGGGTCCTGTAGAGACCATTTGAAATATGCTTCAACTTAAAGTCAATCTCATTTATACAATTACTTTTTTAAATCATATAATATCATACTTAAAAATTATTAAGATGTATACTTTATGTAAGGGAACGTGAGTCTGCATGCAGTTTTTCAAACAAGGACAGGTATTTCACAAACCGATGTTTCAAGTTGTCAGTCAACGATTCACCTTCTCTGTACTTGAGAGCAGGCCTCAAAATCCCCAGCTCCTGGTTTTCAGCACCAAGGACAGCTCAGTAATCAGCTTCTCACACACAAACACCGTCATTTAGGACGAGTCTTTTCAAAAACTCAAGGCAACAGCTGAGTAGGCTCATGAAAAAAAAACATACAGGACCCGGGGCTGTGGTGGAGTTTGCGCATTTGGATGTTGGAAGAAATGCAAGTTCGAACCAACTTAAGCATAACAAGGCTTTCCGCACAAGCTTCTGCGCAGCTGACAAACGAAGAAATCTGATGAGTTGCACAAACCAAAATGAGTGGCAGACTTGAAAGGACCTTTGAAAGGACCACTAAGACCTACCTCATGTAAATGTATAATTGCATGTGAAACCATGAAAAACATTTGAAAGAAAAAGAAGCGTTTAAATGCATGTGTGCTCTTATGCACTTATGCAATCGTTACGTTTGGAACAGATGTAGAATGCTGGCACAAACCTTTCAACAGACTGACCTTTAAAGGTTCGGCTCACTCAGGTGCAGTCTATTTGTCAGTCTACTGATTTGACTGTGATTGACAGTATAAATTATTGCATTCACATCTTCCATGAGAAACTTGAAATGATGAATATAGGTTTTATAAATGACTCCCACAAACATGCACACGTACGATGTGTGATGTGAGTCTGTGTAGTTTGGTGATGTTAATGGGTCGTAGACTTCATGCTGCCATTGCATTTAAGCACCATCCAAATAAATGCTACACTTTCTTTGATATGCTTTTGGAATCGCTTGTTAACAGCATGACTGAAAAAAAATCCAAAAATGGCTGTTTCTGAAAAGCGGCAAAACATACATACATGGAAATACCGTAAAATAAAAGCTGGCTGTCTATACGTTTCCTTGTCCTCATATTTGATGTCAAACACATATGCCTGAAGTATATAGCAAAAAAAAAATACATTTTGTTAACACAATAGTTTGTGCACAGCGTCTTGTTATGTAGTTTGAATACTCGACTCAAATGTGTAAGTCTCCTCGGGTACAATCAGCAGGACTGAGTATCAATCAATTTAATTGACTGAAATTCAATAAACTTCTTAGCAGGAGTATGGAGAAATGAAGAAATATTTTGCCATCTCACAGGAACCCAATGAAGGATTACAAAACATCTGCGTCAGAGAGAAAAGGCACGAATAAGCATTATAAACGAATAATACCAGCTGAGGCGCGAATCGTTCACCGCGCCTGCTGAAAATCACAGGGCCCGCAAAACAATCTCACAAAGTGGAAATTGACGCAAGTGGGGAAAAAAGAAAACAAAGCAAAAACCACCTCTTCTCCTCTGAAACTGTAAGGAGTCAAAATTAATTGCCTGAGTTTTTTTTTTTTCCTTTTAATCTAATTTTAAATGTATTACAGCAATTACAAAAAAAACAAGAGATAAGGTTTTTCATGACAGAGGACAAGTGCTGATAGGTAGTAAACAGGGTTCTGGGAGGCATCCATTTTGTTTTGCTTTCATGCAAATCAAGGACTTCCTGTGGAGAATAATACCGGGCCTTTGCTAAAGGGGCAGAGAGGCACTCCGCGCCACTATCGCATCTCCTATGTGGGAGGGCAGACCATCATTGGTAGTATTTACTGGCTGGAGCATATCGAAGCATAATTACCCATCAGCCCCTACATGTTAAAAAAGACAACAAAAAGAAAATTCAATCCCTACCCCCATTCCCTGGAACTAAACATCCAGGAGGTTTGTGTTTCATATCAAATGATTGACATTCCTCTCCTCTGTTCTGTTCTGGTTCGTTTTAAAGCCTGTCCTTTGTGACAAGACAGCCGGAAGAAACGGTACGAAAAGTTACATCATTTCAAGAAAAGTGAACCGGGGTTCGTTACAAGATGAAAGCAGACATATCCAGCAATACCTGGATATGGTGTTCCACAAGGAATAAAGGTACACATTTTTGGTGCAGCTGTGCTTCCTGTAGCAGGAGGCTTAAACCCCAGCTTGCATTTTTCCTGCGTGGAGGTTCTCATTGGCCAAGTAACACTTGACCCTGGCCCACCAGGGTAAAATAGGGCGTACACCAGTTACAATCACGCCCATTGTAGCTCTCTAGTGGTCTCCCCCAGCAAAATGAATGCATAGACGCCCACAAGTTCTTGAAATGAGCATGTTAGCATTTTTTTTGTGATTGGTGTACATCTAAAGTATTGGAAGAACTATCCACGACCTGACCTGGGGAGTTACATGTACGGCCCCATCCTCATAGGTTTGTTTTTTCTTCACAGGCAAAATCTGTGAGTTTATTTTGGTTATCATGAACCTTACCGCAGCACTGAAACACTTCCATCCATTGCAGAACATTTAAGGACGCATGCTGATGAAATGTTTCAGAACAGAAAATCCATGTAAATATTTCAAGGTGAAATATTTTGGACATGTCACATTGCTCTATTATTTAGACGTTTATTTGTACAATGCACAGTCTTTTTGTAAGTGGGTACGATTTTGCAGACAAGAAATTATCTTCTGAGAGCATTCGTCAGGCTCTCAAATGCTCAGGTTTCCATGGAGCACGAAAAACAGCCAGGAGAGTGGCCTCATGCCGCAACCCATGGGGTGTCATTTCTGCTCCCGCCTCCTCTGTATTTAAAATTGATGATCCAATAGCACCGTAACCTCGGAGAGAAAATCAAATCTGACGCAACGCTTTCTGATGCAACCAGCCGGTTTACCTCATGAAGCATTGAGAATGGGTCATTTCAGTTCATCTCCAGAAATGAACACAATCCACGGCTGAGAACTCTGCGCTGCGTGAACCTGTTTAGTCAGAGCGCAAACAGTAGGGACGGTTTTTATTCCTTTTATTTCTGAAATGATTGATTTGTACAAGAAAACGAAGGCTGCTTGGTGCACGACGGCCATTTTGATTCTGCTGTGTAGAAGTAGCAGGCTTTCGTCACTGCTTGTTGATTTCTGTAAATTACATTTTCATGGATTTGTTGACAATTTATAGTGAAAAAAATTGAGTAGCCAAAGGCAGTAGTTACATAACTAACAGTTACAATTAACAAATGATTGAAATAAGTTTATTCTGACATAATGTTCAAAGTCACTCTCCAGAACAGACAAGGCATAGGGTGCCAATTGCCTCTTCCTTTCCTTCAACAAGTTATCAGCTGTGCTCTTTGGCCATTGACCAGAAGAAGCATACATCATGTGCAACTAATGCAGGCTGATTCCTATTGCCCAAAAGGCAGCACCTTGAACCCCTCTAGTGTTGAACTGTTGAAGCTAAGTAGGTGTCTGGTTGGTTAACTCTTGGTTTGGAGACTTCACATGAAAACTGAGATAGTAGTGGTGGTGAGAGTGTAGAGTTACCTTAACCAAAGAAAAATCTGTTAATTCAGTACAGTGACAGCAGCACTGTGCTGTAGAAGGTAGGTGCTTTCTTTTTGGTTGCGTTATTACACCCAAGTCCTTCAAATCCCATGGCAGTTCTCAGAAGAGTAGGGGTCCATTGTCTGAGTAAAATGCCAATAAGGACCAGCTTTCTCCACCTAAAAAACATCTATACCTCTCAGTGGCTATATTATCCTCCCCTACTCTGTTTGCCCAGGTTGTCACTGCAAAATTGAGTTCTGAAGTGACATACCTGGTTAAGATCAGGGATAAAACTACATTACCAAAAGAGCCACTCTTGTTCAATGCTGGTGGAAATTTCTATATAATATCTGATTGGTGGGGGAGGAGACATGGGTAATCAAAGGTATATTGTTTAATGCAACATATGCAAAGTCAAAAACCATACAGTATATCTGCAGCAATAACAATGCCCCTACTTCAGTATTAAACATACCAGAAAAAAGTGTCAGACATTTCGACTTGCCATAGATGTATTCAATACCTCTCTAAGAAATAACCATTTTGTTCTCAGCATGAGGTGGCTTTATGTGAAGCACTAGGGAGTTTGTTGTTTTTCCTCTCTCTGCATTAGTGGCTGTAGATAAATCTTGTGAACTCTGCCCGGCTCTGCTTGCTCAAGTCGATAGCAGCGAAAAACCGTCCATCGATATTTCCATTTATTACATGATAGACATTAGAGCACATTATAATTATAAATATTTGCAATCAAAGGCTGCATCCAGTGGTGAATACTCAACTCCTCTGAATGGCGTATCAGTGCTGCAGTATACAAAGACTGGATAATTCAGGAATTATGCACATTACAGACACTGCAAAGTGTATTTAGGCCTGGGATATTGATACACATAAACTATCATGTTACCTTTTTCAAATGCAAAACCATTTTTAACAATTTGACTCATCGCTCCTGTCCCAAAACCATGCGTGTTAAGAAATTAATAAAGATTTTAAAAAACCCCTTCTATGTAATTAAGTCAACAATAAGAACAAATGTTGATTGAGTCCCAGTCAAAATTAAGAGTGCTTATCAAATCCAGATCCTTAACTCAATAGTTATGCGTCATCTGGAGAAAGAGCATTGCCATGCAAAAAGGTAGTATACCTGATATACCTTTTATGGCTTTTAATCCGAAAGTTGTGCAAATCGTCTTCCGTGAAATTCCAAGAAATGAATCAGTATTGGGTAGGAGATGGGAATCGTGATGTAACAAAACGAACAAAGTTCAATATGAAGTCCTGAATGGATGCGCTAAATAGACTCAGTTGTGTTAATCGATTACATGATGCCAAGACCTGTGCCCCGTGTTGAAGGGAGCGAGCCACAGGAAATGATTGTCAGCTAAGCAATATTTCCAGCCTCATCCTTCCAGGAGAAATTATTGATCTCACCGGACAGCCTAATAACAAAAGAGCAGAGAAAATTAAGCCGGCTTTATTGTTCTCCCAGCAAAATAAGAAACTGGAAGCGCTGGATATTGGTTTGAGCTTTTTTTTTTCTTTTTTCGAATACTTGTCGTTTTTGGTGCACAGGCACACAAACAAGCCGTTCCACTGCACTCCAGAAAACCAGGGTGAGCTGCTTTGGAGATATTGTTTCTTTGTTCCTTTTCTAGTCCAATAATTTGCCCTTTGGACAGGATTCCAGTTTCAGCAAATGATTTTTTACGTGTTTGAAATTTCATTCTGCTGGCCTTTGTTCCATTTTTTTTTTGCTGGGCATTAACCAAGAGCAACTGAGCACTTAAGGGGAAAAAATGCTAATCAAAGCGAAGCGGGGGAAAAAACTGTATTTCATCTCGTGGTAGTCAGGACACTTCTCAGCCATTTTCAGGAAAGCAAATGACATGAAAATTATCGTGCTCTATCTTTTATTACCCTTACCTATATTGACAATGTAAATTGCTCTTGTAATGCCTTCAATTTTAACTTAAATACACCGAGTTTATTGGTGTGATTTGTTGAACATTCTACCTTTCATCAACATAGGCCACAGGTCTTAACACTCAGTATCAAGGTACATTTCTGCCCTTTAACCATTGGCAAAATGTTACAAAAATGTTATCAATGTGTCCCAGATCACAGGTTGCTTCTATATGAAGCATTAATGAAGCAAACCTTGCTGAGAATAGACTGTTGTATGTGGTATACATACTTTCAGATCTGGCACCCATACACTGGAGTAAGACCGAGTTTCTTCTATGGCGCTAATGTGTTGCTGGAAAGCAGTGCTAACAAACATGGAAAATTAGCATGTAGCATGCATTTTCAAACTACTTCGGTTGTAAACCCAGTCTTCCTCTTCTAATTCAAGGTTTGAATATGATATCTGGTAGATTTATCATGTGGGACAAATTCTGAATTGCTCTCCAAGAAGACTTCAGCCTGACTTGTTTGCTCTTATTTTCGGTATTGTGAGAAGTAGTGCAGCAGTGAGCAGATGTTTCTGATGCAACAAGCTACCACTGTGACGCTAAGCAAACCAACACGCCGGCTGCATCCAAAAAACACTGGCATTTGAGAGAATGAAGACAGAGCCAGGATATCTCTCGCTTAAGCCCATATCTTGGGGAAAACATTTCATCCTGACATTCAAAGCCCTTTTTGCTAACACTTCCAGGAATTTCGAACCTGCGTGCACGGAAATCCTTTTTTTAGCACGGCTGTTTTCAAAGTCAGCCGCGGACCTCTCAGGGGAGTTCTCCTTCACGGAACAATATGTAGGTGTGCAATTTTATCTGAAAACACCGCTTCACACCTACTCCCATCCACTCTCGTCTAGTGGAACGTGTGTGCTTTCCCTCTTCCTACATACTGCCTCAGTGTCATTTACGGATTCGTGTTTTATTTAAACGGGAGTTAGCGCTAGCCTTCAAACAAAAGGCCCTTCCCGGTGCAGTCTTTAGTGTAATGGTGCATTGAGAGCTGCTGTTGCTAAATGGAAAACTCTCAGCAAAGCGTGTTCATGATGGAGGCTAACAAAACACAGTACAGCCCTCTGTTAGTACATTTTGGGAGTAAATGGCTGCACTTTTGCAGGTTTTAAAGATGAAGAGATGTATTTACTCCATGCACTGTATGAAGAAATGGAAGTGAGGCCAACTTCCAACCAAACCAGCTAAACTCCAGCTAAAATCGCTGTGAAGTGAATATATTATAATTTTAAGTAAACTTTACTTTTGGGTACAGTCCCCCTTCTTCCAGGTCCTAAGAACTATCAAAAGTTCTATAAACAGAGACTTTTTTGTACATTGGTGCACCGGCAGAGATGGAGGGAGGAGCCAGCTCCACTGCTCTTCCCATTGGACTGCTGTCAATTCCTGGTCCCTCCCACAGCCAGGAGACAATGCAAGAACTTGAACACCAGTGGCTTCACTGAGGAGGCTTTCCAACCAACTCAGGTGTGAGCACTTACGTACACAATTAGGCCTCTGATTTAGGCAAAGCCTATTTGTTTTCTTGTTGACATTATTGTTGTATTGTCTGTCCCTCACCTCTTTTCTCAGCAGCCATGCCTGCCACTGTGTCACTCAAAAATGTTGTGACAACCTCAGATGAGTTGACTTACAAAAATTAGTAAAGTTAGTTCTGATGCTCTTTCAGGCTGTCACTGAATATGTTTTTGATGCCCATATTTTTACAAATGATGATGATGATGGTGAGTCTGATTCAACACATAACCTAAATGTAAAATTCTGAAAAGAGATTCTCCAAGCTCATTGTACTATATACAGTATTGATACTTGCAGAATTGTGAGCCTGACAGTATCAATAGCTAAACTGGATAATACTTTGCTTTGAATATATTTGTGCTCATTTTCTTGCAAATATACACGATTTGACACATGCACACATGCATACACACACACTTATGGGATGTTTTTATATATTATTTTAATGGAAATGGGGGAGTAAAGTGCTGCACCAATCTGAGTGATACATGGTGGCCATTTTGTTCCCATCAGCTCCAGCTGGACCCACTATCTGTGCTGTGATTCAGTGTGTCACCGGGTAATACTGTCACATCCCCAAATAATATGCAATATGATATGCAATACAATATTTGAAGAAAAGATGTGATCATTTTCTCTCTCCTTTTCGTCTCACCCGATTGTTTCTTTGCACATTTTCTGTGTGCTCATCTGACGTTAGAGAGGTGACTTCCACTCCAGAGGTGTAAAAACTCCAGCAGGGAGTATTTCAGCTCAGTGGATATAAATAGGTTTGATGAGATGAAAAATACCCAGACGCACACACGCATACCCAGAGTGCTCTCCCCCATACACAAGGAAGTGACCTGGTTTTTTAATTTTCTTTCTCCGTTTCATTTTATTCAGGCCAAACAGAGGTAGAATTCTAAATACAACTGGCACTCAGCTGGCTGGAATAAAAGAGTGTTTCTATCTATCGAAAAAAAAAAGTCAATGACAATTTAATCATAGTGATGCATCTAGAATATTTTTCATGTCAGGTATTTACCCGCTTAACATATACCCGGGGATTTTGGAGAGTATTCTGATGGGGTTGTCATCTGGTTGTGAGATGAAGTTATGATCAGAATGATCCTCAGGGTTAGAGCATACCTTGTTGTTCTGTCAAAGGCTTAAAAGGTGGAATACATCACAACTTACTGCCAACATCCAGCGTCTTTCACATTTTGAAGGAATGTGAAGGATTCCAGTCAGATTTTAAGAACAGTCCAAATGAACAGCTCCGAGAATTGAGGATACTTCTAAACTGCTAAAATTAACGTGAATAATGATATAGAATTAAAATTCTGTTATAGCCCCTATAACATCCTCTCTCCTCTTGGCATGTTTTCATGCATTAATATATGGTTAACGGAATTAACAAGGATTGCAAGAACATTTTTATTTTAAGGCCTTTTTTGCTACATTCTGTGTGACTTATATCAAAGATAATATCCAAGAGACTGAGTAACATTTTAGCCTTAACTTTCCTAATGTTGGGGGAACATTTTAAGAAGCAAAGCCAAAAGAAGCTGGGAGACAGTTTTTATGCAGACTGTTCAAAAATGAAGAATGAAAAAGTTGTGGCCAATTTCTAATGAAAATTTGTATGCGCTGAGAGATTGTACAATCGGAAAATGTATTATTTAATGTTTTATATGTATATAATAAGCCTGTTTCATGATTGATTACAGAAATATGGGACAGATAAGAATGATGGAATGTGATCATGTGACCAGATGAACTCGATAGTTTGTCATTTTTCACATCCAGGCTAATAAATAAAGGCCTGTCTGGTTTCGTTTTGAGAGGCAGGGCAATTGTTTTTGGTGCGTGAGGTGGCGCGTCCAATCATTTTCACGACCCTTTGGCATAATCTGTCAACAATCCCGACAGGAAGATCAATGGTTTCAGAAACCAAATGATAAAGCATACATCACAAAGAGGACGGCATTGTCATTATTTCATATTCAATATTGTAAGGAGAAAAAAAACAAGGCTTCTGTTTTGAAGTTGGATCATTCGCTACGCTTGCCAATTATTGCAGAGTGAGTGATGAGAAATGCATGCCTCTGGTTATCCTTTTTTCCTCTTTTTGCGGTTGTCATCTCTATAAAAACAAGTGATTGATTTCATTCAGATCCGAGGACAGTGAACATGACCAAGCCTTTTTGTAAACCGTCGTGGGACATTGAGATGGAACCTAAATTACCAGATGTGACCAGTCATTCACTTGCACAAGTAACAATTTCACCACAGTTGCTGTGGCAATGATTATATACAATAATCAGGTTCTTGGTTACTCCGGTGACTGTCACATCCACACAGCATGATATATAATACCCTTTATCAGACAGGATTGTCCTCAAAGAATGATATATTGTACACACTATATACTTGATTAGATTGTAATCTGTCTCCACACACAGGACAGTATACTGTAGCTTCATTGGCCTAGATTCAGTCAACATGTTTCGCGAACTTTGATTTTCAAATAAATGCAAATGTTTGCTATTTTAAGGATGTGTACAGCTGAGCAGGTTAGTTGTAGCATCGTCTGAACTATTTATGTGTTTTTTGAAACAATTAACATTTAAATGTTATCATGAGCCAAAGTTAACGGAAAATGTTTACTGGATGGTTGCCCATTCATCTTCAGAGGGTGGTTTATTATTTTACATAATCATGCAGTGAGGTTATATAGAAACCATGGCTACCACTCAATCAAACATAATTTGGGTCTTTAAGGGCATATGCAATTAATCAAAACATACTTTCCAGTATAATATTAACTTGCTTGAGTATTTTATGTTTCTGTTTCATTGGAGACAACCAAACATGTAAAATGGAATAACAAGACAAAGAGATTGATTTAGTGTTCAGTATGTATGAAAACTATTGGCAAGCTGGTGCAAAATTACTTAGAGAGCATATGTTTGGTTGCGGTTGAAATTGGATGTACAATTTTTATACTGGCCCAAAAAGACTAATATTTTTACTGACTAAAATTTAGCTTGATTGAATTGTGCATGGCTAACATGTTTGATTGAATCAATAGGTATGTTAGATCTCAGGGTTGAATATTGAACACTATAAAATGTGTGGATGAATGGCTAGCTTCTCACAGGGCGTTACGCGCACTGCGCTATGGCCAGCAATCCTTATAGAGAACGGCCACAGGGGTGCGGAATACGCACCGCTTTCCGGTGTCACGGCTTTGCGGACACAAGGTCAAGACCCGCGTTAACGTGTCCATTCATCCCCGGGAATACAGCTTGTTCTTTTCGACACTATGGCAACCTCCAAGTCAACCACATATGTTCAAGACAGAAAGACAAAAGACAATATAAAACAAAGGGATTTCCCTGCACGCACTCTTGAACCGTGTTCCTGAACTGTTGAACTAAAAGCTCACTGGTCTTCTTGGTAATAAATCTTTCAGTGCACATACGCAGTTTCATTTTTCAAAAATATCCAGGACTGGTAAGACACACAGGCTAGGCCTAGTTTCAGTCAAAACATAACTCCAGATTTTGTCCTTCAAATGTCATTCTGTGTCATTCAAATAAATGCAAATTTCCTTCATCTATTAACAAACCATGGTTGGTGATCATCAAATTGAACCTGACAGATTGGCCTGGAAAATAAATCAGAGTATATTTTTTCTTTTGCAAACAAGTTAAAAATACATATTTTCTGAATCCAGTTTGCAGACAAATAATTCCATTGGCTTGACTGTGAAAATGTCTTAGCTCTCATACAAACATATGCAAATTTATGTGGAACAGGATTATGACGGGACACATATTAAAAACACAAAACCAGTAACTGCAAAATATTTGCCGTTTAAAATTGGGAGATATTCCCCTAAAAGCAAATGGCTTGGCTGAACACAGATCAGTCAGTCTATGTATATGTAACACTTGAGTACTCAAAACTCAAAATTCAAATAAAATAGGTTATTACACGTGATGCATGGCACCATTTTACACTTTAATAATCCTGATTTATCTAAAGAAACACAAATGCAAAGCTTGTGATTTTTATGATCAAATTTTGCAGGACATTGGCCACACAGCTGCCTTAGTTATATTTGGAGAATTGTGTGTTTCTATATAGGCGTGTCTATCAGACTACAGTTCTGCGGACGGCAATCGATTTCACTTTACAAAGACTGTTTCCTCTGAAGTGCTCGTTGAGGGGAATGACTCAAACCAGTTATGATAACGGCAAAGAGGTCTTTTCAATGCTGTGGTACTGTAGTAATACAGGACGATTGTTCCATTAGCAAACAAACTGATAAATGCTTGGACCCAAAGTCATTTGCTTGTTTGTTTTCACTTTATGAAGGCGGAGGGGGAACTTGCAGTTCAGCTAACAGTCAGAAAATAATGCAGCTTATTATGCATGGTTTTTACTTCGCTAACACAGGTTGAGAGTCAGTTTTGCTTTACCCATCCATTTACAAATTTAAAACTCCCATCATGCATCCAATTGTAAGTCAAAGTCAAGGACGAAGGTTTATTTACTCCAGATCCAAGCCATGGAGAAGAATGATGCATCCAAAATGGATCTTGAATAAAAAATGGCATCATAAAAATATGAGACCAACATACTTCAATATTTAAAATCGTCATGTAATTTCTAACCATGTAAGCTGCTGTCTGGTAAAAGTTTTATTTCTGAACATCTGCCAGACATGGGCATGCAATTACTTGGACCCATACCCATCTGGATGTAACATACAGTGGCTCACACAACAACTCTAAAAGCTTGGATGAATGGATTATCTCAAAAAATACAAATTCGTACCATCATCTTTCTTAAATGAGCAGCCTAATTAAAGGATGGCGCTGGGGGAATCATTAATAACAAAGTATACAAATGTATTTCTCTTTATATTTTCATAGCCTGTTGCTATGGCAGACAGTTGTGGAGGATCTGTCTACCTCCAGTTGTCTTGTACATTGAGCTTTGGACACAATACAATGTCAAATTATCTTAAGATGTAGAATATGTGAAAAATGAGTTTTAATATACTTGGTTTGGAGTTTCATGCAAGGACCTACTTTCAGTCTGAGGATTGGAAATGGCAGGTGACTCACATTGTGATATAGATTTCAATATAGGAATCACTTAGCCTATATTAAAATTTCCTTAACTTTGGCTCAGAAAGAAATTTCATTTTTATCTTCACTGACACATTTTGGTGCACTTGGCAATCATGAGAATTAACTTAGAAAATCAGTTCTTGCGAGGAAACATACCGCTTTTATTCAATAGTAAGCACACCTTAGCCAAAATGTTGATAGAATCCTGGCCATACCAAAAATGGGAGCAGATGGACTGGGTCCCTAGGAGTGTGCAGGGGCGGTGCAACAGGTGACAATGCGGGTGCTAGGTGAAGCCTGCCGACCCCTGAAGGAACATTAGCAGGGGAGAAATGCAGTGCGTCGGTCCCTAGCAGGAAGAAGAGGGGAGGAGTAGGAGGAGAAGAAGGAGAATGACATAGACAGATACTTTATTCATCCCCATGGGGACAAAGGACCTCCTGAACGGTTCAGTCCTGCAGTGCAGCGAGGTGAACTGTCCACCCCAGTTGCTTCTCTGGCCTGCCAGAATGTTGTGGAGGGGTTGGGTGTTATTTTCCAGGATGGCCTGCACCTTACTCCGTGTGCATCTCTCCACCATAGTCCCCAGTGAGTCCAACCTCCCGCCAAGCGCTGAGCCAGCTTTTTTTACCAGCTTGTCCAGCCACCTCGTGTCCTTGTTTTTCATGTTTCCTCCCCAGCAGACTGCAGCATAAAAGAGAACACTTGCCTCCGACTGGTAAAACGTGAAACAGATGTGAAAGGACCCAAGCCTCCTTAGGAAAAAGATCTGGCTCTGCCCTTTTCGGATGAGGGCATCTGTGTTCAGGGACCAGTCCAGCTTGTTGTTCAGATGCACACCTAGGTATCTGTAGGTCTGCACCACCTCAATGTCCACCTAACCAATATTGACTGGCTGAAGAGGGGACTTAGACCTGTGAAAATCCACCACCATTTCCTTGGCCTTGGAGGTGTTCAGTCGGAGGCAGTTATTGTCACTCTAGTCGCTGAAGGCCTTCATCAGACCCCTGTACTCCCCTTCCTTCCCATTCCCGATACACTATAACAATATCGGAGTATTTCTGGACGTGGCAGGATTTAAAGTCCGCTGTGTACAGTGTGAGCAAAAGGGAGCCAAAACAGTCCTCTGTAGTCATTTAGCTCGCCTGGGTGCCCTACCTTGGGTACAGAGCCGGGACCGTTTAGTCACTACCCACAATTCTTACAAATACCTGTAATAACCACAAGTAGCACGTTTATGCGATTTGCCGAGTCAAATAAACATCTTGATCTAAGTAATGCCTTACTCCGGTTATTAGCAATAATCAATGTATTAATGTACTTGTAAACACAACCTTTTTCTTTTGCGTCACCTCAATATTTTCAGGTTTCCATGCGGAAGACTGGGATTTTACAAGAAAATGATCAAAACAGTCTGTTCAATGCCATCTGGCTGAGCACACCACCATGCATCTGCTCTATATTTAAAGGAGGCTGACCTGCGCGGTTTGGTCAAACACACTTGACAGTCTCTGGGCAAATGTCGAGGGCATTTTGTCACGGAAAAATTGGTGGTCTTGGTCCTGCTGATGGATTTGTCTTAGCACAATGACGTCTGAGTTCCCATGAGGGAGCCTGTGGTTTTATCCCTTTCACAACAGGATGACAGAAATATAGTCCATTTAGGTGCTTTGGTAGGGCCATTTGCCCAAACACACCACAGTAGGCATTTTTAGAAAGAAATCATGCAGTGAAAAAACAAACAAACAAAAACAGATGTGCTGGGGAACTGTGGTAGTTTTGTTTTTTCTTTTTTTATTATTATTTTTTTTTGTTTTCTTCCCAGCCAGCGTTTCATCCATTTTGACAAAATTGAACAGCCTTAACATGATGTGTTAAATATGCAAGGTTAGTGACCATTATTCTGTATAGCTGCTTATTAAGAAAATAATTAGCAGTCCAATTGGAAGTACAAGCTAATGCCAGTTAATACCTTTCACACTAAGTAGTGCCGCCATGTGTATTTAGCTGTGATTCGGTTAAATCTTACAAATGTTGATTGAATACAAATGCTGATTTTCTGTCATTTATTTAAGCGGTACCCCTCTAAGTAATAAGTGCAAAGCACAAAAGAAAGACTTTGGAAGAAAGACAGATGGGAGAGACAGTTTTCAGAGCAGAACAGCATTTAAATAAAGATTTCAGTCCTGCTGGTGTCGAGCGCACCTTTTTTTTGGGGGGGTGTCTACACACCCGTCTTCCCCCGCATACTTCCTTTCGATTCTCGCCGCTTTTTTAGCTGTTAGCTGCCGCATCTGAGGTGCGAGTCAAGAATACGTTAAATAGATTATGGACATAAATTATTTCGTGCTACCAGTTTGAAGCGCATTTGGCTGATTTCTGACATGGATTTATTTGGAGTGATAATGCAGTCTGATTGTAAGGGAACTAACAGGCTGTGGACATCCAGAACATCATAGGTTCAAACCCACAGGGTTGGGGGACTGCGGTTTCAGCCTTGACTAAAATGCTCTACCTCAATATCGTTAATAAATACCCAGTTTTATGACCGTATATGATATGTAGCTCACCCTGGGTTGGGGCATCAGCAATAAATAATTCAACATTGCAGTTTGGACTGTTTTTCACTCTCAAACAGAGGTGCCTGCCTTATTGGCACTGGGAGTTTGCAGGGATACAAATGATTTGAATTGCTAAGGTGCGTCCGTGCCATGTCTGGGTGTGTAAGTGCATGGGTGGAGGATTGTGGTGAGACATTGAACGCGACGTACTTCATGCCTCCTGGGGGGCATTCCAAGTTTGGTTTGTCCACACGTTCTCCCTTCACGGTTAGAGCCGATCACCCAGGGACACATTCTCCAGAAACACCAAATCCCTCACGGAACCAACAAAAAAAATGAGTAAAAATAAGCACCTTACAAGCATATTGTATCCGTAGGTCACGCTTTTGAGCTCGCTGTATATTTCTTCTCCCCAGAGTGGAATACCCAAGAAACAAGAAATGTTTGACTGCCAAACCAAAGACACCGACCTGTTTAATACAATAACACTGTTGTAGGTCTGCTGACAGTGGACCCATGTCTTCATCCTTAAACTCTTGTATGCTTTATCCAGCTAGAATAAATGAAAACTCCACACTTAAGAGTTTAACATATGAACATGGAACATATGTGAAAACGGTCCATGAGCTTGCCGAGAATGTGATATGCATACTTCTAGAAAAGGAATAACACACACACAAAAAAAAACAAAAACTACATAGTGCCTTCTGGGAATAGTCTCTGCAGTGCTCTTAAGGGGTGCTTCTAGCAACAAAATCTTTAATCTGCCTTTTATATTCCATAGAATACAGTACACACTGCTGTTTCCATGGGTTTTCTTCCATATATTACTCAACAGCGACATTGAGGACAGCCAAATTATTTTGGCAGCACTTATCAGGACGTGTTTACAGTATGCCTTATGCCATATATGGAAATACTCCATGCACGACGGGGAAATTGCTCTCTCTCCTGGTTTCTCGTACGGCGGTTATGCTAACGTTTGATTGGCGCCATGCAGAAGGGGTTAGAGTCTGAATCGAGTGACATGATAACACAAAAGTCACAGGGTTCAAGCTGAGTGTTGCTCAGTCAGTGCCGTAGGATCTCATTAGTGTCTTATATATCCCAAGGTATGGAAAAGGTAAACATAATTACCAGCAGGGACGTTGTACATACAACGCTCAACAAGTTGGTTGAGTTAATATGTTGACTGTGAAACTATGGAAGAAATTTTTATCATTGAGTTGAGTTTAATGACAGACTCTTAAGTCAATGTGTGATTTAAATTAAGCAATTAACTGGTAAAATACACCAAACGGACATGCAGAATCACATTCTCACTTAAACGTTGCATGATGGATTGATTACTGATTGTTGAACTGACACCAGGATCAAACCAGCTCTATATGGACAAAACAGGTATTAAATCCATCCATTTAACATCTAATTTTGTTAACAAAATTATACTTTACTGGATGGGAGAGAGCTGGAGATAAATCAGACAAACAGGGCAGGATATCTCCACAGTCAGGTTGAAATACAAAATTTACAAACATAAGCATGTAACATGTTTCTTTACATCTCATTATTCAAAATGGAAATTGCAAAATACCATTCTGAAGAGTCTTTTTGATCTGCATTCATTTAATTCCACAATCTGTGTAGAGATATATATAAAATCGACTGAAAACTACCAGGTGGCGATTTATTTCAATGTCATCAGAGCCTTCTCCAACAAAAACCATGAACCGAAAAGAGGCAGAAAATGTGCAGGGTGCAATTGCTGTAGAATTACAATTTTCATAAACTTGAAATATGAAACCCATATACAAAATTTCAAAACATCATGTCTGCAGGAGCTGTAAAACAGTTGACTGAAAATCATGATGAGGGGATTTCTCTCAATAGCATCTTTGGCTATTTAATACCAGATTGGCTAATAACTGAGCAATATAATGGAAATGTTTTCATGTAGAACTGAATAGTAATTGTCTTCATCCATTTTTAACATACTTGTTAATATGAATGAGTTTGTATGAGTTTTAAACACAATACGATGTAATTACATACTGCATTCATATGCAGGTAGTAATTAAACTGAAATAATATGATACCTCATTTGGCCTCTTTGACCCATTCCATTCCCAGGGCACCCTGCTGTTTCAGAATAATACACCCCAGTTGTATCAAAATAAAGGTCCTGCTGTATCAGAATTATATTCCTCAGATTCATCAAAATAAGGGCCCTGCTGAGCATGCCATGGGGAAACAGCAGTAGTCTTGCCATATCTGCATTTATAGTGAGACTACCTTTATCTGTCTATCTCACACACAATCATTTTCACTCCTACATTCTCTCTCTCTCTTTCTCTCTCTCTCTTTCTCTACCCCCGTGTCTGTGGGGCTTCCTCGCACTAACCATGCTTTTCAATCCACAACCACATCTTCTTTCATTCATACTCTTTAACTTTTAAGGAGGCACCATAAAAAAATCACTCTTGCATTATCAAGCCTTTTAGTACCCCATCCACTTCCTTGACCAACCTCAGGGAACCGTTTGTCTCAGTGATAAAGCCGAAGGAAGTCAATTTGCCGTGAGAGTTGGATGCTTGTCCCAGCCCATAACATTATCAGGAAATGTGAGTCTCTCACCACGGCAATTTCAGCCTTCAGACCTTCACACTCCCAAATGCCGTTTCAGATTTTCCACTTTGATGGCCCTACACTTTGTGTACATTTACTGGAATTTAACCTGAAGGAATTAGAAAAGAAAAATGGCCAAAATTATGACAAAATTATTCAGCGGGGGAGAGAGGGAGCTCGTTCTGCAGAAAATCATTTTTTATCACCTTCCACATCTTTAGGAGCTCTTAAAATGTAACCTTTATGCGGATAATAATTAAGCTTTATAGTTGCACTCCAGCAAAACTGCAAGGGAGTCAAGTCTCATCTTTTCACTTCGACTCCCCACCATTTTTGTAGCAATAATAATAAAATAAAACCTTTGAGGCAAAATGAATAGCAAATCTGTTACAGGGAATTAGCCCTGGCATCCATTTAGCAGATATGATGGTGATGTAGCCAAGCTAATGGTATGGCCAAATTAAACTCAGTTTCAGACAGTTATTAATTTCATCAACAAATACGGTTTAGAAAGTAAATTTTTCTGTCAAATGACAAACTGGTTTGCTACATTTAACAGCTAGGTGTTAAACAGCCGTACTGGAGTACGGTTCTAGCAGCCATGGAATTTTAAATCAAGGTAGGTTGATGCCAGTCTTTTGCGAGCATTAGCAATCTCAAGAAAAGTTTACACTTCACATTACATTTTACTCACACCTGTGCAATTATATGATGACCACTTAAAATTTAAAGCATTTAGCAAATTCTTTTGTCAAGAGGAACTTAAACAGCAGCTGGGGCTGCATTCCAGAAACAGAGGGAACACCAATCCATGACCTTTGATCCATACCATGTGACCATTACATTCATTTACATGTAATGGTCACCGTTACATATCATAAATATAAATAAATACATGAAACTTACAAAAATGTATGGACTGCTGAAGTTGTAAATCACAATGTAGTTGTATTATCACGAACCTTAAAACAAACACATCAAAACCTATGTTGCATCGACAAAATGGCTACCTGCTTGACAGGGAGGGGTTTTTAAAGGGATAACAGGGAGAACCACACCACCAACCCCAGGAACATAGTTTTGTTGTGTAATTGCATACTTAATAACTAGCCAATGAGAGGAAAAATCACTCGCACCCTGTTGACATCGTATTCCGGCTAGTGGAGAGAGCTCTCCTCCATTTATCAGACCCTCGCTGTGAGATCCCAGCATCCTCTCCGTGTCTTGTCTGCGCCGTACCTCTTTTTAGCCGTAGAAATCATATTGAAGGATCTACTTGAGGTGCTTTGGGGCCTAATGGATGAGAGACCGTATGAGAAACAGACCTGACCCTCACTACAAAGCAATCATCCATAGCTATTATCCATCGACCCGACTTCTCTTTCCTGCCTCTTCCCCATTGTGCTGTGCCCTCCCGTGCTTTCAGATCCTCACAGAAGAGAGGAGTCACCATTTTGAGTTACAAGAAACGAAATTTCAGTGTGTATTTCTGGAAAGAAGTCCCCATACACCGTAATTGGTCGGGCTCAAATATTTTTCAATGGGGATCTGAAAGTCCTTTGTCTGTACAGGAGTTTGAGCGTGGCGTGTTCAAGTAGACGCGACCACTGAAAAGTGATTCTCAGTCCCCAGCGAGAAAATGTAATCATTCCCATTCACTGAGAGGGAGAGTGTGCTGTCTCTTATCCCACAGAATTGTCCATTTACAATGAGAGAGGATCTTTAAATAAATAAATATTTGTCCAAGCTGGAAAAAGCCGCTTGAAATGATTTTTGCAGAAGTGGTGGTTGGACTGACACGGTGTTGCAAAGTCATTTGACAAGGTAAGCTAAAACTACTGGAAATATTGCTTGTGGACAGTCATTGTTCACAAGTTAGCCATTACGTTAGCGAACATTTTAAAATGTGCATGAGGCCAGCAGAAGGGATGGGTGTGATTATTGATGGCGGTACATGGTAGGCCACTACGTTCACAAACCAGAGAGTCACTATGCAATGTAGAAGGCAGATCAATCGCTGAGGGAGAAGGAGGCAGCTAAAGGGGGCCAGACATCAGAAGCAATTGGTCAGTTTGAAAATTAAAGGAACATACCTTAAATCTAGTGATAAATTCTGGCTTGAATAGATTCGCTTTTTCTGAGAACTGTAACGTAGGTATACATTTGTAATTGTACTCGGTGATGGCAGTATTTTTCAGAACAGAATATTATGTGGTTTTGTCGTATATCTGCAAGAATTTGTTCGACGCATCATTCTGCATGCCTGATTCTCTCAAACATTTACTAAAAATCCATTAATTTGATCTGTGTGGAAGCTTACAGCTCATAAAAGAAGCAAAGAAGTTTTCCTCCATCTAAAATGTGTTTGCTTGGCATTAGTGCACACTGCCTTCAAAGCACTGTGCTAAAAAGTTAATGGAGGGTTTTAATTTAAAAGTATGGCCTGCTCTTTGAAATGATTCCATTGATTTTTTTCCCCCTCAAAATCCTGTACCGTCATTTAAATTCTTAAACCTGAAGTGAAGAGAATTGCACAAAATACAAAATAATTAGGCTAAGAGAGAACTTTGAGATTATTAGCATAACTGGCACGCTTGATAATCAGGCTAATGCAAATCTTATACATACTCATTTAGCTGGCCAACTGCTTAAGATCATAATGAATAGTGCAAACACAGCAAGGATACTCTCATTGATTAAGACAGACAAGTGGGTAGAACATACAATTTATATACATTAATTTTGAATATTTGAAAGATCCACTCCTGTTATACTATATCACTAAACGATAAAGGCCAGGGTTTAATCAACATTTGTCCTTAACTTGGCATTACAATTACAGATCTTCACAAGCGCATCATTGAAATTAACTCCGCAAACCTGTTCTTGCAGAGAAAAGCATAATTCTTTTATTCAATAGTACGTAAAATTTAAGTAAAAATTTTGATGGAATCCTGGCCTTACCCAAAATGGAAGCAGAATATATCGTATCATGATGTCACATCTAATTACGCAAAAACATATGTAACAGTATGAGGAAAATTACATGGAACTGTAAAAAGTGAATTTATGATCAAATTATTCATAAGTTCATGAAAATATCAATTTTCAGACTTGGGTCATTACCAGACACTATTTTAAAACAACAGGATGCAATATACAGCTAAAGAAACAGAAGAAGGACCATTTAAGTGTATCTAGTACTCCTTGTGGAGTTTTGGACTTAAACATGCCTCTGGAGGCATCAATATAAAACTAAAAATCAATGTCACAGAAGACTGTGTTTATAAAGGTTTTCATTTCAGCCAATTATCGCCGGCTTAATTGGGTTTATTAGTTATTAAGCCAAAGGCATGTAGCATGTTAAAGCACAAAATATAAACAATTATGATTCAGATGGTAGAAAAAAAATCATTTGACTTTTTTTTGCATTATGTGCAAACTACCAGGGCTAATTAAGCAAGCACTGGAACAAATTATATAATTAAGAGCAGAGGCTGCAGTTAAGGGCAGAAATCACATGACTGCACTGAGACTGCTGACATACTTACATTAATATAAATTAAAGTTACAGAACCGTCAGAGACCCACTTAAAAGTGTTGTTTTTTTTATGAATCACACTCATGCTGGTGAGATCAGATATATGTTTTTACAGTTCTGCAGAATCTGAAGAGGAACCTTTTTTGGCTAGAGTTGTTTGTTATATCACAGCAGTATAATTTTTGCACAAACGTTTCATGAAAAATTTGAAAATGAAGGACTGAAAAAATAAGACTGGTTAACAAACCAGTAGTAATCAGGATTACAAATTTCAGTTTAGAATATCAATTACTTCTGCTTTTTCCCTTCTTTAAGGCTCTGTTGAACATTCCATGCTGCATTATTAAGCAATAATGCTACCACTTGCACCTTTGTCATGCTGAGGTTATATTTAGTGTCTACCTGGGAAGTATGACTCATTCACATTTTAACACTTGCCATTTCTAATAAAAAAATGAGTTTGACAAAGCATAACATACTGTTCCATTTAACTGACCCTGCTGGGTTGACGGAATAGACAATATCTGTAAGGGTTCTGCCTCGTACTACATCCGAGTTGACCATGGTAAACACCTTGTTATTTAGCCTTAGAACCATTCATTCCACTGTCTGGTGACACTGCAGGTCACCTTGCCTGAAGTCGTTTGTGAATAACCAGCTTCAGACTGGAGCGGTACCAATCCCATAAGCTTCAATTGATCAGGAAGGAACCAGAGAACTAGGTCCCAACCACATAAAAATAACAAAAAATAAAAATAAAAAACTATTTATAAGGGTGAATAAGCAGACTTGATTGTCAGATCCCTTCCCAAAAAGTAAGAAGAAAAAAATACCTCTTCTGCAATAACAAAGACCTTATCAATATACACTGCTCAAAAAAATAAATGGAACACTTAAACAACACAATGTAACTCCAAGTCAATCACACTTCTGTAAAATCAAACTGTCCACTTAGGAATCAACACTGATTGACAATCAATTTCACATGCTGTAGTGCAAATGGAATAGACAACAGTTGGAAATTATAGGCAATTAGCAAGACACCCCCAATAAAGGAGTGGTTCTGCAGGTGGTGACCACAGGCCACTTCTCAGTTCTTATGCTTTCTGGCTGATGTTTTGGTCACTTTTGAATGTTAGTAGTGCTTTCACTCTAGTGGTAGCATGAGACGAAGTCTACAACCCACACAAGTGGCTCAGGTAGTGCAGCTCATCCAGGATGGCACATCAATACGAGCTGTGGCAAGAAGGATTGCTGTGTCTGTCAGCGTAGTGTCCAGAGCATGGAGGTGCTACCAGGAGACAGGCCAGTACATCAGGAGACGTGGAGGAGGCCGTAGGAGGGCAACAACCCAGCAGCAGGACCGCTACCTCCACTTTTGTGCAAGGAGGAACAGGAGGAGCACTGCCAGAGCCCTGCAAAATGACCTCCAGCAGGCCACAAATGTGCATGTGTCTGCTCAAACGGTCAGAAACAGACTCCATGAGGGTGGTATGAGGGCCTGATGTCCACAGGTGGGGGTTGTGCTTACAGCCCAACACCGTGCAGGACGTTTGGCATTTGCCAGAGAACACTAAGATTGGCAAATTCGCCACTGGCGCCCTGTGCTCTTCACAGATGAAAGCAGGTTCACACTGAGCACATGTGACAGATGCTATGTTTGTCTTTCATGGGAAGTTTTCTGATGAAGGCATCTAGAACCGAAAGAGAAATTAGCGAATGAAGACGACACATTTCCTCCGGTATACCTATACAAACCACATAATCAATTATACCTTTCTTACACTAAAACATAATGAGTTCAACATGTTTTGCTGAACATCCAAACATTTGATTTTTTCCTTTAAATAATACAAAATGAGCTACATAGACTCCGCATGCAAGAAAAAGTTGTCTGAAATGATTGGAAGTTACATAACTGAGATCAATATGTTTTGCTGAAAATCCAAAAAAGACATAAGACTATAGTCTTACCTCCAAAAGTCACAAAAATGGGTTGAGAGAAAAATATTTAATTTTTTTGCCTTAAATGATAGTAAATGAGCGACATTAACCCCCAATACAAGAGAAAGTTGTCTGAACTGATTTGAATGTGAGTAAATGAGATCAGTGTGTTTTGCCGAAAATCAAAAAAAGACATAAGACAATAGCCTTACCTCCAAAAGTCACAAAAATGGGTTGAGAGAAAAATATTTGATTTTTTTTCCCTTTAAATGATAGTAAATGAGCTACATGAACCCCCATGCAAGAAAAAGTTGTCTGAAAGTGAGTAAATAAAATCAACGTGTTTTGCGGAAAATCTAAAAAAGGCATAAGACCATAGTCTTACCTCCAAAACGTGGAAAAATGGGTTGACACCAAAATATTTGACTTTTTGGCTCTAAATGATACAAAATCAACTACATTCTTCAGCCACGCAACCAAAAGTTGTATGACATGGTTTTAAAGTTAGTAAATGACAAGAAATTGTAGCGTTACCTCCAAAAAGTGGAAAAATGGGTTGACACACAAATAATTGAGTTTTTGGCTCTAAATGGACTTAAATCTGCCATATTCCATTCTTGGGCGAGTGAAACTTGTCAGAAATGGTGTAAAAGTTTGGAAACGCGACATATGTATTTTTCGGAAAATCTAGAAAAGACATAAGACTATAGCCTTACATCCAAAACGTGGAAAAATGGGTTGACACCAAAATATTTGGCTTTTTGGCTCTAAATGATAGAAAATCAACTACATTCTTCAGCTATGCAACCAAAAGTTGCCTCACATGGTGTTAAAGTAAGGAAATGACAAGAAATTGTAGCGTTACGTCCAAAAAATGGAAAATTGGTTGACACACAAATAATTGAGTTTTTGGCACTAAATGTACTTAAATCTGCCATATTCCATACTTGGGCGAGTGGAACTTGTCAGAAATGGTATAAAAGTATGTAAATGCGACATATGTATTTCTCGGAAAATCTAGAAAAGACATAAGAGTATAGCCTTACGTCCAAAAAGTGCAAAAATGGGTTGACAGAAAAATATTTAATTTTTTTCCTTTAAATCATAGTAAATGAGCGACATGAACCCCCATGCAAGAAAAAGTAGTCTGAAATGAGTTTAATTTGAGTAAATGAGATTAACGTGTTTTGCTGACAATCCAAAAAAGACATAAGACTATAGTCTTACCTCCAAAAGTCACAAAAATGGGTTGACAGAAAAATGTTAGATTTTTTTCCTTTAAATAATAGTAAATGAGCTTCATAAACCCGCCATGCAAGAAAAATGTCATGATTACAGGTGTTAGGAAGCTAACGACATTCTTTTCACTCATCGGGTATCTTTCCCTGTCTTGTGTGCTTATCGGTTGACTGCTAGGTGTGGCTGATTAGTGATTGGTTTCAGGTGTGTGAGGTCTTTATATTACCCAGGGCTTCAGCATTTCTTTCCTGTCATGATTGCAGGTGTTATCTTTGGTTTTATTATTTGTTTGTTTCGTGCTTTTTCATTTGTACTGTTGTTGGGAAGCTAATGACGTTCTTTTCGCTCATTGGCAATCTTTTCCTATCTTGTTTGGTTATCGGTTGACTGCTAGGTATGGCCAATTAGTAATTGGTTTCAGGTGTGTGAGGTCTTTATATTACCCAGGGCTTCAGCGTTTCTTTGTGTTCGTGTCGTCTATACATTTTGCGGGCTTAGGCAAAGATTTTGTCCGCTGGTTTTTGGCTTCGTTGCCTTGAATGTAAGTATAAATGTAGGAATCTTTCACAAAGTTCTTTATTTTCTTTTTCTCGCGGGGTTGATCCATTTTTGCACGCCGAAGAACTGTTTAAGTATCTGCGTGGTACTTCGCAGTTTGCTCTTTCTATATTAAGAGCTGTTGGTTATATCACTCCTGAAGTCTTCATTTCTTTTTATTTATCTTTGAGTTGGGATTCTCCCACAGGAATGTATTTTTTGTTTTAGGGATTTGTTCCCTCTAATCTGTCTCCTTCGAGACCTTATTGGTTGAGGAATTAGTTCCTTAGCTTTTCGTCTGTGTATTGTGCACTCTGAGGAGTCCCATCATCATCAGTCCTTACAAAGAAGTTGTCTGAAATGATTTGAATGTGAGTAAATATTTTCCCATGTATGGAGAATCAAAATAATTCCAGTTTTAATTTGTTGTTTCTATGAAACTGGCTTTTAAGATAATTTAAGTGCTGTAACTATGCACACCAATGAAGGACACAATACATGCTTATTTGTCAAATTAAAAGCTCTCAATAAAAATGTTCATTATATCCTACCCTGTATTCTCAATCCTAGGGTCTATTACAGGAAAGCAGTGAGCTCCAAGATGGGCTCCTAAGACTTGCATATGCTGTGTGTTCTTTCTATAGTCCAAGGTCACCAGGAGGTAGCTTCTCTGTCCACAGTTATGGCCAATGCACACTGGTCTCATAAAGTCACATGACCAGAAGCCCTTAATTTCCAATGGGAGGCCGAGCAGCGAGAGAGGCTGACACGCATCACGCCAAGGGTGGTGGGCGTGGAAACCGAGGGGAGGGGTAATGGGAAAATGTTGAGGATGACTTTAAGGTTCATCAATCAGGCAGTCGGGACGTATTCTCACCAGTCATAATTAGGTTTGGGGGGAATGCCCGTGTCAAAGGCAATCCAAATAAATGATCTGCATTAAAGTTAATGAAGGGATTGATTCTGGAACTTGAGTGTATCATCCAGTTGGCAAGATAATGTTAACTGGCTTGCCAGATATTGAAAAGAAAAATATAAAGTGAAAAGTCAATTAAAAATAAAAGCATTACAACAAGTACAACAACAACAACAATCATAATTATAATAAAAGCAAATAGACATGTACTGTTCAGACTGATGCGTTCAACATTAACTCATAATATTGAGAGTAACTGAAAGTAACAAAGCTAGTTGTTAGTTGCAAGGTGGATCGATTGCCAGCAAGCTATGTTAGCATTGTGTTAGTTCTTAGCCCTGAGTAGCTTATTGGCTTGCTGGCTTTCTTAGCATGTCATATCAGCTTCTAGTTACTTGCTTGTTTGAGAGTCCTGCTGATCTCACCTTTTTTTCAACATCACATTGTTCGTTAGATAATGTAGCCGTTCAAGCAAAATCACGTGCAGTAAAGAGTTTGTTGGTGATGCAGCACTCATGTATTGCATGCAGTGAGCATTCATAGTTTAGCCCCATGCATGTTTCTTTGTCACACTGCGGGAGGTGGGAGGTTTCGGAACGTTCTAGACTCCCCAGTCAGTTCACATCGGGAGGCAACCATGAATTCTACAGCACCCCGAACTTAAGAGGCAGTTTTCTTTAGTACTGCTCTCTTTTTCCTCTGTGATTGTCTCTGTCACACTCACACTCTCTCTCCCTGTCTCACACACACACACACACACACACACACCTCAACCTTGCAATGCCTCCCTGGACGGATTGTGATAGGAACCTGACTCATGTTGCAGGAAACGTAAACTTGTTGAAGTGGTATCCTGACCGGAGGGGAAGAAGGCTGTCCTCAAGGGTCAGAACTTGAAGCTGACTACCTTTATAGTATTACTCCTCTGTTCTCCAAGGCAAGGCTAAGCCGTTAATTTCTGTAGACCTGTATATCTGATGTTAAAGTTAGCCTGGGGAGAACTGCTTTGGAAAAAACTGAGCAGAGACGTCACCTCTGAATGACCTGTCCATGGCTCATTTTCAAAAGTTAGGTCACACTGTGGATTGGGGAGTAGGTTCAAGAAAGTTGAATATGTTGCTATTGATTTCTGCAAAAGGGAAGTAATTATTGAGCTTAATTACTTAATTACTTTAAACAGGTGTGCCATCAGTGGACAGGCAATTAAACTCATGATGGGATAGTTTCATAAACCGCCAATACTTTCACTACTCGTGGTTTATGAATGTAAACCATCATTATACTTACCTGTTCACTGATGGCACACCTGTTCAAAGTAATTACGTAATTCAGATTTGTTAATTAAGACAGTTAATTAAAACCCTTTGGCAGTAAAGCTTTTGTCTTATCATACTCATTCATTTTTTTTTAGTAGTCAGCCCAGTCGTATTACAAATCTAGTCAATTCAAATAGTGCATAAAACTGAAAATGGTCCAGGCCCCTACAGAATCAATTCCCAAACTCTCAATGAGTGCAAATGAAAAGATAAGGACACACTATCTCTCAATTGTTTTGGTTATTACAAAGGCTTTTTTAAATGTCACCGTTGGTGCAATGGATGTAACTTTCAAGTGCAGACTAAATCCCATTCAAATCCAGAGCGGGACTGCACAGCTGCTCCACGACCATCAGCCTTTTATACATATGGCCAAATATTAGACATAAATAAATTAAGTTATATTAGTTATTGTTAATATTTTGTTTATGCTGAGCAAATTTCTGTTGAATATACTTTCACAAAATTTCTCAGCATTAATAGCTGTTAATGTTAATGTAATTTATACTTTCATAGAATTTCTATGAGTCAAAAATGAGTAATGTATTCCAGATAAATTACTTGACTTAAAATATTTTTTTGTGTAGAGTCACATGATATTTCCCCGATCCTCTAACTTTTTGATCATTGCGAGGTATTTGGTAATGGGAGAGGTTAAATCAATCATAGAGGAATTAACCCTTTGACACTTATTACATTAGATCTAATTTTGTTAACTGTCAGCAACCAGGACCAACTGATGGCAGTTTTATCATTTGAAAATACCAGTTTTGGAGGGTATAAAACTGATTGCGACCAATGTTTAGTGGAATGTTCAAAATCACAATATTTGTTTTATCAAACGTTCTCACATTTTGAAAATGTTATTTAAATGACACTATGAACTAACAGATAAATAAATATACTCGTTTTAATTATGCAGTGAATGAGCCTGCCTCCAGGTTGCTGCCATGATTTGCTTTCAGTTGTCCTCATAAACTGCAAGTGTGTTTCCACAGGCCCCCATTTACTGAACTTTTTAGCAGCTTGGCTGTCATCCAAGTCTCAGGGTCTCCACACTCAAAAAAAAAAAAAAGATTAGATATGGTTTCAGAGAAATCTCCCATTTCAGATGGTAATAACACTTTCATTACCATCTGACGGGCTACATTTTCAGATAACTTTTATTATATTGCCATTAGATTCAATAGAAAAATAGATTTCTCAATACCGCGGAATGAGCCCTTGTAGGACATGGGCTTAAGTGATAAGGCCACATTCACTAAGCCTGCCTCCTGGCAATGAATTATTCTATTTTACTTAGATTTGGTCAGTTTTATGAAATTAAAGATCAACAAATTAAGTCCAACACCCAGTCAGAAGTCTTTAAGTCTCTGGGACCCAACTGAGTGAAAAAGTAAAAAATGAAATTGCACTCCGCTGAATTCACCAAGTAGCGCCGAACAGAAATTCAAGACATCAATTAAAATGCACTGTATTAAATTTCTAGATGATTAGATAAAGGGAGAATCATTTAATTCATTTAATTTGATGGCTCCATTTTTGTCCAATCAACATCATTTTTATTCAGCGCGGCTCTGAATTTATCAACGCATTTGTTAATTAATATAAATGCATAATTTAAATGAATTGAGTTTTATTCAACTCTTTTTTTTGTTACTTTCAGCCTTCATATCTCTCCTTCTCTGCATTCAACAGTTACAAACCTAGGGAGGCAAGTCACCTCCCCCTCACCTTCCTCTCTCTTCTTTTGTTTACAAAGCTGATGGTAAATAGCTCACTTTCCTTTCATGATGGGAAACTCCCAGAAGACAGCAGATGTCAGGGCAGTTTATTTCAAAATAAAAGTTCAATAGAACCAAGAGTACATAGCAAGAAACCAAAATGTAAAACTTATCCTAAATAAATACATATTTATTATTTTATGTGATGAATTCTTATTTAAATAGTAATCTTACAAAGCTAAATGTGTAGACTAATTATGAAATTAAATACAAAGACAAGTAAATAAACATACAACAGGACTTTAATCAAAGATGTCAACACAGTAAGACATAATTATGTACAGTACAGTTATCTTGCACCAGTTGGTCTATCTCTGATCTAACAGGACCTGATAGCATTTATATTCATAATTTACATTCATGAATATTCATTCCTCATTGATTTTGATTGCAAAAATATTGCATGTCCTATCAAGTCAATAAGTGTTGATTTAAGTAATTTTATCAATTGAGACTCACTTAAAAAATCACTTCACATTCTTGGTTTTACAACATTCTATGGTTTTACAATGGTATGAACATGTAAACCTTAGTCTTCAAGGTGCAAATGTTGGATATACAGTACCCTATAAGTGTAAATAAGAGGAATACACATTAAACAAGAAAGATTACAAAATCTGGTATTCATTTAATGTGTCTGTGTTTGAATGTAGTCCAGGAAGTGAAGCCGAAACTGCTTTTGTAATAAACCAATAGGAAGGTCAGCTTTGCACTCTAATAATTTAGGAATGTAATCATTTTTAAAAGTTAATCATTTAAAAGTTTAGAGCTCTTCACTGTGAATTTCAAACTCAACAAGTAGTGGAAAAGTGTCCCAGAAAACACGACACGCCAAGGTGAACGACGAGAGGGTGTGTTTTCTCACAAGACGACAAAGGCGGCTTCGGTCGGAAAAGGAGACCCAAAACTTAAAATACGCCTCTAATCCGACGATTAAACAAATTGCAATCAAGGGCATTTTCAGATGGAGCTCTCATTTGAAGCTCCGGTCTCATTGTCACTGAGTGGAAACTAATTAGTCAAATTTGATTAAAGAGAGTGGGATTGGAGTACAATCATCTGTTTCTAGAGTGCTCGCGCAGGCCAAACGAATCTGATGAAACCGCCCCCTTCCCCCACCACCACCCTCATTCCTGTGACTTCATTTATTGGCAGTGCAGCACAAAGTGTGCCAGAAGCTACCCGCGTCAAGTTAGCGCTGCCCTTTTAAGGTCAACTGCTTAACAACGGCCTTCTCCGTTGACAGTGACAACTGCCAACCTTCTGTAATAGGTCTACATTTTGTTTGAAAATTCCACTGAAAGCAAACGGAACAGCCAAATCTCGACTTCTGAACTCATACAGTCTGGAGGCTGGGCACAGATATAGAATCCTGGATTCGAATACCCTATTGTTCTTTTGTTCACCTCACAATTAATGTAATTTTAACTATTGTTTTCCCCTTCACAAATACGATTGTGCAAGCAACAATTGTTTTTTTTTACCTATCGTAGGTAACATTCATGACGCCTCAGAGATATGAACCGAAAAAAGACAGTAAGGTGTGATACTGGAAGTAGAGTGTGCAATTGCACTTATAAATGTCAAGCTTATTGAGACACTCTTTCCATAGATAAAACATTAGAAAATACTATCATAATAGTTTCTCAATTCATAAAGAATACAGTGCAGAAAAGTCCAGTTTTATTAGAATGTGATTTAAAAAAAATGTTCAATTGTGGTTTTAATTAGACAATCTGTTAGCCCTGTTAATCATGTGTAATTCTCAAAGTGCAAATTGCTTCTTTAAAATTTTTCAGGCACAGCAATTAACTTACATAAATCAGGAAGTATTGTACTGTTTCTACATGTTTCTCTGCACTGATTTTGTTGAAACTATGTTCAGTACTGTTGATTTCTCCTGAACCAAATCGGGTTGTACAAAACATTTTCGTAGCATTGTATGAGACGTTTTTATATGCCCTTATATTTTCAGCTCTGTTATTGGACCAGTCATTAAATGGGCAATTTAATTTAATGGAAAATGTGCTGAACTATGTCGTTAATATCAATTACCATCTGAAACTATGGACTGAATTGCTATTTGTATGGCAGAGCAACACTGCAGCATCAAGCTGAACAAACAAAGATAACTAACTTAGTTTCTGTGGCTGACAGCAGGCTATGCAAATGAAAAAGCCAGCTATTACCATCAGGAAAGCAAACTGTCACCATGATAAGCTTATTCACAATGGGTGGGGCCAGGAGAGGTGGTGGGAGGATCAGTGCCATCTCAGCCCCGCTCATTGGACTGCCGTCAGTCCTCTTGGTCCCTCCCTCAGTCTGGAAAGCCAACATGAGTTGCAACAGCAGTGGACTCACTAACAGGCAGTCTCACCTGTGGGGGTTTGTAACTAGCTCAGGTTTCAGCCATTGCCTTTGAGCCTTTAATTAAAACTATAGCCTGCCAGGCTGATAGGGTTGATTGGTTGTTTTTTTTTGTTTGTTTGTTTTTGTATTTGTGTTTCTGCTGTTGGCTGTATGTGAGCTTCTGTTCATTACCTGTGGGAGTTCGATGATTATAAAATTATATTATACAATTTTTCACCTCCCCTAAAACAGGAATATCAAGTAGCTTTGGCCAAATTGGGCTTGTTCATCAGTTTGCCGTGTCTTTTTCTATCACTTACCTAAATGGCACAGTAGCCAGACCTGCCCAAGTGACACAATACATGAAGACTTAATCCACATCACTCACATGCAATACTTCAAGTAAAGCAGGGAACACTATTCTGAATAAGTAGATTGAAGGTTTTGTTAATGTACATGCATAGGCTATGTATAATCCCACCTATTTACCAATGTTTGTGCCACTACACTTTTATGTCGATGCACAGGTTGAAATTACTTATGCTGTACTGGAATAAAACAACAGAACAAAGAGTTATGCTTGATATATGTAAAAATATCGTATTCAGCTACAATGGGAACATTGATACTACAGGTCTCACTGTGTTGGTGTTAATTGCAGTACACAAGTTTGACTTTGGTACCTCATCTTTCAGTGAAGTTGGCCCCCTACCGTCATAGAGTTGTTTGTCAGAGACCTTGTTTCTTCAAACTCTACCTCCATCTCTCACTAGCAAGCCTGTTTTGAGCCAAAACGCTCTACAATCCACCCAAAAACCACAACAGTTTTTGATACGTCTGTATTTGTTATGACTTACACTAATGTTCATCTCAAATGTTTTTCTTTCAACAGATTGACGAAATCCTTGTCTCCACATTCTATTCAGGGAAAAAAATGACATAAAAAACTATTTTCCTGAAATAGTTCCAGTCCAGAGCATTTCACACGAGGGATTCCAAAAAATTAATCTCCGCTGAGTAACTATTTCGACTGTTCGCCGTATTCCATAATTAACACTGCTGAAAATTAATTTAAACAGCTCTGCAACATCAGCTCAGAGAGTATTCACACCAGATCTACTTACATGTCTCCCCTCTCACCACCCCCCCCCCCATCCCCCTATGCCTTCGCCACCATCACATAGAACCTTGAATAGCCACTTTGGGGTTAACAGTCGATTTGCAATTGTGCCAATTAGCATAATACAGTGAAAAATGCAACGGGAAAGCACCAACTTTTTATTCTTTTCCAAAATACAAGCATGTGAACAAGGAGCTCTGCTGCTTCTTACCTAGTCCTCATTATCCCAACACGGTACTGAAAAAATGTTTTTTTTTCAGCCTCGTTAAAAAAAACTGCAGCACATACAACTCCCGGGTTTGTTTTGAGGGATGACTTCTCCTATTATATCATGTGTACGGTGTTGATTAGTGAGCTGTGAATGAAGCAGAGAAACTGAGGATGGCTAAGACTTGATAATGCATTCTAGCTTTGTTATTTTTCTGTACCAATGTACATCCCCTTCTCTCAGTGTCACAGTATTCGCAGAGGTGCCATTTTAACTTCTGTCCTGGAAAACAGCAACCATAATTCATACTAACGCTGTCAAGAAGCAAAGAAATCAACAAGAAATCAACTCGAAAAGAAGGAAGAAAACCAGATTTAGTGTCTGCTGGGAGTCATGGGGAAATTCCACGTCTCTGTTGAGGGTTCACAGAATAATTAATCATAAAATTATTTATACCATGGCTTATTCCTTAATGGCTAGAGGGTGTCATTTTTTGTTTTGTTTTCAATAACCTGCATGGTGACACAGTGAGAAGTGGGCTCCATCTATTTCCAGTCAAATTAAAATTCAAGGTCATTCAGCATTACTGGAGGACTGAACTCAGCAGTATAAATTCACTTTTCAAGAGAAAAAACATAGAGCATCAACCCAAGCGGTCTTAAACAGAAAGTTTCTCAGGAATCACATGTAATCTTTTCAGCGAGATTAGGAGACTATGAAACTCGTGACATTTAACTGGCTGAGCAGACTCTTAAAAAGGGATCCATCTGTCATAACAGCTGTCTGGATGAGATGAAGAGCTGGAACAGGGTACTGCCGTTGCCTGCAACGAATTCTTCGCCCTTCAGGTTTCAGTCACTGTGAAACAGCGGCGGTCGCGACCGCAGAGAGAACAAAAGCTATAACAGCCGGTCTCCCATGTCACTCTCTCTGAGGTTTTAAATGCCAAACTTTTACACATTTTCTTCATGTTCTGAAACATTCACTTTATTTTCACCAAATACATATGACACAATCCATACTGATGGGCACTGTAATGTTAATTTTCGTGTGTTAAGTTATCACAATTGCAGTATATGTGTAGTGAGTATGTAGATACTTTCTTTCAAACTTGATTATTAATCTAGGCTGTGCAGATATATCAGCAAAAAGATATATCAAGTAATAAAGCACTGTACATATATTATATAAATTCCATTGAGGTCACTATATTCTGCAAATGTGTTCCTATATAACTGTTCTATTTTTTTCTGAAAATAATGCAATTGCTACATAAGCATATTTCTATACTGAAATGCATTGTAATATTATATCTAATTTGATATAATTCACTGATGGAACCATGTATTTGAGTAGGCCTTCACAAATATATGTGCATAGAGCACAGATGCAGACAGTGTACAGCAATGAAACATTCATTTCAGAGGTGAAAATATATCAACATTTTTGAGTAAAGAAACTAACAAGAAATGCCAAGTCTTACAGACTCTGCCAAGTGAAAAACACCGTATAATGATGCTTGTTTACAGTTTGTTGACAACATATGTTGATAACAAGGACAAACTAAAGGCTTTGCATCTGAGTGTGTTATTTATATAAGTCATTTAACGAGTCATTATGTGGCTGGGTAAACATGAGGTTGCATTAAATCTTTTAGAGGGTGATTCTGATGAATATTTTGAAATTCTGGGATACAGCGTTCATAAAAAAAGATGAAAATGACCTCTGATCTAGAGATGTTTAAAATCAAATGACTGCATGTTGTTCTCTATGTGAACAGTAGTGCAAACAGTAGAGGTGACAGTCATTTATTTAGTTAGGGATTTGGTTGTCAACAGTTTGATAAAACTGATTTATATGGGTACATTTGTGCATTCATATTTAAGAACGACCAAAAATGTGTTAAAAATAGATACCAAAACATGCTCTTTCACAGCCTTCTGGTTAAGAACGGCTTTTCGAAAGGTAATTTAAATAGGGGAATGTTGTTGACTTAAACGCAACCATCGCTGCGAATGCGATCCTCAGTTTATGTTCTGTGGCGGGTCATCTTCCCTCGTCGGTTAAGTCCATTGCAGAGAGCAAACACGAGAGGGAGAGGAGACAAAGCTTTCTCATTTACCCGCGATAATGATTGAGCGTTCGCTCATTTGGTTTGGGGGATAATCTTTTTTGCTTCCCTTTTGTTGCCTCGACTATCTATGATTTGAATTGGGAACAAGGCACCGGGAAAGCCTCAGGTGTGTTCTATAATACCGGCCTCTTGTTGTAAGATACATTTCCCAATAAAGCACAGACACCCGTGGCGGTAATTAGAGTTGTTTGTAACTGGATCCTGCGGCAATAGAGCTAAAGCTAATCATAAAACAACAAGTTCACTGCGCACCGGAGACTTTCGGTTACATTCGCTTGTTTCGGAGGAGAGTCATAAAGCACGATATGGAAACTCAGAAGTCCACGGCAGCCGCCGTTTACTTTCATCCGCCGATGCGGAGTGGGAAGGGAGGAACGCTAGATGTTTCCGGATGAGGAGAGTCTGGACGTAGGTGCACTGGTGTGGTTGGACCGGGGATTTAGGGTGGGTGTGTAGGCTAGGTTGGGGGGAGGGGTGGAGTTCAACGACCTTTGCCCTTTTTTGTTATGTGGGTGTAAAAGGACCCCTCTAAGCTTAATGGAACATTTCAAACTGGGACCAGGTCCTATCTGCCCCAAGTCAGTCACACCAGATGGGGCCAGAAACATTGGGGTCAGTTTTGATAAATATCTTAGATAGACAGACCATTCAAAAAGGGCAATGGGGAATAACACCAGTGAGGTAACCATCACACAAACCAACAACTGGGTCACTTTTGGCAAAGCCCCCTTCTCAATTTAGAAACGATTTATTTTTTGAGGTGCTTATTTCTATATACATACATATTTCTGTACAAAGACTTGGATATTTACAGTCATTCAGGATTCATTGCATTTCAATCAAGATTCATTTCTCAAGGATAGGCAAAACAGCAGTTCCCCACTCAGGAATTTGAATTGGCAAAACCTATTTATTTAATGAATTAAATGCTTTATTTGTCCCAAAGAGCACAATTAAGAAATCACTGGAAGCTACACAGCAATGATAAAAATGATAAAATGCAAAACACAGACAACAGAATATCATAAAAGCCAACGTATTCTCTCTCAATCTCTTTCATTGGATGTTGCCATCATTCTCAATATGATGCTCCTCTATTGCAGTACATTCTGCATACTGTTCCTTTCTCATTTAATTCAGCATATATGTTTTGGGGAAGCTTTATGGATAGTGCACCGTTGTGTGGGTTTGTAAGTGTCCTTCCGTTTATGATTTTTATATGATCTTATATTTTTCTTCTATGAGATCAAAGATGACCATTTTTTGGCAGTAATCCTGTTTATGAAATTAAAGTATCATGGTATTATTTTGCCATCGAGCGGAATTAACTCAGAGCAGGTAAGGCCTTTTGATGCAGACTCAGGTAATCACATTAGATACGCATTGGTCTTCCTAAAATAAGATTTATTACCAATTACAGGATTGTGATTTTTTTTTTTTTGCCTCCCCAAAGCCAGTGAACAAATATATCACAGAACAGGTTTGACAACAGCTGGTACAGTTAAGAAGCATTCCGGAATGTCACTCATCAGGAGAAAAACGCCGTCGTTTCAGAGTTCATGTTTTTCCAGTGACCTGAGACTAATTTGTTTTCTTCATTTGCAAATCGTTGAAATGTGAATGTGATGTATCATCGCTAATTACTTCGATTCACTGCTTACTTTTAATTCCTATTCTAAACCTGTTCTAATTATTTAAGTTTGCGTTCCCGTCAGTTTGTCTTCCCTCCATGCATCGTTTACGTACAATAGCATATTAGGGAACATATCCATGCATTGTTTTATGATTTTAATCAATGCACTTTTAGATCATGGAATTTGACCTCATACTGCTGCTACTACGACAACTAATAATAGTAATAATAATTATAATATTAACTGAATTACACCTCTGCCTGATCTACGGGTTTCTGAGGTATTGGTTCTGTGGTTCTGAAAGTAAGACGAATGTAATCCAATCTACCCTCCAGCGTCAAAGTCAAGACACACCCAAACTTATCCTTGGAGGGGGTGCGGCGAAACACTAATACCAAGGCCCCCCGTAAAACCGGATTGAATGCACAGCCATTTGAGACACACAGGCGTGAAAGAATTTGAAATCAGCGCGCATTGAAAGCCTTTGACAAGCTGGGAAGCTTGGAAGCCCGGAAGAATGGCATTACGTCTGAGTACCTGTCCCGACACTGTGAGGATTTATGTATTTCATTGCAATTTTTTTTTTTCCGGTGAATGAGAAAAGTCCTGACATTATTTTCGCAGCTTGCTTATCGCCTGCAGGCCAATTACAGTAAGTCACCGGCACCTTCACGCAAGCAGGGGGAATGCTTTGGCCCTCCTATTGCGTTGTGAGTCAGTGTGAACCAAGTCAACCTTCATGGCTAATAGTATTGAAATAGTATTTGTATTTATATATATTTATATATGGTTTGTCCTGAATTGCAGTTGTGAACTTAGAAATGGAAAGCTGACCCACTGATATGTATTAGAACTTATGAACAGAGTGTCATATTTTAATGCCACCTTGACCCACATTTTTTTTGTATAATTTATTTGTTTTGTGTTGTTTCTGACTTGATGCATATTTTGTGTTCACCTAGTTGCACTGACTTCATAACAGTTAAAGGTTAGGGTTAAATGTTAATTCAATCAAAAGGATGACTTTCCCATGATGCCAGCTGGAAATCGTGCAAGTACAGCTAATTACTGAAAAGGGGCCTACATTTTCTTACATATGCTGTACTGGTGTCAGAGAAGAAACCTGTCTAAGATTTCCAGTGGGTTTCAAAGCAGTTCGCCCGATTTAGCTGAATGTAATGTTGATACTTTTAGAAATAAACTTGAAGGTTTAAACTCTCAAGATGAGATGAAGACTTTTAAGGGCGAACGTTACCTCTGTAGATGAATGCTTTTCATGTGAGCTAGAGCTAAATAGATCGATTGACTCATTTTGCAGAATAATCTTTCCCCCACAGTCACGACAAGTGGCAGATGAATGGCACTCAGAAAAAGGTGATTGATTTCAGAGGACACCCGCCCTGTCTTGAGTATTGGCATTAGAATATTATGTTGTTTTACGTCAGAGTAAAAGAGAGCAGGATCTCTCAACAACTGTTTATACAATGCTCCCACAAGGAGACCAATTGACATTTGTTTGGCTGAAACTGTCATACTGTCCTCATAGCGATCAATGAAAACAATTAATTCCGATATTTATCGATTACAAAAAACCTCTGAATCAAATCAAATGAACAGCAATAGCAAGATGACCTTAGCATTTGCTGATACCCAAAGGGACATCTGTCGATCAAAAAACTCAAGCAATTTAGGAAAAACTAATTTATTATAACCTTGATGGGCTGTAGCAGCAGAATGAGAGGGAATTTAGGCTGACAGCATGTGCTGGAGCTGGTATAATATGTTTTTGAATTAATATTTCAAAAGTGTGTGTAGTTTTGAATAGCAAGACCTATAAAATACAAATACGTTTATATAGTTATTTAGGTGATGCTTTTATCCAAAGCATCTTACAGTTGATTAGACTAACCAGGGCCCAATCCTCCTGTGGGCACTGTGGGGTTAAGGGCCTTGCTCAAGGGCCCAACAGCCGCACTGATCTTACTGTGGCTACACTTGTACCTCCAACCTTCCAGGCCATGATAACCACCTTGGCCATGAGACTATAGCTGGCCTATAGGCATGTGATTGGATGGGCCTCATTTATGTCACACAACTACAGCACTCCACCTTTTAAGATTACTTTCAAGATTACAATATGTTTCTAGTTAAGACACAAAGGAAGTTGTGATTCAGGTTTGACATAAGTCATGTTTTTCTTGAGAACAACTTTCTTCAGCCTTGAGATTCCCCAGGGATTTCCATTGCTTTAACCAAAATAATTATTCTATTTCATTTCAGAGGAATTAACTGACATATGTAAGGTAGCCAAGCTACCTTTGATTAGCTTTTTTTTGATTAACCTTGTTGCAAATATTTGGTTACCATTTATATCATCACACTATGTGAGGTACATAGAAATTTCTTTCATGACTTGTCTTGCCCCATTTTCTTCTGAATAGGTGATCCATGATCACAACTGATCACTATATATCATTTTTTATACTCCCTCATAACAATTTTATAACAGGAGGCAGCTGCAAATATTACAGGAAACCCAGTCAGACTGCATGGTCTTGCACATACATCAGGGAATATCTCCTGTGTGTTTCTCAGACCGCAACACGTGTGTGTTCGTGTGTGCGCTCAGTATTCAGAACAGCATCCGGCTCGCGTGTGTCTCTCCCCGTTTCTCCAACCGCAGATAATGAATAACATCAAACGGACCACAAAGTTCACAGATTTCACATGTTTTTTAAAAAAAAAAAAAAAAAAAAGGAAACCGTTGGCTTTGAAGATCCCGTTCCAAGTGCAGGGAGGCGTAGCTTGTTTGTGCGCGAGAGTAAAAGCTGGTGTGCGTTAGGTGAGACCAATGCTCTGCAATAGGAGAACACCGGAGGAGCCGTGGGGGTCAGGGAGGCCAAAGTAAGTAAAAGCTTGGAGGCAGGTCTTGCCTCCCTCCTCACCATGCTATGCCTCCATTTCTGTATGTCTCTGGATAATGGCCTGTAAATTATTCATGTTGTCTTGTGGCTCTTATATGTCTATGGGTACACGAGATCAGATCTACAGTCACATGTTTCATGTACACAACCATGCTTTTCAACTTGTCCTACACAGCATTAGATATTGGTATCATTGAGCTTCATCATGCCAATAATGTTGAAATACCTATCATGAAATAATTTGGATTCTTTATAAAACACCAGTGTACTTCAACTGAAGATAATGCGTTCTTGTTTCTTCCATCAATATACTTCAAAGCAGTGCCCATACCAATCATGTACTTCTGTACTTCTTAAGATATTGACAGGGCGTGTTTAACTACTCAGAGGTACAGAAAAAACAGACAAAGAGACAAAGTATCTGTGGATTTATTTTGAAATTAAATGTTTATTTTATGGATCTGTTCCATGAAAACAGCCCCAAACAATCAGCGAATGGATTTTTTTTCCCCTTTCAAAACGCTCCATTCAGAAGGCAAGTTGAATCCTCACAGCGTTGATGGTGAGGGCAGATATAACGAGGTCTTGCGGGCAATAAGAAAAGTGGGGGGGTGTACGGAGGGGGCTTGATGTATTCACGGTTTTTCTCATAGGTAAAAGAAAACCACTCATTACAGCACCTCACACTGTCCACCCACGCTGTCCCCACCCCCAAGGGGGGCGGGGGGATCCATTTTCTCTTTTTCATCTGCCAATTCTGGTCTCCAAGCCAGGAGCCAATCAAAACAATCAAGGGAGAAGTGCAGAGCTCCACACGCTCTCCTGTTTTAAAACACATACCGATTTTCCTCTGCACCTAATACAGCGCAGTAACTAATAGCTGTCTTGGCTGTATTCCACTCATCCCCAGAGCTAACTTGACATACTTTTCACCCTGTACTGTTGTCCGACCAGCATATTGAGGCTCTCTTATCTAGGAGCCGGTTACGTAACAAGTTTTCGTACTTCGTCCTCCATTTCCGAAGTGTCAGGGCGTCCAGAAAGTGTCCACGTGTCCATGCGGCGAATTGTGTTGTCATACTGAATACTGAACTCCCCCACCCCCCACCACCACGACCACCCCGCACCCGCACCCGCCCCCGCCCCCGCCTCCACCAACCTCCCACCCCCCCATTGGCTGATTGGTATTGATTGATGGCCCATTTGAGACTTGTGTGAGAGCTGTGGACGCTTCGATATAATGAGGAGAATCTGTTCCTCGGAGGACAATGTTCCTAAAGTAATATTCTGATCCTTTCGTAAGGCTGCGGTAATGAGTCTTTGTCCCTTACCTTTGAAAAAATAAGAACGAACAATTCATTAGCCTTTAGATTGGATTAAAGATGGCTTTAGTGCAATTCTGCTTCTGAATTGAAGAGGGTTGTACTCCAATAAAGACACCCTTATTACTGGTGAAACTACATTCGTCTTAAAATCGTGGCACAAAGCATTCACTGCTCTAACTGACAAAAAAAAAAAATCATGGATTTAGATGATAGAACTTTGACTGCTGTTAATACACGTTTAGTTTTTCTTCACAGTTTGCCTAGTTGTGCAGCCACGAGAATGAATGAAATATCTAAAAAGCAACACATTTTTTATTAATTTTTTTTCATTTTATTTAAGTCAAATTTAACTACAGGCATTGATTCAGTCCAGGCTTTGATCAGCCTTTATAAAATGAGTGCGTACTCTTTCCTGTTCTGATACGTGGAGCACATCCAAATCTAGGTAAAGCTTGGAAACGTCGGTTTGTCATCCGTGATCTTGCCTTTTCACACAAAAAACACTGATTGGTTTAATATTGAGCGCTGTTTCCTTAGCTTTTTTTCATTGACTTGGTCCCGCCACTGGCAAGAGGGTGAGCGCTAAATCATTAAAAATAACCCAGAGCGATTCTCACCAAGCACTCTGGTTTCATCCATGAAAGCATTATGGAAAAATAAAAACAACAATGTAGGAAAGACTAGTGGGAGTTGCCAGGTGGATCTATGCCATGTCAGGATAAAAACAAAACTAAAAGAAACAGAAAAAAAGTCATGCAAAAGAACCACATCAAATAGAACCTACTTCAATAACATCTGTAAACAAATTTTAAAAATTGAAGCGTAGGTGTTGTATCTTTTCAATTGCATATGTATTGTTAAAATGTTATGAATAGAGGGCCAGAATTTTCATTTAAATTCAGCAATATGCAACATTAACTGAAACAGTAAACAAATAAAGACACCCTGTGTCTGCCCCTAGGCCTCCACAAAAAGGAAAAGACAGTGAGAGGCACTAAATAGAAAAAACCCATAACAAAACTACAAATCCCATAATCATCACTGGAAAATTTGACATCTCTCCTCTGAAAGCCCAATCAAAGCATATCTGCAAACTTATCTTTGAATTGGTTTAGAAACATTACAAAACCCTGCCCTTGCCCTTACCATAAATCGATGCGGAGGACTTCATCTGCACTTTCGTTACCTCGGGGCTGGGATACTGTGAATATCTCCTGGAGAAGTCTTCCCCTGCAAAACCATACAGAGCCTACAGCTTGTCCGAAACAGTATTCCCTGGATAATGAAATGAGACATCAAATATGAGTATGCATTCTCAAAAAAGGTTCTGTCTAGCAGTTAAGGGTTTTTGATTTGTCCCATTTGAGGAACTACTGAAAAAATACTCCTCTCAGATACTGATATCTGTAAAAGGCTGTATGTAGAACCACACACGCTAAAGAACACTTTAGATATATCACTATCTAAGAAGAAACTTTCCACAAGGTTCCACAAGGGGGACAATTTATGCCTTTTTGGCATTGGATACCATCTTATTTTTCAAAGAATGTATCATCCATATCCTTGAATCACTTCACTGGTTCTCAATGGAACAACACATTACAATTACAAACCGGCCGAAAGCAGGGAGTGGAGAAGCCACGACCAACTTCAAGAAATGTTGACAGTACAGTAGAATATGTCTATATGACAAGTTTGCCTTCAAGTTTCTCAGCAACCTCAGATCCACTGGCACTCACAAGTTCCTGCCACCATACACCGGACAGAATAATGGGTACTAACACTTTAACACGACTGCTACCTCATTGTGGCACCAGAGGTTTTTTTTTCTGTTGTGGAAGGGCATTTGTCTTAATGCTTGTGAGTATTGTGACAAAATGAAAACATATGCAACATTAACATAATTTAAAACCAGCCAAGATACAAATGTTACCATTTGTAAACTTGTCATTCAATGAACATGTTTAAAAATAACACGTATTTAAGTTAAAGTGTTAGACTAGCAAAAGTCTCAAAACATAGGGAAATGCGTTAAATCCCTTAAGCCTTGTACTGAAAAGGCTTTTCAGAAAAAGGAACTGGTCCTCCCATCTGGCTTAATCAGCATTCCTGCTCCTTCTCTCAGCCTGTAGGGAGCTTTTCAGCACCTTGGACAGCAGCCCCGCTCACAGCCAGACGCAGCTGAGGGGGATCTGCGGTCAGCCCAGGTGTGAGTCATTGCTTTTGTTAGACCTCTCATAAATGCAGGGCTTATGGCCCTGCCTGCCAGTCTGGAAGGGGAGGTGGTATTTTTGGTGACTGTTATTGTTTGTTTGGTCCAAGCTGTGCTGAGGTTGCAGTTAATTCTTATTTTGAACACTGCTGGCTTTTCTTTATTTCGGTAAACTGTTGGCTGTTTTTGGCACATTTTATTTATTTTTTTTGTACATTCAAGCTTCATATACCACTCTGTCCTTGCAATATATATATTTAGAATGTGCCCTGGTAATTAAGGTTCAGATTGGTCACAGCACTGATCTGGATGTGTTCCCAAACACACACACTCACATTCTCTCTCTCTCTCTCTCACACTCACTCACACACACACACACACACACACACACACACCCTCCATGGACTCCCTCTCAGCTCGGCTGCCGCCCCAGCTCCCCCGTTGGGAAACTCTAATGACCCTGGCAGGATCCGATCTGCGTCTCTCTCGCTGTGAGGAGAGGCCTCGTCAACCCAGCCCCGTCCCCCCACCCCCCACCACCACCACCACCAACTCCCCCACCCACCGATGGATCCCCTCTGCCTGCCTGCTCGACGCCTCTTTCTGCCTCTCTCTGTGTGGGCGTGCGTGTGTGTGTGTAAGGGTAGGGAGAGGGGTGGCTTTAGCTTTGGCAGAGACCAGGCTTCCCACTGGAAAATAAAATAATGGAAGCCCCCGGAAATAGGAAATTTACTGTTAGAATGAGGGCTTGGAGAACTGCTGGGATGCAGGAACAAAATCATATTGGGTGTGTTCTGTTTCGTCACTTGGCTGAGAGCTCTCTGTGGGGGTAGCACAGCCCCTGGTTAACCTCTCTTGTGCCTTAGGCAATAGGTCTCTATACATATGAATTGCCATCGGCTGAATCCTCCGCACACAGTGAATCATAAGAAAGTGAAGTCAATCCTACGATAAAACTGACAAAATCTGTGATCACCATTTAATTGTGAGGACCATCACGGTACAGCCCTGTTGCAATCTGCATGCCATTTTTACTTATCATACACAATCTTTTTAAAGAGCCGGAAAACCGTTGCCTTGAAAAGAACAAAAGCTAATCATGAACCAGAGCAGACGAAAAGGTGATATGGTATCATCCAGATGGTCTAATATCATCATTACTATTCTTTGAGTATTCAAAATATTGGGACAAATGCACAGCTTTATCTTGTTGACTTCTTGGTCCAGTCCCAGGTTTAACTAGCCAATTAAGCTTCGGTGCCAGGATAAGAAGAACCTGTATTGTTATTATCATAACACAGAAAATCTGAAGGTCAGCAATTCAGCATAATGTATTCTTTTATCTAGCATCCGTTTTCGGGCTGAAATCCAAACTTTTTTGTTCTTTTGTAAAATGTCGCAGTAAGGTTGTGGGTTGTGGTGAATAAAAATTGTGTAAGCAACATTTCTACAGTGATTTACAATGAAAGCATAAAAGACTACGTTGTTGTTTTTAGGAGTGTGCCACTCAAATTCGCCATTTATGTGTTTCACCCCAAAGCCCCCAGTTACCACAATATATTTCTTCAGTTGTTTTACATTGATACAGTAGGGTGATGGTGAATAACAGTATTAAAATATTGTATTCAGTGTTTTTTGTTTGTTTGCTGTCACCATCCCCAAACTTCCAATTATTACTCTGGACCACCAATTTACAAAGATTGTCAACATATCACAAGAAAAACATAAAACCTGAATGCTGTGATTCACCCTCTCCCCTCCATTATGACTAAATAAATGTTATACTCGTAAAAAGCAATAGAGTCATCCACCTGTTTCTTATGTGTATATATTATGCTATGTATTATATTATGCTGCTTTCAACCAAAATGAAAACTATGTATAAATAGCTTGAAGTGCTAACTAAATGGCAAAAGATGCCCAAACTGGAAAGCAGAGATCACAGTTTTTTTGCGCTTATTTACTTTAATATTTTTGTGTGGTAGCCTATACATAGCCTATACATAGATTTCCTTCTTTTTTGTGTGTTTTTTTTTCTTTGATACAATGCAGGGACAACTGAGAACGGTGTCAGATTCTTACACTCTTACACTTGCTGTACTGGTTGAAATAGGTAATGATTTACGAATGTGGAATTAGGCCTACGCTCAGTGGTACTGTGATGTCGTTTTCCTCACCTTGCTGCCAAAGTAAGATCAGGCTGTTACATATTCCTCTGCACTTAAATGGATTTGATACATTTTAGACAAATCAATACGAAAGCCCAAGATCATGATGGGGAGTGACTAATCGTTTTTTCAATAAAATGCTCAACGTGCAAGATAAACTTTAAAATTTGACGAGAATGCCTCCCGCACTTGTCATTTTGCCTGCAGTCGGCTCTTCCTCTTATACTTTGCCAAGGCAAGTCCATCACATTTTGTGAGTGTCCAAACGCGTTGGGGCAAAAAACCCAAAAAAAAAAAAAACAAAACACTTCCCAGTGTCAGTATGAATTTAAAGTTGGCTTAAATTCCACCTATGCCCTCTTGTCCTGCTGACAGAACTAAATTTGAAATAGCTTTTATAATCCACTTTGTGATTACCTCTCAAATGTAAAAAAAAAAAAAAAAAAAAAAAAGAAAAATTCACTGATAAAATCCGCCATGAGCCTCCTTTTGTCGACACTGGGGGAAAAAAAGATTGAATGTCTTTAGTCTACCTTTGTAGAACCATTTTCCAGGAACTACATTGTCCAACGTTCTTTGTATTTTTGATAGATTCTATATCCTTATTGTGTGATGCCTATGGGTAGACAGAGTTCTCCAAGTACAGCATTGTCTGTCCTTTACTTTGACTGACAAACATAGTCAATGACCGATGTTTTCTTCAGTTTGTTTTTCTTTTTTTGAAATTTGAACTCGCTAACTGTTTTTGAAGACAGAACAACTCGCATGTCTTATCATTACATTTGATTTCACTGATAGTCTTCCTTTACATGTCTTTGATTCATTCCCTTTATTATGTATACTGAGATGCCAGTTTAGTAGATATGCCTACCCTTACAATGACATAGACTGTTCAGTTAGCTGTAGGATCATGTTATCACACTATGAAATTGAGCGCAGGTGGGTAGATGCCTACAGATTGTTTGTGTGTGTTTGCTTTTATGAAGTTCAGAGGGAGAAGGGGCTGAAGAATATGAAAATGGCTTTGGATGCAGCACGAGTTGTGGATTCCGGAAATGTCTGTATGAGTATATCAAAGACAGCTACTGTGCTGTGGGTCTCACTGCATGACAGTGCCATGGGAGTATTGTATGTTCCACCACCCAAAAAAAAATCCATCCAATGGTGGTGCTCTGGTTGGAGACAGGCTGTTGATGAAAGAGGCAAACAGAGGGTGACGTGACTTGTGCGAAGCAAAAGACAGGCTCCAGAAAGTCAGCTAACAGCTGCGCGCAACGGTGGTGACAAGAGAAGGGTATCGGAACGCACAACTCGTCAACCCGGTCACAGATTTGGCATGGCAGCTGATGATCTTACCGGGTCCTGCTGCCGTCGGCGAAAAATCGAGAAGTTGCAGGTACAGTGAGCTGAGGAACACAAACGCTGGCCAATGGGGAGCTTGAAAAAACCGCATGTGCCCTGATGAATCGCAGTTCCTGCTGTTTCATGTTCATGACAGTGACCGGAATATGGCAAAAACAGATCCACACAGTTAGGCATCAGCAATGCATGCTGGGAGTGGTTATGATGTAATGGTAGTGGCTAAGGCACACGACTGGGACACCTGAGGTTGGTGGTTCAAGCCCCGGCCTAGCAAGCAACAGTAATAACACCATTGCCGTTGGGCCCTTTAACCCCACATTACTCCCAGGGGGGCTTGGCCCTTGGCTAGCCCAACGAACCATAAGTCTCTGTGGATAAAAGCATCTGCTAAATGACTGCAATGTAATGCATTCATCTCCAAATGGGCTTTTTCAGCAGGATAATGCTCCAATGCCGTAAGACTAAGGATCGTTCAGGAATGGTTCTGGGAACACAGCAGTTAATTCAGATTACTGCAGTGGCTTCCCCAGGCACCAGATCCCAAACTAATCCGGCAGCTGCAGTACGTACCACATTTTCAACACCATGTTTAGTCCATGCTCTGACAAATTCAGGCTGTTCTGAGGGCAAAAGAGGACCAACTGGCTATTAGAAGGATATAGCTAATAATGTGGCCACTCTATCACAGAAACTCTTTTGTTACTGTGGCCTACAACGGCCTAGGTTCAATCAACATTTACCCTGACTTTTTTACTGATTTCATCAGTCATGGAAATTAACTCACAAAACTGCATTTGTGACATAAAAAAAATCGAACCCTTTGATGAATTTGCAGGTTAAAGCTAAGGACAAAACGGTTGCTTTAATCCAGGACATTGACTAGATCCGTGTCTGACCAGAGTCACATATTACCCCAAGTCTTTCCAATTGTGTACGTTCTAATTTAGCACCACACATAAAATCCCAATTCTTTATTTAATTGTCCTCATAAAATATGATAGCACTGTTCATTAGCCTTCCTTTCACAATGAATAAGCCGGCATAGCCCCTGGGTAGGTGATGTAACCCTACACAGTCAGGTGGAACAGCCTCAAGCCAGAACTGAATATGACCAAAAATATATTCATTTCCACATAGATGATTCATAACTGGTTGTGATTTTTTTTATTCATTTTCAGTGAGTCAATCATTTTCAAATTTCAAATGATCATCATTTATGCATGCCTAAATTATGGATTTGGATTAGAATTATGTACCTGAATTTCTATATATATTTGAATATATATTTGTATTTATGTCATATAAAATGATTGGGTATTTACTAAGGTTAGCTGTGCCGTTGCTGTGTCATTGTTAAGAATTGCCATGTCATTGCCAGATGCCGCTAAGCCCGCTAAGCCATGACCTTAATGCATGAGATAAATGTATGCGTTTTGTCATATTTACCCATTGTTCTTATAAGTGCTCATTTCCTGTGTGTCAAGTTCAGTTTATTCAATTGTAATTGGATCGTTTGCCACTGCCGTTGTTTGCAAGTGGTGAAATGAGCAGAATATATTGATGTGTTTTTTTTTTTTTTTTTTTTTTTTGATGCCAGAAATTCCGGAATGATTATGTAAATGATTAGGATTATATAAACAACATAGTGAAGGAGTTCTATGTACATAAAACACATCGCGATATTCAATTAGTGTACCTTGGCATCCGAGCACTGTGATACAAGTCAGTGTGCCACACTAAAACCTGAGAAAAGAAATATCAAGGTATTAACATACCAGAAAGATACCGATTTAATCACATGGACATGTTTGAAATTTAATTACAGTACTTAATAAAATCACACAACTTCATAATTAAAAAAAAAGTTAAATTTCCATCCCCGAAGCTGTTAACTGATAATACTTTGAATTGCTTGCACACGTTGCAGTTTAGTTTCTTCTCAAATTAGCTTAGTTCTGTTATCCACAGAAATAGATGAAGAAGATTTTTGTTCTAAGGTTACCACAAAGGAGCTTAATTTTTTTTTTTTTTCTCACTCTCTTTTCCATCATCTGAAGGTTTTTTATCCTCTCTAGAGCAAATAGATATTATGTAATACCTTGCTGTATGTAACTATATGGTGTTCCATGAGGACCTTTTTCGCTTTGAAACTTCAGTTTGATTTGTTTAAATGACATTGATCAGTGGATTGGGTCAATGATGCACCCTTTCAGTTATCAAAAAGAAAATAAACATAGACCACGACAGATATCATTATGGTGGAGAAAGACTGAGGCTTCACATACAAGATAAAATATTAATGGCCCGACATGATGTACATTCGCACAAAAGATGGGTAATTTATAGCAGTTCTTGACAGTTATACATACACATAGACTGGGACCTAATCAAATAAACTCAATCTGTTGAGGGCATATGGTATTCTATTTTAGAACAAAAAGAACACAGTCCAAAGGACATGTTTGCTTGTCTTGAATAAAACAGAAAAGAAACGCATGTTGTGTTTTAAAGGCTGTTTTGATTGAAAAGCAGTTTCCCCTGGAAGACAGTGGAAGTTCATTTAATTGAATCCCTGTTGAATGCAACTGAAAACAGAGCAAGCACAACAATGCTACTTTTTACAGCTGTTTCCTTGTATGATAAGTAAGAAATATACGATAGGATGTACCTCAAAAATGCATTGTGGGACATGCCTGTACTTCCTGTTTAAAATGGGTTTCGTCTTGGACTCTTTTTTATAAGTAAGTGGCCCTTGCAGGAGCCGTGGGTGGAGACAGTGTGTGTTTGGGTTTAGGGGGAGGGGCTTGTTTAGTAAGTGCCTAGTAAGACCTGAAAGTAGGTTTTTTTTTTTTTTTTTTTTTTTTTTTTTTAATAATCGTTCTCCACAGTCTCCTTTGAGGAACCCCCCCCCCCACCCCAGCAGTCACTCCTCATCCTCGTGTGAGTGATCCTCACGCCTCCCGACGTGCGGGCAGCGTTGGCGATTCCGCAGTCGCCTCGCGCCTCGCACTCATTCATCAACCGCCTCTGTTTTCCCCATAGGCCTCCTCTCTCTCTCTCTCTTTTTTTCTCCCCTCCCTCTCTCCACACTGCCAAAAGACTGCAGATGAGCTGGTATGGGAACAGAATCACCACAGTGCTAATGCACATTGCTAACCCCTGCCTGGCCTCCTGAAAGAAGGGTCCCTGTGTTTGACTCATCATTCACACTGATGCTACACACAGAGGCCTGGAGCCAACCAACATCTTTAACTGTTGCTTACATAGTCATGCAGGTGTTCTTCACGAAAGCACGTACGTACATTCAAATGCTGTCTACAGAGTTAGCTTTCATGACTGTTGAACTTAGCATATGAATTGTTGCATGTACGCGACAGTCACACTTAATCAAAATGTCAGTTGACTCTAGGGCTGAGAATAATTGATTTCTTGTATGCATTGCTTCCTGTATATCACTGTAACTGTAGAAAAATAATTTTCGGATGTTTGTTTGATGTTTTACAACTTTATCAAGGGACCATGCCACAATAACATGACTTTACTGCAGGTGAGAAATGAAACTGGCATGTCGCTAGAACATGCCATTTTCCGTACTCATTAATAGTTGTTAGATGCGTAAATACAATAAAAATGGTGTATATAATAAATGAAAGATCACCTCAGTGGTATCTACACTGGGGAGCTGAAGGACTGAAGACAAATTAATTGCACTTGTCACACATATATAGTTTTTTATCAGCTCAGAATTGAAAAACACAAAAGTGCAGAGAGCATCAAATGATACGTCTCTATGACAACCATGCGGTGTCTAGCAGAGGAGTGTGATTTGCGATTCTTTCTGTCCCAGTTCGGGAATTACGTGTGCCTTTTACAGTGATTATTAAGCTACATATGTCCATCTACGGAAGAGTAAATAAATAAGTAAAGTGCGCGAGTGCCAGGAGGACATGGGGTGTTCATTATTGACGGCCTTGTGATAATTTACCGTGGATTATAGAGCTTTCACGGTGAACACGCAGGAGCTACGTTCTGTTCCGTGGGCCCAGTCCCGAGCGGGAAGCACGACCGAGGCAATTAACCAGAACATTCTGTGTGAGTCTGCCAACCTTGCAGGCTTAAGCCGGTCTGGAACTTTCAAGGTTGGGGACTGGATACGACTCATTGTACGCGATATATGTGGAACGCATGCTCTCCGTGAGGGAAGAGGATGAGGAGGAGACGTTGATAAGCCCAGTTCCGCGGTTCCTGCTCCCACTAATGACAATGCAGATGTCCGTACTGCTCTGCACTGCAGTAAATCAATGGGCCAAAACTCTGAAATATGTATCATAGTATGAAATATGCATAGTTCTCCAAGCCTTTGCATGTGATAGAATCGTCTCCACGTTCACACAAGTGTGTCTGTTTCATGTTGTTCTGTAACAAGCATGTGGTCATTGAGCTTAAGCAGAGTGCATGAAAAATACTTGTTTTGACTTGGCAATATGTGTAACGCAGAAGAATCTAGAGATCTGGATTAAACCAGTAACATACAAATGATAGAATTCTATTGCTTTGATTGAGACCATTACTTATGTAGTCCTTGCCGTATTACTACCCTGAGCTAGCCACAAACATACCAACAGCAGGAGCGGAGAAAAAATGGGAGAAAGTGTGATAAAATTCCTAATGTTGGATAAGTTACATGCTACTTAAGATAAGCAGATGTGCTTTTGAATGAGCTGTTTTGATTTTAAAAAAAAGAGTTTTGCACACCTTGACCCCATTCCTAGCTCTTGTTTCTTCTAGTTTTCAGACCTCATGTTTAATTGAATAGCAAATGTCCTTGGGTGCATTTGACTGAATTCATTGCAGAAACATATGAGTACTAAGTATTGATGTGAATAGAAAACACATGGGTAGTCACATGTAATAGAACATTTATTTCAAAATAAGAGTCCTTAAAAAACATTGGTACTTCCATTGTTGTCCCCACATACTGCAGTAATATAAATGTATAATTGAAAACAAATGAGTGCAATATGAATAATTTGAACTGTGTGTATATATATATATATATATATATATATATATATATATATATATATATATATATATATATAGCATTGGCTAGTGTTGGTTGGTCTTTTCTGTGTTTGAGGTGACTTTAAAGGGAACAGCTTTGATCTAAATCAGCACCCGAGATAAACTGATACCAGGGGGCTTAATGGCCCCCGTCAGCTCCAGGAAAAGGCCAGCTATGCCACTGAGTGCCCTCTGTTTGTTTGCTGTCACACTGCTTTTGTTGTCCTTTCTTTCTTTCTTTCTGATCTCCCAGCCCCACCAACGCCACTGTCTCTGTCCCTGCTGCTGGTTGTTTAGCGCAACGGCCTGCTGTTGTTACACTGTTCTGGATTATTCTGCATCGAGAATTATTTGAAACCAAGCCCATTGAGCAGATTTCAGTATTTTGCTGTTTTTGGGCTTCCTTTTTTGTAAGTACCATGTTGTGAGTATGTAATGATAATTTGTCAGTTCATTGACGCTGTGGCTTTACACACTCACATACTCATATGTACACAAACAGCAATAATGAGGATGTGCTTATATTCTGCCAGTTTATGTACTCCGTTACTTTGATACTTGGTACATACTGTAAAACTGGCTTGGTTTAATGTGTTTAACTCTGCAATTATGAAGAATTTGTAGTAAATGCTTTAAAAAAATGTTTCGATTTTATATAGTAGAAACAGAAGAACCACAACTCATGTGAACTTTTCACTCACTCTGGATTAGAGCATCTGGTAAATGAATGTACTGTAATTTATTCTGTGAGAGATAGAATATTATACCAGGAATTTGCAAGGTTTCTTCCATAAATACACTTCCCATCGAGCTGTATGTGCAGAATGGAAAGTAGGAAAATAGAATGGGCAGGAAATACAAATACGAGCAGTTTATTTGAGCAGGATTCTACACAAAGCTGACATTCTTACCATTCATATATTAAAACAGAGCTCTTTGCTCTGTACATTTTCCAAGAGTGGTATATGGTATATGGTATGTATATGGCTGATCATGCATGGTGTGAAGGAGTAACCTTCACTGTTGGAATGGTTGTGGATTGTTGCTTGTTAAATGTGTGCCAGGTGCATTTGTTTTTGTCAATTTGAGAACATGATCAGTTGCCAGCCTTGTGTCTTACCTGAAATTGATTGATTGAATGGAATGTTAACATGGGAGTCATTGTGGGCCTACTTAATGACAGGTGTGCTGTCTCAGGGGGAGGGGTTTTTGGCAACCATTTGTAAAATGGCAAAAAAATGTTTGTAGCCTTTCTAAAGAAATGTTTTGAAATGATTGTGAAATGAAATTGCAACCGGTTACGTGAACTTAAGTATGTAGGTATTGTCAAGCTTAACATCAAATAAACCCCTTTTTTAATATATATTGGCTCTGATGGTTTAAGAAAAACCCAATGCTATTGTCCGAGGCAACGGCCAGCTTCGTGACATTGGTGTCAGAGTGGGATCACACCACAAGGTTTTTGGCGGTGACCCACATTATTGCAGTTTGGAAGGGTTTTTACCAGAGCACAATGAAGCTTGGAGTTAAACAAAAGCAAAAAGGACTGAGACTTTCCTGTAGTTTGGCCAATGGAATAGGCAAGCCAGCCACTGATGGGGGAGTGATGGCCCTTTGAAAGAGATTGGGATAAAAGGACAGAGCAGGTGAATGTTGGACTGTGGTGGCCTCTGATATTAGTGGTGCAGCTGGAGCCCAAAGAGGGGAACAGTTTGGAGTCCTCGTTGCTGATGTGAGCCGGGGGGAGAACTGTTGCTGTTGCCATGCAAGAGGGACCACAGGAATTGGGGAGGAACTACCCAGGAAGACCAGTGGAGGGGAAGCCCATGGCAGAGGGGAAGCGGCTTGGAAACCCTGCGGTGCTGCTGGGATTGCAGTAGGGGAGCTGTGCTGATCTGAGCAGGTAGGGCAATGTCCCCAGGATCTGGTGGGTGTTCTAGTGCTGGAATGGTGGCTCATTTGGTTGAGGGAGTTGTCCAGGGGTTTAGTGATTGGTAACCTGTACTAATGAGTTTTATTCCAATGTGTTCAACTTTACCATCTAAATCTCTCAAATTCAATTTGAGAGATTGGATAACGGGAGGGGAATGTGAATGAGTAACCTTCACTGTTGAAATGGTTGTGGATCTTTGCTTGTTACATGTGTGCCAGGTGCATTTGTTTTTGTCAATTCGAGAACATGATCAGTTGCCAGCCTTGTGTCTTACCTGAAATTGATTGAATGGAATGTTAACATGTGAGTCATTGTGGGCCTACTTAATGACAGGTGTGCTGTCTCAGGGGGAGGGGTTTTTGGCAACCATTTGTAAAATGGCATAAAAATGTTTGTAGCCTTTCTAAATAAATGTTTTTAAATGATTGTGAAATGAAACTGTAACCAGTTACGTGAACTTAAGTATGTAGGTATTGTCAAGCTTAACATCTAAACCTCTTTTTTTTAATATATATTGGCTCTGATGGTTTAAGAAAAACCCTATGCTATTGTCTGAGGCAATGGCCAGCTTCATGACACATGGTTAAATGTAAGTGATGGCTGCTCAAGAGCAGTATGTATTGTATATTATACATATTGTATATGTATTTTTTTTGATCGTCAAATCCATCATCATCATCGTCATCATATGCACGGAGTCCCCAGAAAGCTTCCGCTCTTTGCTTCTCAGTCTTTAGACCCATTGTAAGCTTTCCATAATAATCTACAGTTAACATATGTTAATGAAGGTCAAAACTGTAATGGTGATTTCGTGGATGCAGTTTGAACAGGAACTTTCCCCTGAATTCTCTGGATTTCAGTGTCATTTTATGTGTTAAGTTTAATAGCAAGCATGAACCAAAAAAAAAAAAAAATGGGGCAAACATTTGAAAATGTAAATTGTTTCTTTGTGGCAGGGAGAATGATTTTATTAGGCTTCCGACTGTCCTAATTTTATTCCCTGCATTTTCAGTGATGTGCAAATATACATACACACACACACACACACACAGTGTGAGCACCTCTATCCTACTCATAACCTTATCCACCATTTGGGCTCCTAGCACTCAGTCATGTTGCTACCAGTGGAGCAACAACCTATTTCCCAAATCATTCTCAACATGCTTACATCACGCTTTGCCAATATCATAAAAAATATCGCCGCAGTCAAACTGCGTCAAACGGCAGATTCATCCATCGTGGACTCAAGTCACTGATGGGCTTAACATAACAATTCCCTTTTTTTTTCCCCAATCATAGCTGAGTTTAATGTAATTAACTAATATTACCTGATTGGTAGACTTGAACATCTGCCTTTATTTGAACTTTTTGTTAATCGAATGCATCAGTACATTCAGTGAATCATTAAGGAGGAATTTAATGTCTGAAATGTAATTATCCTATCCGACAAAATGCATTGTTTTGAGATGACATCTTTGCAGCAGCAGCTTGTAAATGTACGACAGCCCGTGTATCTAAATGGGTATATTGTTACTTTCAAAGTACAATTAGTTGCTAATTTACAATTGCTGGGGGGTTACCATATCTCTCAATTCAGCTTAGTTTCAATGTTTTTTTTTTTTTTTTTTTTTTTTTTTTTTGTATACGACTATTTACGACATACTTTGCCAGGTTTCAGACAAGGAGACTGCTGGGTGGTTGTGATTTTGGAGGGTGTACCATGGTGGAAGTAGGCCCCTAGGTATGGCATACAATCCAGAGCACATGGGTACCAGATGTGGTTGGTAGCAACACTTTTGTGTGTTGCCAGCACATTTTTGGAGCAAGCTGTGAGCAATAGAACAAGTTTAATATTATGAAAGAACACTCTAAATCTAGGCAAAAACAGAACAATAAAAGTAAGAAAAAAGAGGAAACAAGGAATGTGTCTGCTTCACACCTCCTGTTGACCAACTATCACATCTTCACTCAAAATCTAACACCCCAAAAGTATCACATTACCAATATTATTATAGACTTATTAAAAAGCAATAGAAATACATACACTTATACCATTTTTGTTGTCGTGGCAGATGGCATGGTGACAATTAGAGCTGTAGGCTATATGACCAGAGTTCAACCACTAATTTAACAATAATACTTGCCAAACACACCAGGAAGCATATGGAGAAACAGCAGATCAGCTGGCTGTTATGGTAAGCTGTTTTTCTGCAAACTACTAGAGAAAACTTTGTATTTAATGTATAAAAGGTCTCTGTGTTTATGCTATATTTTAATAAGAAGACATTCTCCCTGGCCTATACAAATACCCTACCTGTCCGGTATTGTCACTTGCACAGATTGGAAACACCAAACAAAAATACTTACTAACTGATAAATAGTTGTGCAGCCGTTTGTCTTCATCCAAAAAGTCATCCACCATTCTGGGAATGTTGTCATGCAAGTTCTGAATTGTTTGTACTGAGATATTGGACTTCTAGAGGTAAAGTCTCTGATTTCTTTGAAAAATAAAGTTTGCATATAAGTTCACTGGTTGTACAGCTGTGGAGAGCAATTTTTGACTTCATCCTGATGGTCACTTGGAAAATGGCAATATCTTTTTCAATATATCAAAACCATATTTGAATAGACCACACCTGGTTACCTAAAATGGTCATGATTCTATCATGCAGAGTAAAACCTGAAATGGCCAAAATAACAGATATGCCATCATATTACAGGACAAACTAAATGAATTGAAGGCTTTCTTTAATTTTCACCAAACAAAAACAAGTCCAGATGTAGAAATATGACTCGCCAGACTATATAATGTTTTTCCACTGCTCTGAAATCCAGGTTTATTGGCCATTGCACCAGATCATCATCATCATCATCGTGTTTTTGTATTAGTGTTACTTAACTCAATACAATAATACAAAACACAAAAAGTGATGTGCTCACACAATATGTATTCTTTACCCATTATGCCACACTGTAATAGGAAAACATTCTTCCTTGACATTCCCTGTTACGTAAAGATTTTATAAATAAAATTAATCGGAAAATAATGTTGAGCAGGGGGAAAAAAAGAGGAGCCAAACACTTCCTTTTCCAAATCAAGGTTGAGGGTCACATACAGTCGGCCCGCATGGGCCTGTACGGTCTTGCGTAACGTTTCATATTCATATAAATGAGCTGTACTTAGACCAGCCCATGGGATGTTGACCCCCATTTCATTATAATTAATGAAAACAATGCAGAAAGATGCAGCGGCATGGGAGAAGGAGACAGCCGCACTGTCCGCCATGCAAATACGTTTCCCTGGGATTCATTTGCATGCCGTAATTAGTTACACGTGTGGTAATCGAGGAGCAGGGCAATAGAAGCATCACTCTGTCTTAATTGCCTTTTAAGGGAAGGGGGGAGGAGGGAGAGGGGGCGAGGGTATTTTGCGGAGTTCTTAAACATGAATAATTCTGTATTCTAATGAGCGATGCTGCATAAACATACAAACAGTCCCCTCTAGGTCCTTTCTACGTAATTAGGTAGGTTGTGGTAATCTGCTAAGGTCCGGTTACAACTAGCTCAACGTCTACATAAAGAGAAGCATTAATGGAGAGAGAATCTGACTCTTGAGATCAGCGCGAAGCAAGTTTTTTGAATGAGAGTCCTTTATGGGCCTCAGCTGGTTACTGGCCCGTTAATTGAATCTGAACAACAGAGAGCGCACACGACCATTATAATGAAGGGCTGACTGAAGCACACACTTTAGTCAAGAAACTGTATTTCAAAGATTTAAATGAGAAAAATATAGATAACAATGGCAATGACTGCTATTTTCATAGTCTATTATTCAAAGCTGTTTTGATGGTGCCTGGCTGCACTCCTTGAAGTTAATTAGTTTTGGAGACATTCATTAATAAATATGTTTCCTACTCGGAGCATTCACGGTTTTCATAGTTTCTGAGATAAATAGCTGAGATGAGCTTCCAAAACAACTGAGGAATAAATACAATAACAATATATTAAAATAGGCCTGATTTCCAAGAGGGCACATAGAGGTTTGCACTGTTTCCAGAAATAAAATCATGGAACAAGCCATGATTTCAATGCTTGTCTCGTAGCGCTGCGCTCATCGTGTGGGAGCGGACATGGGCAGCAGTCTACCTTTTGATTTCGCTAACATGGCGCCGAAATGACATTTTCAACTCGCCGTTGTCTTAGGTTTACATCACTTTTAATGCCAGCCAAAAACAAAAAAAAAACCTGGGTTAAATCCTAAAGCAAAGCAGCATGGGCCGTTCCTGTACGCGGAGCAGTGGGCGTTTCATTTGCATATGTGAAATGTAACGCGTTTTCAACGCACCAGATATATATATATACCCCAAGCACAAACAGAATTACGCTCAAAACGTACATTTCAGACTATAATACCACCACCATGCGATGTTCCATGAACAAGCATGCAACAGATACTGCCCTGGTACATATTCAGTAATACCAAAACTCTCAGACAACAATGGTGCATTTAAAATTAATTTTTCAATAAGGAATGCTATTGAGATATTGCAGAGAATATACATGGGCTTAGAGTCTAAAGGGGAAGAAGTATTTCCTGTCCTCATGGTGAGGGGAATCCCCCCCCCCCCACCCCCCCCCCCCCTTCCTCCAACAGACAGAAATTGGGAGAAAAGTTAAGATTAAGTACTATTCTTACAGAGAGAAGGAAAGGATGAAGGTGGAGATGAGGAGAAGGAGGGATGCCGGAAATTCTCACTTGCCGGAAGAATGAATAGTATATTCCGCATTGTCAAAAAAAAAAAAAAAAACTGGGTTTATTTATTCCCCTATTACTTTGGCAGCCTATATAATTTCTTTAGAGCTTAAATTTTATTTATTATAGCCTGGTTGTGAAGCGAGATACTACGCCAGCCCTTGAGGAGGTTATAGGAGGTAACAGGAGCTTGAATTTTATCAGGTTTCATACACAGGCTCTCAAATATATTTCATACATTTCATTATATGTAGATAGTTTTGGTTGAGCAAAGGTACATTTCAGTTCAGTTCTAAAAGAGGACATCCATCTTGAATGAAAAACAACTCAAGCCTAGAAATACAAAAGTAATGTCGCAACAAATTATTTTATACAAGTGTTGTACATGTCACCCTAAGTGTTTATAACCAATACCTACATTACACACATGAAAGCAAGTCTTAAGATGCAGATATGACATTCATGTGCACTATACCAGCTTGTGTTATGCTCAAGCTTACTCTTACGAAGTGGCAATTACTACTAAAATCAAACGCGCAGTAAAAAACAGGAAAGAACTATGGTTGATGTTTGTTCTAGAAACAGAGGGAGTATTGGTCTGTTTCCCTTGACTCAGACCATATAATCATTAAACAATCATTAAAATTTATGAATAACACAAACTCACCATTTTATGATGCTGCAGTCATCCATTCATTCATTAATCCATTTTACTTTAAAACAAACACACAAACCAATACAGCAACAAAATGGCTACCTGCTTAATGTGGAGAGAGTTCCAAAAGGTAAACCAAGAGATTAGTCTACTGCCCCCCAGAGGTGGACCTCCAGCAGGTTCTACTTGTTACATTGCCAACGTCTTTAAAATTATAATCCACATTTATACTCTTAAAATGATTTTCATTGTCATGTATAATCTAAAACATATACTGACTTGAGTTACACATGCAGAATGTTGGCCTAGACACAGTGAGAGCCAATTATATTTGATTTACATTTAAATCAAATCTTAATTTTTTCACAATTTGGAAACTTAATGTTTGTGATTGCAGCGCTCCCCAAACTGTTTTGATTTTAGTAGTGATCAAGTTATTCATTCAACCTTGTTTCTTTCCACACTGCAAGAGGCACCACCAATTATACCCTGCCAATGTCATTGGAGGATGATGAAGTCAGTGTGCTTTCGGTTCATGCGCCTACAGGTGCCTGGTTGGCCAGGAGTGGCTTCTACAAGGTTACGAGGCCAAGTAACATATCCAGTTTAAACTTGATGTAGCTAGGCCAATTGTTGCCAAGCCAATAAGGATCTCTGGATATAGCTGTTAATGAAGTGTCTAAGATTTGAAAACCCTGTGTGAACCAACCAGAGCCCCCCATAGGAAATTACAAATTTTGATTGAACTTGAGAGAATGTACTCAAACTCTGAATGCACTGAACTCTTCTGAACACAAGAGTATGGAACATAGGGAGCACACATGTTGAGAAACATTGAGAACAATCAGATGTTGTGGAAGCAAATGTCGTATATACTTAAAAAAGCTAACACAGTTCATTGTGGGCTAAATTTGAAGACATGTGTCAGCGTTCAAGAGCTATCAAAGAAAGTCTGTCTGCAGGCTCCCTTCATATTTAACACTGAGAAAGATTGCGCCAGGTCGTCAAGTATGGTGGACAAACCGAGGTCATCATTTACAACGTTAACTGTAAGTCACCAATGGTAAGATATAGGCCCTAACAAATAACCCATACACAAAAATACAAGTCACATGATCTTAATCTTCTTTTCCATCTTTACTCCCGCATTAGCATAGCGTAGTTGTTCATATCGCCAACCAAATACTAATATATTAAAAGCTTGGACAATAAACATATGGAATCGATGTCATGTGCCAATTAAATTTTAATCCATGAAAGTGTACGTTATATGATGAAGTACCTTCGGTTCGGTTTCTATGGTTATCCAAGAACAAAGTGTCTGAGGAATTACTCATCTGAGCGGAGCAGTCTGGCGAGTGTTCTGTTGGAGCAGCTGTTATATTGTTAGACAGTCTGTTTAACAGTGCACAAAAACAACACAGTGGCAGACAATGGGAAAAACAAATTGCGGAGGCCTGAACATTTGGAGAATTTGTGTTTGTTTGGGGAAAAAAAAAATAACAATTGAGAATATGATGACATTATGATTCATACGATTTGATGTGTTGGTTTGTGCAAATTATTTGTAATATCTGGAAAATGTGAATATTTTAACCAGCATAAAAAAAGTGCTTGCGCTTTGTGTTTTGATTCATTTGGCTGGTTCAATTCATGATCACGGATATTTAAACACATTTGGCTGTGAGGGACCTGCATTCTAAAGTTTTATTGTGTGAAATTGTTACTCTTTGCCTCATGGAAAAACATGCCGAAGTTTCCAACAAATTCCCCCTAACAACTCCTTTTCAAAATTAACTGAAAATTATGCTTGGAGACACTTCATTCCAAAGTAGTTTGCAGTTATTTTATTCATAATGCAAACTCCCTTATGAAATTACTTGATTTAACAGTTGCCTCAATTCAAGAAAAACATGTCCCAAACTTTGACTCAAAATTAAAGACATGCTTACATATGTAACTGTCATTTTTGTGAGAGCAAAATTAAAGCCAAGAACACCTGTTGACTGATTTTAGGCCATTAACTAATGGATTTTTGTTCAACTATTTTGGTCTTGTAAGCTTGTTTTCTGTCCATTTTTATAATCTTGGTAAAGAGACAGAGACCCTTCGTTCGAGAGAGAGAGAGTTCGAGAGGGGGAGAGAGGGGGAGAGAGAGGGAGAGAGGGGGGAGAGAAAGGGAGAGAGAGAGAGAGAGAGAGGGAGAGATGCCCCATCCCATCCCAATCAATTGGTGGCAGTAGTGAGTTAGCAAGAGTGCTCTTGGTATAGGAACATCTGTTACTTGTTGATTCTGACTGAGTATTGTGGAGGTAACTTCCTGCAGTTAGCAAACCAATGCCCAACCATTGTATACATTGTATTCTTTCCAGGTGAGAATATACAGGAAAGCATAAGAAAACACCCTTTTATGTTTATCAAGTGTTTGTAAATGGATCAAGTATATGGTAAATAGTGATAACGAATAGCAAATTTTATTAACATGTATCAGCATTTAGTTTTATTTCAGTGTTAGCATGTAATAGCAATTAAGCTTGCAAACTTTCACTTAGATGTCAATTCACGTCTGTGCATTAGGGCTATAAATACCTTAACTGCAGTGTTCTTTGGTGTCCGACATGGCTCTAGATGAATATTGACCGTAAGATGATGTCCATTTTATTAGTTTTATGAAACAGCAATGGATATAACTAAGAAAGCTAACGGAGTGACTCTAAATGTTGCTAGCATAGCACAGCTAACAGAATGGCTGTTGATGATGCTAGCTTAGCAAAACTGGTTTGTAGCAAATGTGACTGTCTGACACCAATTTGGCTAGTTAAACCAAACAAAGGTTATGATAACACTGTTACTCTCGCAAGGTATTAGCCGAAGGTTACTGTAATGTATGACACATTGTTGAGATGGTATGAAAGAGGAAAGATGAAGAGCCCTGTACTGTTTTGAGAGACTTGAATTTAATGTAAATGTCTAGGGTTCATGGATATATAGAGTAACAGAGTAATAGGAACACTAGCACAACTTATAAAGCCAGGCAATTAGAGAAGGAAAGCTGTCTCGATAGACAGACAGGAAGATGGATAGATCTAGGTAGATGAAGAGGTACATATTCATTGTCATCCCAAATGCATTAAAGACAGTATGATGAACAGCAATGTAACAAAGTCTTTTGAGAGCCGATCAGCTCTACGCTGCTTTCATATTTACATTCGCAGGCAGCGTGACACCACTGTGAAGTAACATCTAAAACCAATTGCTCTTACCCCTCGTGAGTTCTAAACACTCCAGACAATTATCTGTGATGTTCTGAAATCCGTTGAACGGCAATAAATATGGCAGCTTTGTTTCTTGCTACTTTTTTTACATACACAAGCCTACCTGAACTGACCTACAAAAATGTGCATGTTTAAATATTGAATGATGCAACACCCTATGGTATGTGCTTTTGCAAACACGACACAAAAAATGGTCTCCTGTGTAGTTTTACTACATCTGAATGGTTGAATATTGCTTTTTTGTGTAATACCATTTGTTTTAAGCTGCAAGAATCCAGAGGTGGACAACTCCAGCTTCAGAAAGTAAAAGTCCTTCCATGTATTTGTTCTGCCCATTCACTGAGACCAGCTGATTGTAATCAAAACAGCTCTTCAGCCAGGTAGACAAGCTAGTCTTTGTGGCTCTGCATGGAGTGTTGGTTTTTTGTTTGTTTGTTTTTGTCTTGGAATTACCAGAATTGCACTTGTCCGTAGGACAGTGGCTATTTTCCACATTCAAGGCCCCACAGTGTACCGCACGTTGGATTAGAATCACAACTCTTCTTGACAACGAATGGTAGCCTATGGGTACCAGGCTCAGGGTTGGAAGGATCAATACAATTGTAGCCAGAAGACTGTGGCTGGCTTAAACCCACAATACCCCGAAACAGGATGTAACCACTTTCTGACTTGACTCGATCAGCGACTGAATCTAATCTACTACCCTTGCCAACCGCCAGAGAACTTGATTATATATTGTAGGTTGATGTAATAACTATTACGGTCTGTTGTGGAACTGTCTCTGCTAAGGGGTGCTAACCTGCTGTGTGCATTTTTGGAAGTTGCTTTGGATTAGGGTGTCTGATAAATAGTTCAATGTAAGTGTAAAGTTATTTCATAGTTTAATTTAATTTCCTTTTTTGTTCTTAACAGTTTTTAAGTTGATCTTGGTTGTTGACAAAAGTATGTGAATGATCATTTGTATCTCAATGGACAGTTTATGTTAAAGTGTTTCACCTTTTTTGGTGACAAGAACCTTGAGCAAACAGACTGTTCCAGCCATTCCTAAATGTTATTCATAAATCTCATTTACTAGGTATGTATTAGATGTGTTTTTTGTCATGAAAAGAGCATATGTGTTTTATTTAAATGGGCTACTCTCGTGGTCCCCCCAGAAGAGAATCCTTCTGCCGTCACGGCTGTGAGGTTTGTAAACAACATAAGGGGAAAGATTATCAAACTTGACTTGTGTCTGTTGCTTCACCAGAGAGATCATTCTCTACCCTCTGTCAGCTGGAAACCTGGCCTAAAAGCACAACAACACAAAAGAGACTTACATGCTTGTACAGTTTATGGCTGTGATGCAAATGTACTGTGACATTAAGGACACCGTGGACATCTATTTATTGACAGTCGGACTGGGATTCTGCTATATCACATCTGAGTATCAACCCAGGACCAGAGCTTAGTGACTGTCTATGTAATTATAAGACCTATGGCTGTTTAATGAAGAAAAACCTGCTACGGCAGCAAGTTGCATTGTATATGCATTTGAAAGGGACACAGTCCATTTTTCAGCTGGCTTAGTTAATGTTCCTCTGTGTTGTGTTATGATACTATGGTAAGGGACTTGCTAACAGAATTTTACTAAACAACATTATACGTTTCCCGGTAATGAATAAGCTCATCATTGGCTGGTTTAGTCACATGGTTTTCAGTAACTCCACCTCAGAATATCCTCCTGCATCGCTGTCCCCACCACATGTACTGAAATGAGTTTATCTGCCATAATGGTAGGTAGTCCATATAAAAACTGAAATATTGGCTGGTAGTAATTTATGTAATAAAACTGTATTCACTCATCCCTGTTGTGAAGTAGGCGTTTTTTAAACACCTGTACAGGAGAGAATGTATATGTTATTGACCTGATGTATTTTTCATTCATTAAACTGTGGACACCCTGAGACTGTGGAGTCTACAAGAACATCTCAGTGACGATCTCCACTGTTTCCATTACATTTTATATGTTTTGCCCGCATTGCGGTCTGATATTGGAACACTGGACATCTTTACTTTCCTTCCGAGCTGCTGTCAGAGATACAGCCACTCAGTTTTATGAGCTAGACCGAGCTATTTCCTGCGGGCATGGTACCATTCCGGAAACTACCCAGAAGTGAACAAGCTATCACTGCAGTGGAAATGTAAGTGTCTCTGCTTGTATTGGGACTGTATTACCGACTGTGCTGAGAGGCACAGACTCCAGCTCATTCCTGGAGCCCGTTTGTGGGGCTGTTGAAGCTCCTTAAAGGTAAATCATTCCATTTTACCTCATGGATTTTACCCAGTGACATCAGCTCAGCTTCCTCTCGAGCAATTTGATCGTGGGTGGCAACTACCTAATAATCAGAAATATAAACCCACCAGATCACCATGCAAACCTAGCAGCCCCTAGCTAAAAAAAAAAAAATACACAAATTAAACTGAGTTACTTTTACCTTGAAGTAAGTTTTGAGACGTTGGTATAAGCGTGGTTGTTGGGGGTGGGTAATGCAGTAATGTATGGCCAGGGACATTTTGCATTAAGTTATGTAATACCAGCTCATTTCCTGGTATGGGAAATGTGGTCTCCCCCCAGTGGTGCAGCCGAGGATGTATGCAAGCATATGGAGTATAACCACATAAACGTCTACGGATGTATATTAAACCCGTCAATTAGCCTCAGTACCAGTAATACATATGGCCTTTGGAGTTACAGTGTGCCCACCTCCTCAGACAGTATACTCACCTATTAGCCTTATTACCATTAATACATATGGGCTTTGGAGTTACATTATGCCCACCTCCTCAGACAGTATATTCACCTATTAGCCTTATTACCATTAATACATATGGGCTTTGGAGTTACATTATGCCCACCTCCTCAGACAGTATACTCATGTGTGAGCTTTATTACCAGTGATACATAAGAGCTTTGGATTTCCAGTTAGGCCACCTCCTAAGACAGTATACTCACCTCCACAGTTGCTACGATACCATGGGTTTGACTCTTTAAAGTTCAAAATTGATTACAGTCTAAATCAGATATTCTGCTGTCTTTATGGATTCAATACAATATGTAAAACCTAATACACAATTCAAGTAAGTTGCCCTAGAAAGAGTGTCCTCTACAAAAAGAAATGACAGAGCATGGATTTTTTGGACCGTGGCACCAATAGATATTTTATGTCACCATGTAGAAAGTATAAATAATGACCATAAAGTTATGCTCTATTGCACAGTTACTTGCAGTCTAGAAAATATCTGGCCTGTCATTTGATTGAATGAATAATAAATGAATATCTGACCATGAATCCTTCATTTTCTTCGATTTGTGTGTCATTATGATTGAATTATCATCGGCTTGGATCTCTTCCACACCACACATATATTCTATATGCTCCATTATATGGGTAAAGGGTGATAAAGCAGATACTTTTGACCAGAGTGCCAGTAAAAGGTACACAGCATCCGTGTCCATGTACAAAGAAACATCGAGTTTGTTATGGATCCACCTTCCTCTGCGTTGAAGAGAAAGCAATGAGATAGATGTGGGGATATAAAATTGAAGAGCTCGCCGAGGTGGGTAGGGGGAAAGAGGTCTTCCCAAACTCATCTTTTAACTTCCAGCCTTCCCTCCGGACAGGAAGAAATTACATTCCCGTCGGTTTTACCGATGTGGCTTCAGCCGTGTTCTGACCCTAGGAGGAGTTCCCTGAAACTGTGCCACTAAAATGATTTCCGCTGTAGCTTTGTGAAGTTCCACGGCTCAGCGGTCCTGTGGAATTCTCTAACACACAGGAATTTCTTCAGGTAACATTTTTTTTTCCCCAAGACAAATGAGTTTAGCAAAAATCCAGTCAACTGCATCTTTGACTTCCTATGGAATTTAATCAAAACTGATTTAAATCTCTTTTTAGTGCACATTCTGTTCAACTTGCCATGTTTGATAGTCTTCAGTAAATTCTACTTAAAATAATATTCATAAAACAAAAAGTAGGCGTTGGCTTCCCTTGCTTTATTTTTGTGTAACGGTAAGCCTTGGTTTAATCAATCAATATTCAAATGAACAATAAATCTTATTTATTTTTGTCTACATCAGCTTTCAGATGGCTCTCTCTTCTTTTCAGTGCCATATTACAAGCCAATATTATCCCTCTCTGCATAAAATATGTTTTTATTTCCTGGATTTCGGAACCTCAAACTCAAAACTCACATCCCCAGACGCATTGACACTTCAGTGAAATAAACAATCTGCCACAGTGCTAACACAGGTGACTTTTGAAAGGGAACAGGAGATGACACTCTGACTGGCTGCTTGTTGGTCTATACCCACTCCACAACTATTGGAACTTAAACCAATAAATCAGAACCATTTAAAAAACATCGCTTTGGGCTCCCCACATCATTCCGTGAAATGAGCAAAAATTGGTTTGGACGTATCCAAAACACCCTTGTGTTGCACGCAGCACACCGTGCGCTACAATTGTTAGCATAGCGCCCTTTGAGTTGACAATGTGGAGCAAGCAGAGGAATTCTGATTAGACCGCTACAGAACTGTTACTTGTCTTGGCTTGGAGTGCACAGGTAGAAGGACAGGGGCAATAACCTAAAAAGGGCACCTCCTGCACACCGTACCCTGGAGGGCATTTTATCACATTTTCTCGCACATAGGGCAACTCTAGAGGGCACTTCATCACATTATTTTCTCCACTGGAAGGGCGGCCAAGAAGGCACTTAATGTTTTCGTGTTCATAGGAGGACTCAGGAGAGAACTTTCACACCGATTTGCCCTGCAATTCTGAATTTCACAGCAATTTCCCGCATTATCAACTATTACTTGAAACTTTGGCACACCTAAATATTTGACTAAATATCACCCCCTTCCATTATTCCATTCCATTATTTTCCATTTGTTTCAGTCAAATTTCAAATGTGCAAGCACAAACAAACAATAAATACATATTTAATAATTGCTCAGTTGTATTTTTTGTCAATTTGAATCATTTACACTTTAAAACAAGTTTTAGTAAAGCTTCTAAAACTTCTCTATGTTTGACAAACTTTAGGATAAAAATTCTCCATGGACAGAAATGGAATTTCCAGACCATTTCACCATAGATGAGAAATATCCCTCAAAATCAAATTTATAACAGAGACTGTTTTTTAATATTAGGGCTCTGCAGTGTTATTACACTGCTACATATTTATAATTTGATCAGGACATTGATTAATATCTGTTCCTGCGGAACTGATTTTCTGCTTTGTCCAAAGGAAGACTGCCTCCTGCTGGCTGACCAACACTTCTTCCGTGAGAAACTTCAGTTTACCTGGGAGGTCTCCCATCCAAGTGCTTACCACACCCTGCCCAGCTTCAGCCATCAAGCCTGGGGAATAAGGTGCCATGAATTCTGGGTATTCGCAAAAACAATTGTCTTCACTCAAAGCCTGAGAGAGCCAAAATGGATGCTGGTTTCTGTTTTCACCTGAGGTTCCTCAACCAGTGTAGAACCAAGAAGCGAGCAAGCGAGTCATGTAACTGCAATACATAGTTATAATTGATCATTAAGCGTCGAGCAATAACAAAAAACTACATACACTACACCTCTCCAGCATCAGGAATGAGAACCGCTGAAGTTCACTCAGTGAAGAGTATAGTATAACTTACCAGTATTATGTGTTACAGTGTTTTTGTCCGCGAGGACTGGTACTATGGCTTCCCTGAGCTATGCGTTGGTCAACCTTGCATCTCGGCACAATTCCCAGTCCCCGAAAAATATGAGTATACAATTCATACTCAATCACATGTGAGATTCAAAGCTGAGATCGGGAAGGGGGGGGGACAGCGGGACCGGAGTGTATATATCTTCTCTGTTAGCATGAGCTACGCAAAGCAGCTGAGATTGGGCAGATCGTAGTTGAAAACGTCCATGGGGAGAAGCATCGGAGACGTTAAGAGCATTAAAGCTAACGCGGGATTACAAGCGGAGTAATGCACAAGACGCACGTCTCCATCCCTCTGGGGGGGCCCGGCGCTCTAGCGGTACCCAAAAGTATCTGTCAGTATTCCTTCAGCGCTCCGCGCCTCACAGACAAATCACAGAAACTCCGGGGGAATGAGGCCCGCTCTCCTCCCGCTATTTCGTTGCGGTGGCTGTGTACTGACTGAGAGGAGCGTTTTTGAAATCATTCCAATCAACCCAAATAACACTGTCTTAATTTTGCGTTTGCAAAGAGCTTCATTTATACCGGTCACTGTACACCACTAGCACATGCAAGCTAGGGGAAAAAATCTTGCCAGCTGTGTTATAAACATAAATGGAGGTGAACTGAAACCTTGAGTCACTGCAGAAGCTGACTGGATAGTCGTGTGCGATGTGCTACAAATACTAAAATACGTCTCTTGCTGCCTCTGGTCACACCTTCAAAACCCACCAAACAGAAGATGTTTGAAAATCTATCTAAAAGATGTTTGAAAAAAGTTGCAAACCGTGAACATAGTGCACAATGTTGGACTGGAGTAAAACAGTCCACTTTGTTGAACCAACCCAAGAGCAGTGCCTATCAAACTCTCAGCATTTCAAATAAATGAAATAACTAGGGAGCAACATTACTTCAAATTGTAGTAGTGAAAATGTATAAAGAGACAGCAGCAATTCAAGGTTGTGCTGAACTTGTGCATAGCCCCAAAGAAGGTCAGACACTGAAATCCTTGTTATCATGTTTCAGATTTGCTCAGATAATATAATCCTTTTTAAGTAGCGTGGCATCTTTGATTTACTTGTAATTGTGAAGAGCTACTGCAAATGATGTGCTTTTGAACATATAACAGCAAGTACCAGTGGGGAAACACTGCTGAAGCGTAGGAGAAAGGCCTAATTTACAATGAGTGGGAGAGGTATGGTACAGAGGCTACCAGAGGTGTCCAAAACTAATTATGTGCAGAGTTGTTTCCAATGAGGTCGCCAAACTGGGCTTGTTTGATGCTGCTAACGCTTCCCTCATACGTTAAACTGCGCTGCGCTCCTACCTGATGCTCTCTGGTCAATTTTATTAAGTAAATGAAAATTGATATACTAATCACAGCGGCTTAAAATGCATCTGACAGCCCCGGGCTGTCATGATCAACGAGGGCCATTAGATCTGGTCCTATGCGCCCGTTTCGGCTCTAATGACTAACGCATGGGGCGACGCCGTGACATTTGCTCTGAAATGACTTGACTCATTGACTAAGGACAAACAAATATTAAAAGGGAACGGCGCGTTGTTTGCTCTTTCTTATTTGTTTTGGAAGGAGCTAATCGCTCCGCCGAAAGCGTACAGCTCTGAAAGCACTGCATAAGTCAAAGTCACAAATAAACACCTGTGGTAACTGTCAAAATATCTTCAACATCTAATTTTCGTAGAAGAACAGTAATGAAATTATTGTAGTACATATTTACATTGTATATTATTAAAACTAATGAGAACGGCCTACAGTGACATGATGAAAATTATCAGTTGAAACTGAGCAAAGCCTATGAAATATGCTATGAAAATTCCAGTGTCAGTGCTGGCTTTAGGATAACTATCAAAATAGTTTATTTGTTACTCTTGTACTTCTCTAAAGACTGTATCTATGTGCAGCTGTGAGAGGCAGTGTTTAGTGGCAGAGTCTTGTACAGTACACCATGGTACTTTCATTGCTTTTTGCATGGTTGATGCAATATGAACAAAAAAAAATCACACTTCTTCTGTATGTATTTGTTAACCATGGTGAAAAAAAAATATTTTTACAGTTGTAGGTAAAGGTGTTTTTTTTACCCACAGAATCACATATCAGGAATATACAGGTTGTGAAAAAATATTATGTTGGTCCACAGTGTGTGGCCAGTATATCCTGTATTCTCCAGTGTCTTTCGTTTTTGAGGAGGAATACAACACAATCCTTCCATTAGCTTAAAATGTCATACCGGAACCTTCCAGAAATGCTTGAAAGGGTTCATATCTGCACACTGAGAGGGCCTTGACGTATGTGCAGTGCCATAATGGTTTCAGCAACGCCATGCTTTATAAACATTGCGAGATATTCATGCTCAGTGAACAGGGTGTATTGATTTTTGAAGCACACCATTCTGCAGGAGCGAGAAGCTTTAACATAGGTTGAACATGATCATTCGGTAACATTAACTAACGCCATCAATCTTGGGGATATAAATATATCCTACACCATTAGGTAACCAAAAAAACTTTTCAATACCAAATCTACTGTTTCTTTTCAGTTGTCACTACCTGTATGATGGAGTGTCTTTCATTAGCTTGAATACAAAATGACCCATAGAAGTGTGAACCACTTGAAAATGTGCAGTTACCAATAATTTCAGTTGGACGAGTTGTGCCATTTTGAAGTCTTTACACTCACAGGCATTTCCGTTATATTCTTACTATTAGCAGCACTGGAGATGGGCGTGTTCAGAACACCAGTTACTCATAAATTAACATTCTGAATGAGGAAGTGAGGATCATTGTTAACTAGCTGGTTAAACAAATAGAAAATTCTAGACATAGAACTCACAGGGTTGTACTCAAATGAACATATTTTGCAATGTTATGGAATTTCTGTTTATAGTCAATCCATCACATATATTTTGTTGTTTTACAAGTTTGATGGAATATAAATCATGGCCTTTTGGGAACCACAGGGGTTTTACGAACCACAAAAATTCCTGACTCAGATGGTTCCACGTTGCTTGTCGTGATGGAAAAAAAATGAAATATAATTTACAGCACCCAGGAGTGAGCGCTGAAAATTGATTAAAATCCAGACAGACGACCGACCACATATAACCATCCGCCATCCGGCTGGGCTGGGCTGGGCTGAGCCAGCCACATTCCTTTTTAAGAAATAAGCCGCTTGATTGGCCAGGACTGACAGGATATCCTACTCACTGCAGTGAAAGGCAGAGGGTGGCCCCGTTTATGCACGCACACTCGGTAATACATACTTGTGTATGTCTGGAACACACTACAGCAATCATGGCCTATCTTCCAAAGCTCCTTACATCACTCCGAATAAGGATGTCTGCCAAATAAATAAGAATAACTCATCCTTATCTGGTATCCTGCAGAGCTAAAGAAGGAGCAGAGAGGCAATGCTAAATCATGTGTAACTGCAGGCAGGGTACTGTTTACAGCAGTACTACAATAATATCAAACAGAAAGAGAAAAATACCAGAAGGTGACAGCATGTCTGTAGAAAGACACATTCACAATTGTGAGTACAAAAAAAGCCACAAACCTCAACTGGATGACTGAGGTCTTCTTTTTTTTTTTTTTGTATTTTTTTTGTTTAATTTTGTTTGTAAGGTCGCAAGACAAATAGCGCAGCTCTGTGTCACCACGGTTACAGCGGTGTCGGTTCAGAAAGCAAGGTAACCTGCCCGCCCATGCTCTGATTTCCGATGTCGCCGTTGAAGGCGTGATTGTCTGTCACGAAGTTATTGTAAACTTCAGCCTTGCCTGAGACCCGCCGTGAGCCGAGCAATGACAAATGTAGCAGATCTAGAGTGTTCCACAGTTACTACACTTGTAATGACAAAATTTTTACATGAGTTATTTCAATATCTGACTGACTGTGTGTGCATGTGCATTTGTGTGCACATACACAGGGGGTAGACAAATAATGGAAATACTATTTTATTTTATAGTAGTATTTATAGTATTTGATTCAGTCCATTTCAATATGCTACTATACTGATATACAGTGCTGTCCAGAATTATTGGCCCTCTGGGTAAAGATTAATGAAAAAGGCTACAAAAAATGTCCAATGTTAAAATATTTTTCTTTTAATAATTGAGTTAAATTTCTTAAAAGAAAAAATATTTTCTTAACATGCATCACAATTATTGGTACCCCTAGAAACTCTTATAAACAAAATGTAATTAACATATACTGTATTCCCATCTGTATTTCACTTTTTTAAGCCCAGCTTAGTTTTTAGGAAATCTTAAGATGTAACCGAGTTCTTGTTTTACTGGGGTATAAATATGAGGTGACACGCAGACCAAACTTCATTAGACTTCATCTTCATCTTCATAAATCAGGCAATGGCTTTAAAAGAATAGCTTTACAACTGAAAACACTGAATAATTAAGAGTTGTCAAAAAAACTGGAGCTGTGATGGGACTTCCTGGAGGAGGAGGCATGCGTGTTTTGCCCCCAAAGACATTGAGAGAGATGGTTCCAGGGGGAAAACTTCACAGTTGGGCCATTTCAGATGCTGGTTGCATCTTGAGGTCACCGAGTCTCCAAAACAATGAAACACCATCTCGATGCCAAAAAACTATTTAAAAGGCTTGCCAGAAGTGAGCCTCTGTTGCTATCAAACCAGTGTAAGCAACTGGAGCTTGCGAAATGTTACTGAATCGGGTCCTGTGGTCCGATGAGACAAAAATAGAGCTATTTGGCAACAAACTCTCGGGTTGGGTTGCAGAGGTCATGCAATCTAATCTGCACCTTTAAATGTGGTGGATCTGCGATTGGTTGTGGGGCTGTTTTACTTCCAAAGGTCCTGTTAATCTTGTTTGGATACATGGTACCTTGGACTCCATGAAATACCAAAACATTTTGCTGTCCTGCATCAAATATGGCCGCCTCTGCCGGAGGGCTAAATCTGGGTTACGGCTGGGCCTCCCCGCAGAGCAATAAACCAAAGCGTACCTACAAATCACAAACAAAAATGATCCACAGACCACAGAATCAAGCTTTTGCAATGGCCATCCCAGTCCCTGACCTAAACCCAGATTAAAACCTGTGGTGTGAACTGAAGAGTAGAATCCACAAGCAAAGACCAAGGAATCTGGAGAGATTTTATATGAAAGAATGATTCCATTGCCATTATATGCGCTCCCGCACCTCATTAAGCATGACAAGAGAAGACTCTGCTGTTATCTTGAAGAGAAAGTTCACAAAGTACCAAATGCCAGGGTGCCTATAATCGTGACACATCTTTTTCAGAACGAAAATGATTTTGTGTAAAAGATTTTTCCTCTGAGCAATGCTATCACGGTAAAATTGTACAATTTGCTCATATTGCTGAGCAGAGAAAACAATTCATAAACAAAGTGAATTTTATTGAGCACTTTTTGCTGATATTGTTTGAGGGTGCCAATAATTCTAGAGGGTACTGTACAACTTTTGAAATGTTTCTTGGACCATTTTATTGGACCATTCCCCTCCTAAGAGGTTATAAGATCTGATTATTTTGCAACCTAGTTGGACAGCCAAAAGACTGCCTCATAAATTGAATTTGTACAACAAACTGTAGCTGAAACTACATTACATTACAAACACTTTGCTGATCCTTTATCGGGAGCGACTTACAACTGAACAGCTAACATTTGCTGTAGCATTGGTTATTAATCCTGTAAGGGTTACCCCTTATAATTATCTGTGTACATTCATAATCCAGTAATATACTATATGTCATGTCAGTTCATCGTATTTTAATTTGAAAATGAATAATTTGGTAAATATGTGGATTTTCATATATTCATAACAACACACTATACCTATGTATATCTCAAATGAAGTTTCATGACATGTAGACTTTCAAAGAATGAAGTAAAAGAAAAGGTATGCAGGATATCATAAAAGGTAAATCATAAATTAATACACAGTTAAAATGTTTTAACCCACAGTTGAATGAAGTACACCATATGGCAATAAATCATATAATTTGTCAAGTGAAATGTTGCACACAGAGTATTTCAAAACACACAAGGACCGAGGACCCCCCATAATGCATTCTGGGAAAATAGTTAAATATCCATCATTAATCAAAATCCATAAGCGGGGAAATATTTACAAAACGCACTTTGAATTTTTGGTACCCCCCAACTCTTATCACCAAAGAGCTTTGAAGAGTTAAGCCCAGGGAGCAGACTCTTTACTGACGGGTCCAACAAAAGGGAAAGCTCATCACCTGCTGGGAAGCACACAAAGTCAGCTTGAGCGCTATCTGGCTCTATACAGACAACCTACTGTGGATGATTATTTCCTCGCTGTGACTGGTAAAAAAAAAGAAGTTGTGAAAAATATCAAGAAATTATGGACCCCAGATGCTCTTATTCGAAAGCATCTGGAAAAGGAAGCTGTCATTCCTGATACCGGTTACCTCCAAAATTTCTGCAGTCTGATCTTGGTGTTTTTAGCAAGTACTTACCTGGGTCAAGTTGGTTGGAAAGTGAATTCACTCATGCGACACTGTAAACTGTATGGTGCCTCCACTTCCAGGTGGAGCTGCATTAATAATAATTAATAATAATAATAATTAATAATTGAAGTACCAGCCTGGTCAGACTAATATTACCGTAAGGTTATGAGCTGTACAAATGATGCTAAAACGGCATGGGCACAGGCACATGGGGTCAATGAAATTAGCTGAGCTAGACAGACCTAGCTTTTTAGCCTGTGCCTGCAGTGTATTCACTGGGGGGATTGGCCAGAGAATTGGCTCCTAAGGGGATTGGTCCTTTGTTAGCATAATCAATGTAATGTAATGTAGCTACATCATATCTTAAAGCTGGAGGGCAGCCTGTAGTCTAGTGGCTAAGGTAAATGACTGGGACCCTCGAGGCTGGTGGTTCAAGCCCCAGTCTAGCTAGAACACTACTGCTGTTGGGCCCTTGGGCCCACACATTGCTCCCAGGGGTTCCCTTAGCATAATCAGATAAAATACTTTGAATAAAAGCATCAGCTGTAGTATAATGTAATCCAAAGGATGGCGTAGACACCACTTCATTTAGTTAGATATAAAGCTGTAACCGAAATGGTTTTTCAGTCAACTCTAACCTCGTCCTTGCATTTAGGACATTATAAATATATGTGCTCTCTGCAAAATGTAAAACTGCCTATCACATATTAAAATAGCATGAATAGCTGCATTTGTTTATGATGCAGCTCTCAGTCCTACAGCTGGGTGTTTAAGACCCTGCCATGCTATTCTCAGTTATAGCTGGAGGTACATATTCCCCATACATGAAGTATCCTGGGCCCATAATCAGAAAGTATCTTTAATAGTGCTGATCGAGGATCAGTTTTCCTCATTTATTACTGCATTGTGGAAATGGACAACACTGATCCGAGATCAGCATTTCTACCCTGAAATGCCTCATGAATACAGGCCCTGGAGTAGTGATGAGACCTTGTGGTTATCAGTATGTCAGAAGTCCAGTTCCACTCAGATTACAGGAATCCGTTGAAGAATATTTGTTAGACTTTGATGCTAAGCCCTTAAATCTTTCAAACAAAAATATTACATTTCCTTAAAATGTACAAGTCCAATTGTAAATAATGGAAAAACAAGGTGTAAAGGTGCCTCCTATACTTTCCTCCCAATATTTTTTCCATTTCACAACTGCATAAATTTAGAGCTGGAAGAAAACGGAGATCCATTAAGTATAAGTGGAAAAATAGATGCAATTTTAACCACTCCAACAGGAAAATGGAAGAAGAAAAAACAAAACAAAACAAGTCAATTACCAGAGTATGGCTGGATGGAGTATAAGTGGATTAAAGCAGAGGGAAGAGGGTGTAAACTGAACCTGATATCTCAAGTGTGGAAGCTGCTTCCCTGTGTGCAAGGTCCTCTGGGATATTGTTGTGAAGAACGGAATGCGAATTTGGCGGAAAAAAAAAAACAATACAATGGTAGAACCTCACACCTGCTCTTGGGTGAAGCGTGATGTTGTGGGAACGCATTTGCGAATGCAAGGAGTCCCCGTGTCTAATACAAAATCTCCATCTTCAAATGTCTGTGGAACATAGCCGATGGCCTCTGAATTTAATATGCATTAATAAAGCATGTATAACACCCGCATAACAAGGGAGTGGTCACCAGTGAATGTAGCTGTGACACAAAAATGCATCTTTATAACACATTGTCATTACAATGTCTTATGTTGACAAAGTGTACATCATATATCTCTTAGCTGTAATATCTCTTAGTGAAGCACCATGTTTGGGTCAGTTCCATTTCAGTTCGTCAGTTTAGGAAATGACTTGACATTTAATTAATTGAAAGGTGCCTATAATGTTCTAAGAGGTTATATCAATGAATTAATTTGATTTCAGTTATTTTCCTAAACTCCCTAAACTGAAAGGGGATTGAGCCAAACTCAAGTGCTGCAGGTGTCAGTGACTGCTGTCAGGGGTAATAAGGGCAGAGTCATAGGAGTGTTATGAATGCTTAAAGATGTCTGAAATGGCAATATGGTGTCAGGAAGTACAACTGAAATTAAAGGCGCAGCAAGACTTGTGTATTAGAAGGATAACAGCGGTTGTTCGGCACTGATGTGAACAGACGGTTTTCATAACTAATGAAAGAGAATTGTTTTAAGCTTTTCACTGAGAGAATGATTAATACATAAAGAACGTTTTTGATAATATTAAATTATCTTTTATGCTGGATTTGCAGCCAATTACTCAAAGGTAGATAGCTAGCAACTTTAAAAATTGGATTGATGTCAAGGTAAATTATCTGAATGCCTAGATTACTGACTGGCTGGCTGTCATTCTTGCAATCAGTGTTATCTTTTAATATTGTGACATCATGTGGGGTTGGACGGTGTGGGTGGGGTGGCAAGAAGCACAAGACTGGAGAGAAAGTCCCACAAACAGTTGGCCATAGCCAGTTAATTATGTTTTTATTTTTCCATGGATTAGAATGAAAATGCAAGCTTACGACCATCTTCTCAGTTTCCTATGCGCTTCACATATTTTCTGTGCTAAATTGACATCCAGTCTTGGACTGGCTTTTATTTGGCTTGCAGTTGCCAAACTCCAAACTTTATTGACTTTGGACGCTAAGTACCCGAACTAGTTTCAGTGACATTTCAGAGAATATTTTCGCCCCACCTACAAACATCATTAGCAGTGATGCTAAATGGCTCTGGCCAACCGTTTATGAGTGAGTTTCACACTTACAGTCCGATTTAGAGCATATAAACCTAAAATCCCCTTTCACTTATAGCACTTCTCATTCTCTGATTTCCAATAATTCATTATGACCATTCTCAATGAAACAAATCCTCCATGTGGGGAAATTATTTATTTTGCACCTTATTGCAAATTAACTTAAAATGAATTTGTTGCTTCTGGAACCCAAAATATTTGTGCATTGGCAGAGTATTAAGAGTGACTGGAGATTCTCAAAATGACCCTGTTAATTTATGAGATTCATATAAATTGTATAGTGCCATTAAATAGGCATGTTAAGAAACATTGACAATGTAGATATTCGCTTAGGTAACTGTATACTTCAGAAGATACAGTACTACACTTACCCAACTGGTGAGAGTTCAGCTGTGCAACACCAGTAACCCTTTCCTGAGTTCTTGCAACTGATTGTAGTTGACTGTGTTCATGCATGTTAGATGGTTAATTATTTTGCGGCGCTAGTCCACTCATGATGATACAGCAACGGAGAAAGACATGCAGGTGAATGGCAAGATTTTTTACAAAGAACTGCTTAGTGGATACATCCATATACTGTTATATATCCAACTTTTTTCTGACCGAATTTAGTTTTTAACTTGGTGCAATGAATCTGTGATACCAAATGACATGCTAAACATTGGGTTGGGCAAGGGTACCTGAGCTAAACTCAGTTTGCGCGTGAACCTCATTGGAATGTATATGTGCCTCGTACTGTGTTGTTCAGAGCATGTGAGGGCAAAAGACAAGATGGCCTTCCGCGCACCCAAGTATGTAGCAACGCCCACCATATCCGCTACCTGTGAAAGGTTATTCTTCTTGTCTGGCATATTGCTTTAGAGGAAAAGGCAGCTTTCCTATCTGAAAATGTGACAGGTTGGTGTGCTGAAGCAGCTGGTTGAGTAGGTGGGGTAATCCTATGATAAAATACCACTGGACAACCTTGTCTTTGCACTACTTTTTACTTTTTTTTCCACTTGAGAGGATGTTGATGTTGAGAGGATGTGAAAAAAATCAAGTGCAGATTGGTTGTGTTTTCTTTCCTTTTAATTAAAAATGCATGGCACCTACCCACTAATACAGACATTATTTAAATGAAATGTTTTTAATTATTTTTAGTTGCAATTAATCATGATTAATTGTGATTAATCGCAGCAAACCATGCAGTTAACTCAATTAAGTTCTTTTAAATAGCTTTACGCCCCCAGGTAAAAAAAAAATCATACATCTTGTGGAAAATTATGAATTTGAAAGTAGTTGAAAATGTATCTGGAAAATGTTCAGATTAAGAAATGAAAAGATGACCGGCTACCCACCTCCATCCCCTCCAAAACACAAACTGTGGGAGTGCTGTGCTTCCATCTCCTACACCCTTTTGGGCACCACAGAGCTTGACTAATAGCTAAATCATACATTATGATGATAGTCCGTTTTTATTAAGTAAATGATAGCCTATTATTTTTGAGCGAATGAGTGATGCAATTAACTTTTTTTTCACCCTGTGGTTACCCCCAAACTACGGTGAAGGTCAAACGTCCTAATTATCAAACGAGCTAAACCCCCTTCCTACACTCCTGAACCACCCTCCCCCATACAGAGTACGTAATCTTGCTTTTCCTAATGTTATTTTTTGTTTTCCTCTTTTCTGCTCTGTTTGTGACTACTCTCGCTTACTCCAGAGGAGCCCGGGGGCCTTGTAAGAGTCATCCGGAGCCAGACGTGGGGGTTGGGGGTTAGTCGGCCAATCAGCAGAAACGGGAGCTTGTGTACTGAGATGAGGCTTGAGCCCCAAGACAGCCTATGGGTAGGAGGAAGCAGAAGAAAGAGGGGGAAATAAGAGCATGTCGATGAGCTCTCGTATAATCTAATCCCTGAGGTAGTTTGACCGTCATCTCGACAACAATCAGACAGTAACTGTGTAATCTGATTTTTTTTTTCTTAAGGTTGTTCATTAGGTTTCAGTCCATTTATGGAATTTTTTTTAAAACCAGAAAACAAATCACATTTACCAGGCAAGTCATAGAAATTCTATATTATATAACAATTGAATTATTGGGTGGAAAAAATATAATAGGTTTTTTTTGTATGCTGTTGAGAATAATTTCTCCTATTTTGAAAGAAAGGCTCCACCCAATCACAACCCTGGTTCATAGACTGTGCTTCTTCAGACCACCCTCTAGAGTACATTAACCATTCCTGCACTTTAACCAGTAGCTCTCTGTCTGTTGTGGTTATTTAACATTCTCTCACTTGGACGTCCCTCTTGAGGGGTGTTTTTAGACATGCGATCAAAGATTACTCCAGACATCCCCCATTACCACGGTTACCCCCATTTCTCATTTTCCCCCTACACTGGTAAGCACATTCACTCTCATATTCTCTTCATCAAATTGAAGAAGGTATGTTTTGCTTCTGTGAGCATAACTACTTGGGGGACCATGTGGGAGGGCCTTGATGAAAAATGAAAAAAGTGAATGTGCTATGCTTTATAGAAACTAATTTTAAAGTCAAAGAAGTGATGACCATAGACAGAATCCAGGCTAAATGTGTATCCAAGAGACCTTTCCCATTTTATATTTTGGGTGACAGGCAATATCCCTATGTGTACTCAATGTGGAGTATTACTGTGAACATTTGGTACAAGAGTTATTTAACAAAAAAATCTACTCAGTATAGACTTCAACAGAATGCAGGTTTTATAGCTGTCATATGCGAATGGGTAGATTAAAACAAATGAGTGAACTAAACTCCTGTACCTTGGCAGCATTAAGCTGTTAGCATATGCGCACACCAGTCACATTACCGCACATCAGTAGACTCAGCCTTGCATAAGATTCTCAGAGGAAATGCCATTACTGTACTTTCAGAGAGTGAGATGGATTGTGAATAGAGGAAATATTTGCATATGCCAAGGTTAATATGAGTTAATCCATCGTAAATAGCAACATACACATGCACAAGAACATGCAGCAAAGCATAAAGGCATTCTGAAAAAAAAAAACATAGAACATGGATGCTTGTATTTGTCTATTTATAGACAGAATTTTCCATAGTGTCCATAATTGCAATGGTGATATACATGATACGATTTTCGAATGAAAACATTCTTGCCAAGCTTTGAAGAAAAAAAGAACAACAAAAACAACATCCTAATCAAAGCTTAGGATGAATGTTGATGGAATCCATGCAATTGAGTTCTTGAGCCCCCCTATCGATGCCAACAGTGAACAAAATCAATTTCCTCACTTGCAACATCACTTCAGAAACCAAGGGAAAAAAGGCATCCAGGCGTCCTCTCTATTGCCTGGTTGCTTCAATGACAGGCACATGTATGACTGTGTTATGTCATTACCACCAAGCGCCATACATCAGTCCTGTCAAAACATTTCATGCATGTTCAACCGCCCCCACAAGCTGTGACTCTCTGTCCATATGTGCAGTAAGGTCGGGGATTGGCCTGTAATTTGTTTATACTTCTAATAATAGCATGTTGTGGCTTGTTTCTGCCCAACGCATCGTCCTTCCTCTCATGAAAAAACAAAAAATAGCGAGCCGCTACTTTCTATTTTCGTCCACCTCTTCGATCCTCACTTGTCAGCCGGCGAACATCATGCAATGACCCAGTCCATTTCCAATGGTGCTCTCCAGAGAAGACATGCACGCAGGCTCTGGGGATGCTAACGCTCAGGTACACGCTGGCCGAGAGAGTGAGGGAGTGGAGTGGGCTGGGGGTGGGCGGGAGGGGCGGAGGAGAGAGGGGGCCAGTGGGGTGGAGTTAGGGTGTCCCTTCATCCTCTCTTCCTTTGATGCTATATTTTCTGCCCTCTTTTTCAATACTTATTTACCTCCCATCTGCTTGGATTGCTCACCGGCCAACCCATTACGAGTCTCCCCGAGGACCCGGAGGTTGTGAACCTCAGTCCCGGACGTGGAGGACTGTGCCACAACTGTAATTGTCAGATAAGCCATATAGAGATAGAGAGCACGAAGAGCGAGGAGAGGGAAAAAGGAAGCAGGAGAGAGAGCGAGAGAGAGAGAGAGAGAGAATTCTGCATCTCCATCTCAGGCACTGTGTGAACATTTAATTTAAAAAAATATATTGTTTACAACTAAAAGGGTAAAACACACATCTGCCTGTCTCCTTAATGCCCAGCCACAAAGTTTTTTGCACCCAAAACAGCTTTCAGACAATGGGATGAATTGAAAGGGTTATTTATCAAGGTGGGAAAGCACTGACTGGCTCGCGCCACTCACAGAGACCTTGTGCGCTCTCAGCGCTCCCGCCCTATCTTTCTCTTCATCCTTCTCCCGTGCTCGAGCAGGCACCAGCTGGGTTTCTCGCACGGGAAACTAAAATTGAGGTAAACAAGTGGGGAGCAGCAATCAAGAGAATACAAAAGGAACATACATAGAGAGAGAGAGAGAGTGTGTGGAAGAGAAAGGGGAAAAATATATATCGTTTCTCCTGTTTCTGGTCGTAAGCCTTTGACACGCAATATTGAGCCGCCTCACTGAAGCGGACTGTAGCGCGCGCAGGGCTGTGCGCTCCTTCAGCCAGCTAATCTCGTGGACTAAAGGACCGCGCGCGGCATTTCAAGGTAAGAAGCGAAGCTCTCCTCTCTCTTTCTGCCCGTACATTTTCAGAGCTGAGATTCGGTGTCCGTGACACATAGCTAGAGATAAAGAAGCGAGAGGTACGTGAGTCAGTCTATTTGTGGTGTACGTGTCTGTTAAATGTATTTTAAATCGGATGCTAAAAGTTGTAATTGATTGTTCTACACCCGAACTGCATGCTGCCAAAATGTTGCCTTTAAAATGATACTATGGATATATCTGTAGCCTAACACGGGCTGCTTGAAATCTAAAAGGGTGATGCCAGTCTCTTAAGATTGTATCTTTTTTTTTTCTCGCCCTGCATTCGAGTCATTGACAGGGAGGAATGCTGAAGGTTGAATAATTAACGGAAAAAGTGTTTGTCCTCAACCGCGTGAAAGGCTGTGCTTTAAATGCAGGCACTGATATACCAAGACTCGGCGTCGGTTTGGTTTTATGTGCGTTCAGTACATTTGCTGAATGTACAGTGATGTACCGAGAGTCGAAACCTGTATGGTATGCTACAGTGTAAAAACGGCGAGCTTGGTTTTTATTTCAAGTATTGCGGTATCTCATAACAGCATCTATGTTCGACATAATTACTTATTATGGTGATCCCTAGAGTTTTCTAGGACAGCTGCGTAAAAACACAGATTCCTGTAATTTTAAGAATCTATACACGTGTGTGTACGTCAGTGTGGTGGTGGGGTATGAAATTATCTTAAGTTTTTTCTGTATATCTAAGTCATGGTGTCTGTTTTTTAGCTTTCGCTGCGTTATCGGAGAGTGAATCACTAGTCGCGCCCGTGAAGAGCTGGATAGACGAGCGCATCCCTTTTGCAGAAGTGCTTGAAACATTTATGACTGCATTATGCATGGAATCCTCGCTGTACTGAAATATTTTAAAATAATTGAATTATAAATAAGCTCTGCCATTGAAGCTCTCCACAGCTCGACCGGTGACGATGCTCTACGGCCCGTATAACGGACAGAAACGTTGCTGGTTAAAAGAATCCCGAGTCTCCCTCTAAGGGCTTTGCAGTCCACGGCTCCGGTAAAGAGACGTCATGTTGGTGAACGTACAGCGGTGTGAGAAGGCTGGGAAGACTTGGTCTGTAGGTGAAAATGGGGACCTAGGAGAGCTGTTTTGATGTTGTGAGTCAAGTCAACAAAGTGCCCATAGGCCAGCTACTAACAGACATTTGTCACAAGGCTGCACTGTAGAATAATCGTGTCACTTCTCATTAACATACTTCTCATTTACTTCTCAGTGTATGCCTGGCTACACATTTATTTCTTTAGCCTAATCCAGAGCAACTTGAGTACAAACATATACTCCCTTGCACCTTGGTTTCAAACCGTACTCTAAAATAACAATATTAATAACAATAACACATATTTAATACATTAATTTTCTAGAGAAATGTTGGGCTTGTTTTACAATGCAGGGCTCAGTGCGACCAGTTTGAAACCAGAACAGAAATTAGTCTTACCCCAAAGCTAAGCCAAAGAACTTAAAAAGGATGTGAAGAAAAAAATGTATATATTTGAATCTCTTTCAGGAATCAATTATCTGTGTGCCTGTCTCCCAGTGCGTAGGTAAAGCCCGCTCGGGTTTAGCGGACACTGCGCTTGATGTGTGTGGGATGAGAGTGGCGAGCGGTATTCCTTTTGATGTTTTATTAAGTGTTAACCATCGCCGGGCCAGCGCCCGTCTCCGGAGCTTGCTGCGCATGATAAGCAGAGAGCCGCGCGGGCGGACGGGGAGTACCGCGGGGGTCGGGGCATTGCGTTTTGGCTTTGCCGGAGATTAGCACTGCCTGTTACAATCCCTGTGTTTTTCAGTCCGGAAATTATCTCTATCTATGGGGGTTGTTTGTGTATGTGTGCGTGTACCCGTGAGTTTGGTGCTCTTGGGAGGACAATTCCTTTGGCGAGGTATAGTTAGGTAATGATCTGTGTTAAGGTGTGTGTGTGTGTGTGTGTGTGTGTGTGTGTGTGTGTGTTTGTTTGTTTGTTTATGTTTCCTTCTCTGTGCTGTAGGGCTCTTGAGAGGACACAAATGTTGAATGGAAAGGTATAGTCCAGTAATCATAATGCCAGTGCAGGTGTGTGTGCCTGTGTGCATGTGCACATATGTGTATATGGGCACGTAAAGTGTGCATGCATGCCTGTGTGTGCATATAGGGTGTGCACGTGTTGGTGGGTATGGGGGGGTGTTCTCAGTACAACACATGATTCAAAGGCGAGTTTCCTGTTCCATCGGGATCCAGTGTTTTTTTTCTGCTCCCTATTTATCGACAGAAACTACGTCATGTGTAAAAAAAAAAAAAAAAAATGTCCCAGTTGCACTCATGTTCCCCATGAATAATTTTTCAAAGAGTGACTGTATAAAGCAGGTTCATCACCTGTGCTGTGATGTATCACGCTGGAGCTCCCCCCCATATCTTCACTCTCAGCCTGTTCCCCGGCCCCCCCAAAAGGGTAGAGAGGATGAAGGAAGCTCTCGTACTTTTAATCCCCTCTGATATTGGGATGGAGCCTGAGAATCACAGGCCAAGGAAATGACCGGCTTACTTGATTTACAACGTTTGTGTTTGGGGGGGGGAGCTTTTGAGGAGGAATCTCATGGGTTAAACCACGACAGCCATCTTTTTATCGCCTTTTTTTTTTAACAGAACAATCAAGAATTTCTGTAGGCATTACTTAAGGAATTGTCTGCCTCGGTTTTTTTGTCATTGGTGCTAAATGAATGTGAAGCTATGGACATAATTTGCTGGAATCCAAGATTGATTGTACTCCTACCAAGCAATGTGCAATGTGAGCATTCTCTTTTTCACTGAATATGTATGTGAGCACATTTCTTCATTTGCCATTAATCAAACATTCAGTGCAGCCAGGGCTGTTTTGCTGTTGATGCCGGCTGTTGTTTTGAATTTGTTTTAGACTGATAGTGAAGGGAGGCTTTAGCTTAGCATTCCCTGATTTCTCCCAGATTCTGGCTGACATGGCTTAGCATTGCAGATGGCATTACCCCGGGCTTTCTATCCAGCAAGATCAAGGCTGTCGGATATGAAGTTGAGGCACACATATACATACATGAACACGCATACACACTCACAGACAAACACACACACACACGCACATGCTGACATGCATACACATGTACACATTCACATACACACATGCGTGCACACACACAGGCATTCTCATCCACGCATGCACATGCACACACATGCACACATACATACACTCATGCATGTACACACATGAGGTCACATTCGCACACACCCACACGCATATACACTTCAGCTAACCGGTACTCGTAGAAGAATTAAAGACCCTCAGGCTGTTTAAGACCAGGATTTATGATGAACCTTGATGAGCTGAAAGTTCCATTGTCAAGACTGAACACTCTCTGCGCACGCTCGTATGCGCATCCATATAGGAGAACAACCGCCTCGTGTCTGCAAGTGTGGTTATATGTGTTCTGACATGTTATCTGCTGTAAAGGAATCACTGCTCAACCTGCAGTGAGCGACACTGGAAAATGGCTGAAAACGGGAGTTCATGCATCTTAAGGCAAGAGATGTTACAAAGAACCAACATCACGATAATTATCATCCCCTGAGGCCTCCCCCTGGGAATGACAGCATACCGCAGGTGATCTCTACTTGCAGAGTTTCAAACGTGCCACACTGTTCAGTGTTAGTGGGTCCGGCCTCTTTCTGAGCGATCCGTCTCTTCTCCACAGCTTTCAGTCCGCTTGGCTGCGTCTCTCGTTGAAACTTTTAAGAAAACGTTCATTATAAACAGTCAGTCAGAATTCTGCAGCAGTGAGAGGTTGAGAAAACAGCATGCAAATAAATGGCATTGACTTTTATTTATGTATTGTTTTAGATTGTGCAGATCACATCTTTTCAGCCATTGGATGATGCAGAGCTAATGCTACAGACACAGGGCAAAATGGAGAAAGAGCATGAAGTAAGCAGTCTTTTTATCAGTCTTCAAGAAGCAAAGCTTTGGGCCGAGCTGTGCTGTTTCCTGTCTCTCTAGAGGTTAAATATGCAACACGACAAGAAGTCACACTGAGGTTGTTCTATATGAAAGAGAATACTGGGCTCTCATAGCGAGCATATTTTTAGCCAGCGAGCCCATTAGCAGAGATAATCGATATTCACTTTCCCCTGTTAGCAGGACACTGGCTCTGCGGGCCTGCCTACTGTGTCCATTGATGGATGGCTTGGAGGAACAGGACAGCATTGTCTCAGCCCTGGCAGTGAATGCGCGGAACGGGATCATTAAGGAGCAGTCCGACGCTTCCAAGGCAGAGATGAGTTTTCTATTGGCTTCCGCAAAAAAAAAAAAAAAAAAGTTGGAAAGGGAAGGAAATCGGATTGCAGCCTCCTGAAATTACCCAGGATCCACTTCTTCCTTGTCCTTCCCCTCCTTCCGTTCATTTGGTCATTTGATCTCCTGGACAGGCGTTCCAGTTTTTTTTTTTTTTTTTTTTTTTTGTTGGACAAATAAGACCCTAACCCGCCTCCCGCGTCACGGGTCGATCGATTTCCAGGCCTTTACAAGCCGCTGGCGCTAGTGCGCGCTGCACCATCGGTGCATAAATGGAGCGGCTATCTGTCATCAACCCTCACGCATCTGCGCCGTGTCAGCAGACACCTGGTGCAGGGTAAATGGTGTGTACACACCCCGGTGAGCTCTGATTGGACCAGCCATGCTGCTCATATCTCTCTGCTCAGCGCTCTCTCTGATGCTCGTTGTCAGAGCCATTAGATGGCACTGCTGAAATGCTGCATTCAGCAGCCGTGGAGTTAATTGATTTTGAGGGCGAGGCCATTTTATCCTTATAAATAAGACCAAAACCAAAAACAAAGGTCTGCATATGGTCAGGCATCACTGTTCATTTTACAGTTGTGAAATCCAAAGGATAAGATTGTATTAGTGGTGTTCAAGTGGCTAGCTTTATACAGCTTAATCTCAGATGAATGATCAACAGAAGCGTAGCTTGGAGTGGTTCCCTTACTGGAATGAGGGGTTAGTTTGATTGCTCCCTGACCCTGGCAACCTCACTGTTTTTGTACTAGCCCCCCATTAACTTATTTCCATCTAAATACATATTTTTCCATCAAATATGAGCTCTAGCAAATGCACATTCACACATTTTGGTGTACACATATGTACTCATTTAAATATATAAGCCAGAAGACAAATGCAATCCTTCATTATTTATTATTGTTTTTGTGGTACACACATTCTCCCCAATTAGAGTGAAAGACTTCCACTCTCTTTCAGTTCTATCTGTAGTTGGTGGAGAAAAGGTTTTAATGGGCACATATTCTGACAAGAGTAATATCAATCCATTTTCACTGTATACTATTTAAAATGGCTATTCTCTGTGAAGTAGTGGTGAACGCAATTAGCACATTGCTATGTGGTTCAGGCAACTTCGATATAGTACGAGTATGCCAATTTGATGGCTAGGCTAGCTAGCTAGGTTAATGCCAAATTAAGCACCCTAGACCTGTTTTTTGCCTCAGTTCCTATTCAGTGAGCAAATAAAAACTATGAGCATTCAGTTTTTATTTGCTCTCTGAATTGATAATATCATCCAGCAACACAAATCCTATAGCAATGCTAACTTTAAATAAAAGCTAAGCATGTACAATTAGAAACAATGTGCTCTGTTATTTTTGGATCCTATTTGTATTTATAGAAAAGAAAAGAACATGTAGTTGTATCTTTAATTCATTTATGCTTAACTGTGGCAGGACTAATGGTGCTTAACTATGATTGAGAAGATGCAGAACCTCAAATCACAAAACAACTGCAACGAAATATAAAAAGAAATTGGGTTTAAAAAAAAAAAAAAACTGAAATAAAAATGAATGACGTTGTTCCATATCCGTTCACCACTGACTCCAAACTAGGCTATCAGCTAATGTATTCTGTCACTTAAAAACTGAGAGCGCAGATCAATGTGTTTCTTTTTTTAAAGATGTGACATTTTAGCCAATTGCTGGGATGGATCTGAGTTTACCATCCATGCCGATGCAATTTGATGTGTATAGATTCATGACAGATGACACGTATAACGTCCGGCACTGTCAGGTTCTCTTTAGCATCCTTCGGAGTTGAAAGTGCACCTGGGTTCAGTCAGGAAGGATGTGATACTCAGCCAGTTTTTTTTTTTTTTTTTTTTTTTCTGTCACACTTCCAGCCGCGGGTTGCTCTTTGTTTCCTCAATGTCACAGGGAGAGGGAGAGCCGTCCAGGGAGAGCAGGCAGGAGCTGTGACTTGCCAACAAGTCCTGCTGACTGTGACCTTGTCAAACGCATCACCGCTGAGCTCGCCTCCGAGCTCCCGGCGCCCGTTGAGAACCACCGCCACCCGCCAGCTCTCCCATGCTCGCCGAGCCCAAGAACTTTGGCGGCATTCAGGAGACGGGAGTGCGTGATTGGGGGAGGCGTGTTCCTGGGAACGGAGCGGTTGGGTGGGCGGACAGCCACTACCCTGACGCACCTTCCCCTTCCCCTTCCCTCTCCCTCTCCCCATTGTCATTCTGGGCGTTTAAAATATTGATTGGGGAGGCATGGAAGTGCTGTGTCTGCTCTTTCAGAGCAATCGGCCAAAAGACCTGATCCGCCAGTTCGATACTTCACGTTCACCTCGATCGGAAATCCGCCGTGTGACGGCACTGTGGTTGATACCTTGACGTTGCCCATCTTGTAAAACCTCATGCAGGCACACCTCCTGCAACCCCCCACTAATTCTACTGCCTCTTATAAATTGTTCAGATTGTCGTTTCATTTCCTCATGCCGTTTCATGTGACCCAGACCATTGTAGGGGACAAAGGCACTCTCTGCGACCTTAGGTTTGTGAGTGTGTTCCTTCCCCGGGCGGTATGGTATGTAAATGCACACGGCACATGGTGCACTCGGCTTGCGCATCAGAGGTCCCCACGGCTCTTGCTCTCTCTCCTCTCATTCGCTGTAACTGCCCTCCTGTTCCCTCCTTGTTTACCCCTGGTCACTGACCTGGCTGCCCCCCTCTCTCAGGCTCAACAGTCTCAGAGGCCTTAAGTGAGACACGAGGCCTTTTCTGTATGCGGTGAGCAGTGAAGGCAGAGAAATAAGAAAAGCAACAGTTATTTAATCACCCTACTTGAAATGCAACAAGGGTGCAGTATGTGTACATGTACATGTATGTAAATATAGTAATGTCATGCGAATTAGCATTGGGGTAGGAGAAGAAATGGCCCTCTCTCCTTTAATCCGGTGCAGTGTATTACCATTTCATATCCCTCCAGCTGTCAGTCAGATGAGGGAATAATTAGCATAAGAAGCGCCGCGATACACTTGTGCAGCGGACTCTGCTAAACCACGCTATCTTTTGAAAGGTTTCATTTTCCCCCTCTTTATGAAAGGGGTCCTTATCGCCAAGCCGAGGCTTTTAAGATGGATAGACGTTTTGAAAAGAGAGGGAACAGTCTCTGTTTTTTCCCCACTCCCACACCCCCGCACTCCCACAAACCGTCTCTCGTTGCAGGTGGCAAGCTCTCTGGCGGCTTCCATCGGCCCGTTGGCCACACAGTGAACCACAGCGCGGCCATTAGCTGAGCTTGAACCCGGGACCTGGTGTAGACCCCTTATTCTTGGATTAATTCCTTCAAATGGCCAGCAGTAACTGGGGTCAGGCAAACCTGCATGGCAGCAAGACCATGGGGGGTTGTCCTTTTATTGTATATTAGCTGTCAGGGGTCATTTTAAGGAGGAATCAGGCATGGATGACTGAAGTAAATCCTACTGGGGAAACGAAAAGTCTTTCCTTTTTGAATGAAAAGAGTAGGCGAGCTTTACCACATACGGTGAATGGAAATAAGTCTTAACAGAGAGTGAGGGGCGAAAAAAACTATAATGGTTGACCTAAACCCTGCCACTGGTACCTTATTTCCTCCAGCAGGGTTTTATGGGTATTTTATGTGCTGGTGGTTCAGATCCAAGGCCACGGAAGCTTTGGTCTTGAAAGTAATTTTTTATCCTCTGCTCTTAGTATCAACAATGAGGGGAACGTGGGGTGCGCTGGGATCACAGCGGAGAGCGAGGACGTGCCGGACTGTCTGTTTTCACTCTCCCGCTGATCGGGGTCCTGGTGGAAGCTACAGTCAGATAACAGCCTGGCTAATCATTACACGGGGGTTAAAACAAATGTTTCTGTCTGCGCGGTGCTCCAGCTGCATTGTGGGGTAGCTTTATTTCCCTGCTTTTGTTTCTCAGACTCTCTTTCCTCCCCCCCTCATGCGATCCCATGCCGTTATTTCTGTTGTTGATCTGGCGAGGGGTTCACGTGCCTGTTTTATGTGGGTAATTTGTTAGCCCTGAAACCATGTTAGATAACCTTCCGAGTCAGGTCTCATCAGAACCCTGATGTCTATGGCCCTGGTCACAGTTTTATTACTGTATGATAACCTCAGGCATCCATGATGTAGTAGCAATATCCCCACGGAGTACCTGCGAAATGGCACAATATATATCGTGCCATCTTTGGCCTATTTACATATAAGGGCTTGATGCATTGCAGCTCTGTGCCCGCACAAGCTCCCTGTGCTCTTTCCCTGTGTTATTAGAAAGACTTTTTTGGAGTGCTATTTTTTTCCATTATGTGGTACTTCTGTTTGCCTCCTACAGCACATATTCACTGTTGACCCTCATTATTCTGAACCATTACTCTGGACCAGGGAGGGCTAAGATTGTTGGAAGTTCTGGATTGCTGAAAGTGACATCATGATGAAGTCACAGAATTGGCACCTTCTTTTTAGATGGGCTATATTGTTATGTGTTTGTGTCATGAGAAGGATTTGTGCGAGGGAATTTTTTGTACGCTCTCCACAAAGGTTTCGATATTTCACCAAGCTAGGGCAATCGCACGAAAACTGCTGTCTGTTGGTAGCTGCAGATATTCCTTTTGTACATTGTGTTCTAACGGTAGATGAGTACAGACACATAGGTATATTTACAAGTTCTACTACTAAATCTTCTCAATGATCACATGATAGTCACTGCTTATGTTAGCAGACTTTGACATGATACATAAATCAACAACAACAGTGATAGAACATAATAATAATGATAACTTGTCAAAAAGGATAAACTTATAATCATTGTAATACATACTATGTAAGTATTCAAGATTTATTCCATGTTTTGGGTTGTATAACTTTGATTATAAAGTCGATTTCAAACCTTCAAAAATGTCTCATAATGACTTACACATCCTGTACTTAAAACTTAAATACTGTTGTTGAGTGTAAATTCCACAGCAGATTTCTTTTCCTAAAGTGCTGTTCAGACAGATACAAATGTTTAGGAAATAGGCCCGTGAGCATAAGTTTACAAGTTCAATTTACAAGTATAGCACTACTGCTATGCTGTTGTATGAAATACCTCTATTGCATTCCCTCAGCTAAACAGCTGAAACTAAATAATAAGCAAAGCAAATACAATTATTTCAAATGCTACAACCACTCCGATTCATCTAGGTTATTGTATTTGTTTTAATCTTTTACACGCAATATTGACAAATAACTGTGACATCAACAAAGAAGACATCACAAATAACACAATTCCCTCAATTCCCCCCCAACAAACGAAAACAGAATAAAAAAATGCTAGATGAAATATTATTGGAACATAAAAAAATTATCATCGCTACAGCTTAGTTGTTTTTTCAATGGGCTTTTCCCACATCATCAATCTGCATGATAGCAGGGAAAAATTAAAATAAGATATTTTTAACCATTTTTCTGTCATCACATACATAGACAGAATAGTGCAGCGCATACAAGTGAATGTGAGGTGCAGCCAGACGTGTTAAGATTTTGATGGCCAGCTTATTGTTTTGGCCAATTAAGATGATTTTTCTGGCCATTTTGGCCAATTAAGATGTCTACTTGTGAAGATGTCAAGGTGTCAAATACAGAAAACGTAGCATGGCACGTCCGAGTGAATGTGTGGTGCGGACAGTTTCGTTAGGTCCCTGCTGAAGGACAGCGTAGGTTAGCCCCCGGAGTTCAGGACCTTGTCAAGATCAGTCAGCTCGCGCTAAGCCGAATTCTATAAATCACTATCCGCGCGCGGGTCGGGAGAGAGTGAGAGACAGTTTACGACAGGGACAGTGGCAGCCCAAGTGGCTCAATTATTTACCAGGAGCCCGACCGTGATTTAAAGGCTGTGACAACAGCCTCGGAATTTCAAACCGGCGAGCTGTCACATCTCACTGCAGAAACGCCCCGCCTGTAATTCCCTCCACGTGGACGTGCGTGGACCCAATACGCATATGCTCAGAGCCGAAATGGAGACCGTGGATCTCACTGCAGAAACGCTACCCCCCCTTAATTCCCTCCACATGAGGACATGTGTGGACCCAGTACACATATATTCACAGCCAAAATGGAGACCTTTGACGGATAGCGTATATGGCCTCGGTCAGCCCAAATGGGTTTTTTTATGGACACTCTTTTTTTTCATTGTTTGGATGAACATGTCACAGTTTGACAGGTATTTGCAAAGAGGGAGATGGCTGTTTGAGTTGTCAGGGAAAGAAAAAGCGCTTTTAAAAGAGATAGGTAAAGTGCATTCATTATGATGGTCTATATGACAGACGGAAAAAAAGCGACAGTGGCACTGGAAAATGTGTTAAAATATACATTCTGTTTACCATAAATGTGGTATGTGGAGATCGGAATAATGCTGTACAAGGTGTAAATTGTTACAATTGTGTAAGCACACAATTTTATTTCTTGTATAAACACAGGTAAAAAAATTGTTTGCAAACATAGCAAAACAATTGAAAACGCATCAAAGTTTAATGCAGACACAAGACTGCACTTTAATGTGCTGTTTCTCTTCAGATGGATCTGCTCCTTCGCCTGTACCCGAAGATCTCTTCTATCTCATTAAAGCAGCAGTGAGTTTGTCCTGAAAAATCAGCTGGGAGGATCTTTCATCAGGCAATTAAATGCTTATCTGTGCACTTCTGACATTGTGCGAAACACTGCAATTCAGCCCCAGTCAGATTTCCTCTCCCGAAATTGGGTGCCTCCATGTGGAGCTCTCACTCTGACCCATCCAGGAATTTTCCAGCTCGCTTTACTCCCGGATTTACTCTGGGGATTTACACTGTCCTGCTCTTGATTTCCTTATCTATGACATTCCTGTTACAAGATTCCACAATAATAATTTATAGGTCCTTATGAATAAGAATTGCAAATTTATTGTTAGTATCAGTAAAGATAAAAAAAAAAACAATTTTGTCATTCACGAGTAAACCTTTGCAAACGCGTATGCATTCATCACATCTGTTTATGCTTTTAAATAATTACATTCCATAATTAATAGTCACAGACAATCTGAAAATATTCTTAAGATCTATTCATTATTAATAATCAATGTACACTTGGCAAATGACTCATAAAGCATAATGTAGCCTTATATAACCACTTTTATGTAGCTTTAATGTATAACGCTGCAGTGTATCCACTGACTGCACATTATACATATCTACTGTTTCAAGTCATCATGATACGCATAATCACATTGTATCACATCTAAAACCCCACATGGCTTCCTGGCAGAGCCGTGCCCATTAAAACTCAGATTTCAGTAGTGGGCTCTAATGACAGCTATTAAAGACACTTGGCTATTCACTGATTTGAAATAGACCTTATGGTCGGTTTGCTGACATAGGTACAATTGGTATGGCTGCCAACGCTCCTTTTTCTTCTTTTTTTTTTTTTTTTTTTTTAAACAGCAGTTAATACGAAATTGTAATCAGCCTTCTCCCGGATGGAAATTTCTCAGTGTGGTGGCGGTTAATCAAGGGTGATGGCTGGCTGTCCGCTTCTCAAATGGTCAGGTTTGCTGACAAGTGTCTGAGCAGGAGCCTTTTTATGCCAGCATACAACATATGGGCTGAGGAACGAAGAGTATGTCATAAGTGAAGATTAGCTTGAGCTAATTAGAGTACTGTATAGTTGGGGGTGCTGTAAAGCCACAGACTGGCTTGATTTTTGTTTAAAACTTAAATGTAGAAGGCTATAACCACCTAGGAACCAACTAGGAAACTAACCCAATCAGTTAAAGCTGTTGATCATGTGGTTTAATTAAGCTATGCTAACACAAATACCAGTAGCCTCTATGGCTATTCAGGATCAGGGACAGTCAGCCCAAGTGTGGTAGTGGTCTTGTCAACTGCAGTTTTGGGGACATTACATGTGTCCTTCAGACTGGTGTCATGTATTTGCATATTTACAAAATATTTTGTCATTCACACAAGCAAGTCTACTTTATACACAACTCAAGGTTTTTTTTTTTTTTTTTTTTTTCCCGTAATGAATAAATCTGTGTAGAAGAGCTTTAAAAGAGCACTCTTGATTCCTGCTGTTTTTTGAACCAAGTGTCACCTGTACTTTTTTTTCTGATTTCAAAGATATTCGAGCTGACAGTTGTTGTATCCCCTTTAAAAGAATGGAAAAAAATCTCCACTTTGAGGAAGGTAGACAGAAGGTAGACAGAAAGGTTAAACACAATGCGAAACTAGGACGTCAGCTTTAAGGTCAGGTGCACATGGAGTGTTAAGTTCCAAAAGCTGTATTTCCTACATACAAAAAACTCTGTGGAAATGTGAATTTATATCTCTAATACACAAAGGAGAGTTTGTACTTACATTGAACTGTAATTTTGCATACTACGAGCAGTACACCCAATCTTCTCAGCCTCCAAAATGGCGAGGTCGTCCTGTCTCCTGTGGCAAATAGTGAATCTGTTTTTTTTCTGTTAGACAGAGAGAGACATGTCTGGTACAGTAAAAGATGCAGCAAGTTGGTTAACAAACGCAGCTGCAACGCCGATAGACAAACAAAATCAAACTTGCAAGCAATCCTAAATTTGTTGTAACTCAGCTGTGCTGTAGACGCTTGGGTGCAAGGCAGTAATTTTGTGTAATGACCAAAAAGAAAAGATATGGAAAATACTGGAAAACTTCCAGACTCATTTACCCATGAGCACATGTTGGAATAGCTGCAAATGTAATTTCAGTTTCACAATTTGTGATTGGAGCAAACAAACTACCTCAACCAGTCACATGCTCTCCATTACAACAGATTTGCATGTACGAAACTCTTTAATAAATTAACTCCAATGTACACAACTCCTGGTCAGTGGTTTACAAAAATATAGTTCTCTTGTGTCTTCTTGTAGTAGTTATTTTCTGATCAATTGCATGGTCCTTGGCCCAAATCACATTTAAAACCATCAGTTTTAATTCTGCCAAAAAGGTAACACCAGGACAAGTACATGTTCTAAACTGGATGGTTCGTCTAGTAGGTGTTTGATAGAGGTAAACAGACAGTATTACAGAACACATTTGTGTGCTATTTGTATTGACCTCCCAGCAACATATAGACAAAATGTACAAAAAATTTATCAACAAGTAGACAGGGCAAAATAATAGTTTACTGTAATCCTCAATACATTATTCATGTTTAATTGGAAAATATGTTACAATGGTTGCTCTCATTTTGCCTCTGCTTTTATACAAATGTTGAATTAATTCCATGATTCCAACTAGAAGTGGTCGATCAGCTGTTTCTGTTTTACACAATATGTAAAGCCAATTAAAATCAGTCGTACAATTTCCACTCAGTCAGTCATTAGATAAAAAAAAGAAAAACTCCATCGGAGATTGATTTCTGTACTGGAAGCTCATTTATTTGGAGTCTGATGAAGCCTGACATTGAGCTACTACAACCGGATGTAATAAAAACCTCATCTACTGACATTATGATATTGCTGTCCCCGCTTAAAAGGCAGCATCTAATAAAAGTACATACTGCCAAAAAAAGGATGTAGATGATCACATTGATCTCAGAATGAAAAAGTGACTTGGGAACTGTCCGGGAAATTTATGTAGGTAATTGTGGGCGTTGGGGGTGGGGGTGGGAGGGGAGAGAAAACAACATTTTCTTGTCAGAAATAAAACCGAACGTAAAACGAAACTGTCAGATTGTTAACGTTTAATCAATTGTAGATAAACGCATCTGAAAACACGTTTGATACAATCAGACATGGTGTCGTTGTCACTATATTAAAATTTCAGCGTTATTTATGACATTCATGAGTGCAGGGTCATTTTTGACCCACCCTCCTGTTATTACCGGTAGAAAGAGGCCGAGGCACCAAGTGAGCATTAAAAAGAAATCAATTCCTTGGCTTACCATCCAAAGATCAATGGCACAAAAGCACATCTGAAAACCTGTTGGCTCAAGGCCATATTTGATTTCCTCTCCTTGCTTTCTTTATCCGAGTCGGTCCGTCGGGACTTCATTATTTCGAACTTATTCCAAGCTATTGTTTAAAGACTTAAGAAGTGCGTGTCTTAAGTCAGGGGAACATCTTTGATGGAACATGACAATAACCGGCATCGGGGAAACGCAGCACCCCGGTATTGGAACCCTGCGCCCAGGCCGTCGCGCATGCTAATTCGGCCGCCAGTTGGCAGAAACTGAATCTCCGGCACCAAATGCCCTCAAACTTATTTTTCCCCGTTCCGATAGACGAGAATAAAAAATGTACCCACCTCAAATCCAGTCCTCCTTTTCTTATTGCATCTCTTATTAATCGTTCTGTGGCCCTCATAAGCCGCCCCTGTGAGCAAGCTAGCTGCTGATAGTGGAGAGACACAGATAAATTATTACTGAAAGCCCCAGATTTCACCCACAGCTGCTATGCAATCTCTTTCTCTTACTTCATATATATTTAAAATCAAGCCCTTATGGACTGCCCCCCGTTCCTTTTTTTTTTTTCCTCCCCAAACAAAGATTTTCATGTCAAGTTTTTTTCCCCGGACTGCAAAGTGAAGCTTTTCGAGGTTGGACGCTGTGGGGGGACAGTGCCAGCGGTTGTGCCACACTGTGCAAGCTGAGGGAATGAAGAGAAGACAGGCTACAATTAAATAGAAAGCATATGTAACCACGGGCCAGAGAGGGGAGGGGAAGGGAGAAAAAACAGGCCCCGCTTTCATCTCTAAGATCGAGAGGCGTAGATTTATTTATTAATTTAGCACGTTTGTCACATTCCTTGAAATGCAGAATTTCTGCTCGTGCTCTGTTATAAACTTCTGGTCACTTAGGAGCCTGTATAATTAGAGGAAGTTTATTATTTATTATTTATGAGCAGCAAAAGCAGGGAAGCATGTTATTATTTTGTATTTACTTTCTTGCTTAATATCTTGTTTAATTTTAATGATTTGATTGGACTGTTGATTGATCAGCTGGAGTACTGACTGGTTGTACCTGTTTAAATAATTGTTGGTCTGGCTATCTGACTCCATTATTTTATCCATTAAAAAAGGGAGGAGAAAAAATGGGGCAGTTCTCACTTTTTGTTTATTTTTACTCTTTTAGACGCCATCTAATGCCATGGAGGAGACTTTTCCTCATGCCCTCCTTTATTTATGTGCAAATCATTCGCACCACTTAGCACATGCAGTCACTGTTACATTCTCATTTATTTCCGTCATACAGAGATTCCGATAAGGCCGTGAGCATGACTGCGCCAGCTACCAAACAGAAAAGAGCCTTTTCAGTCCGATCTAATGATACGAAATCCCAGAGATCCCTTTTCCGTCGTTCCATTGTGCAGCACAACTTAACAAACGCTGACGCCTCATCGAGAATTTACTTAACTCCGGTTTTCGAAATGCGCCGCGTCCTTGGCCCCTTTGTAGACGGGCTGTGCCAATTAGGTCGTGAATATGTAGAAGATTATTTAACAAGCCTACCCAAAACAAATTGGAACCCTAAGTGGGTGCAGTGGCACTCTGTAAACCAAATAAAGCACACTCAGAAAAGCAATCCTTCATGCAAATTTCATATTGACGAAGCTGGCGTACTTATTCCAAACAGTTTACAATTACAGAAATGTTTCCTGAGCTGTGAAGCATGCTAATATTGTAATATTTAATAAAACAACACCTGCATTGCGAGAAAAAAAAAATTGATTCTGCTTGGACGTTTTATTCAGAGCTGTTGACAACAGTCTTATGGCTTGAATACAAAATGGGGGGAAACGCAAACAAACATCGTTTTATTCATCAGTGGTAGTGCTTATGTGGCAAGGTGCAGTAGGTATCCTTCCCTTAAAGGGAGCCTGGGCTTCATATGCAATGCAAATGGGTCCTGTCGTTTTGGCCGCCTTTCAGCATTCATTACATCCCGTTACATCACATACGTTGATTTCCATCACATTACAATCTCTTAAGCTGATTTTCCCCTTGTAGATTTATTCATCAATGGATATTGCGGGTCAAGAGTTTACGTACATTCGTGGGAACTAGACAGAAATCCAATATATGGAAACATTTGCAAGATTGCTTTGAGGGATCACAAACAATATACTCGAGCATGGAATGGACTTTTTGAAACCCAGCCAGGGAGGGCGGTGAATGAAGGAACACATTAGCCAGTCACTCATCATTTCCGTCAGCTCATGTTATCTTCCGAGTAAGTTGGAACCTTTTGTTTTGTGAAGAGACATGCGGAGAGTCTCGCTTAATGTTCACAGCCTCAGTGATTGCACCAAGAATGTAGCCTCAGTTTTATTTTTCTGTATCCTTTATGTTATTAAGAAACCTCAATGAAATTAGCCTAAGTCTCTTTTTCAAAGTGGACAATATTTAAAAACTGGCAGAAAGGAATTCTACAAAACTGCAATATTGGGACTGTATTGACTAGGGTTTGATAAATGCTTTTTCAATGACGGCATAGCTAGGTTGCTCAATAAAAATAAGTGCTACTCAGTCACACATTCACATAGGTTATCAGAATAACATGACTGGATTTTTTTAAGTATGGTTTGACTGTTTTCCACTTTAATTGAGGTCAGACCTCCCATTTCAACACTGAACTCAGAGGGTGGCGTCAGAGTGACAGAAGAGACACACCACTTGCAGCTTTTACACAGATTTGGTAGTTGGGTGGGTGTTGATTTCAAGGTTTGCTGATAAATCTTCGAGGAACCGCAGATAAGGGGGAGCGCTCATTGTAAAATTGTTCGACGCCGTGATTTGTGTAGCGAACCGAGATTCATAACATTTAATAAACCTGATACAGATTCTGACACGTTATGATCAGATATTCTGATCTCTTATTTTTCTCGGGTAGGGATATGGAGCCACACAAGCGTATTAAGTTCGAAAGGTCCCCAGAGCACTGTCTGCGACGTACAGAATGTAGATGTGGTTGCTTAATCTTTTTTTTTTTCGGAAATGTCAGAAGGAAAGTTTTTCGTGCTTTGATTGAGCAGGTAGGCCTTTGTCCCCAACTGGACTCCATTAAGCTCAAACCTATGAGTCACACATATACGCGTGTGTTCGACTGAGAATGAAATGCAACTGAATGTGACATGGATGACACATATTTCCAGGAGCGGGGCCAAGTTTCGACTGTGATTTACGGAGAAATACTTTCAGAAAAATAAAGGGATTTTTACAGAAAATATGCCATGAGGAAAGTTTATTTGTTACGACAGTGTTTGGTTCGGATAGTTCCTTTGCACGGTACCTGTTTTTTTCCCCTTAGACTGGACCTCTGAGAAACATCTCATCGAAAGGCGGTGTGTGTTTGTGACAGAGATGGCGTGAGCATTTTAACCAGATTTGCAAGTGTGTCCGATTGGGTCTCCTTGCAGCCTAGATGAGTCGGGGTTCAGCAGGGTGGGAGGGGTTTGGGGATGGGGGCGGGGATCGTCATATTGGCAACAGCGGATAATGGTTTGAAATAGCTTTATTGGTAGCGAGCCAGGGCTAAGATTGATTGTGATGTGCTGGACCAATATCGTGGTAGCGGTGATTTTGTGCCAGGTGAGTGAGATTTGTTGCATGTTCATGTGCTTCTGAAGAATGTGCCTTTGCTCACAGCCCACATAGAGTTTAATTATTTATGTATTCACAGCAATAAATAAATGGTATTTATTATTTATTATGTGCGGTTAGCCAGTCAAGCATTTTGCCGCAGCTCAAGGGAACAAGTGACAGTGACTGCCCTACAGGTGATGCTAATGTTGACCCAGAATTGACGTTTGAAACCCATGGAGACCAGTGTTCCAGTGTTTGCACTGACATCACCATAAGCCCTTTACCCAGGGCTTGTGTTTGTATCACTTTATACGCCTGAGCTGTACTGTCAATCTTTATCCATTATGGTGTTCATGATAGTGTTGGGTGGGCGGAGCTACATTCAGCTGTCAATCATTGACTTGTTTGAACCAATCAGAAAAATTCTCCTCTCTGTAGACGATCACTGTTCCAAATTGCTGAATCATCAATACTACATGGTAGCTCCCCCGAACCAACCTTTTTGTTGCAGTGAAATTTCACTCCCACATCACTTGATTCTGGCACATCATTACCTGTAGGTTTGTGACCTAGCAGGGCTCCTCAGGCTAGAGGAAATCTCCTCCAGCCATTTCTAATGGGGAGGGGCAATGTGCCATTTGGGAAGTTGTAAGGGGGGGATTCGGCAGCAGCGCATCACAGAATGGTGTGTGCCTATAGCATTACGGTGTGGGGGAGGATCCGACCGCCGACTTTGACGACCGACCGATCTGTTAAAGCGACACGGGTGCACGCGGCGAGAGACCACCATGTCACCGTGCGTGGGCCTGGCTCCGCTCATACAGCGGCTTAGCGTAGAGCCGGTGTAGCTGAAGGGCATGGCTTATCAACACAGATACCTGGGCAGATGGAGCCGCGCTCAACTCTTCGATATTTCATGTAATATAGACCTCTTAAGTTTAGACAGGATTATGATGTCAGGGAGAACCTGCCTTGACCCCCCCACCCCCATCTCTCCCACCCTTCACCCTTTTTTTCACAGCAATTCTGACCCGGTCAATACCAATCTAAGCTTTAGCTATTTTGATGTTCTCCGACATTATAATCCAGGTCCCTATACAAAAGCCCTTCCACCGGTCGCTTCAAACAGAGAGCCCAGTGTCTGTAAATGCCAAGTCAATTAAATCGTTTTTTGGCTCTTGCTTTTGTCTCAGAAGTAAACAGCGGCATGCTGGGAATACAAGAGGTAAGAGCTTGTTAACGCTGAGAATCAGAGCCTGTCTCTTTACCTGAATCGGCGTTTCCCACTGTTGCTCCGGCTTTGGGCACAGAGCAGCGGTCCGTGCTCTGGAGGGAAGCAAAAGGCGGCTCTGCGATTGGTCGGCGTAATTGACTGCAGAAAGTCATAGCATGCGCTGGAACAGCTGTTGGAAGCAGTTCTCTTCCCGAGGTGTCCCCCAAAGGTAATTCACCTGAGGATCGAGTGTGTTTTTATCCTTTCGCTACTGCAGTTTTGAGTTAAATATGATGCTTAGCTATTCCATGAAAATGTGACCTGGATTGACTCAAGATTTATCTCAAGTCTTAATTTATCTTCATTTTATTCACACACAACTGTAATTGATCGTTATTGTGAATCACTTTTTCCATGTAGATTGTGTATGGGTTATATTAGCCAATCATCAAGTAGAAACAAATTAAAATTTGCATTTCATCTTGACTCAAAATTAAGCATCAGTATTGATTGAGTCTTCTCTGTCGTTGTCACGAAAAAAAAGCAGTGATGTTAGCAGTCAGTTTTGATTGAGTCTTGTCTGTCTTTGCCAAGAAAACAATTAGCGATGTTGATTTAAGTCGGGGCACATTTTAATTTAATCCAGACCTAAGTTGTTTGACTGCTACTTAGTGTTTTTTAGCACCTAGAGCAATTTCTGTGAGTCATATTTGTGCTAAAACATATTCATATTTCAAAACTGTACATTTTAACACATTGTACACACACACGTATAGAGCTGGGAATAACATAGCTGTGCTACAACTGACACAAAATGTTGAGTCCTGTCTGCATTTAAATAAAGGTTATTGACGACAGCCACGTCAAATGCTGGAACTACATATTGAAAAACGCAGGACCGTTTCGCCTCCTTATCCAAGTCTAAGCGTTTAAGTGAATGGGGCTGCCACTGCAAATTGACATAAAGGATAATTAACTGAATAGCCCATCGCAGAGGGCAATTATGAATAACTTCCCATCACAAAATAGACAGAAAGGGTCCATTATGCTCCAGAATAATGGCTGCCTGTGTTGTGTTTGTCAAATTCTTATATCCAGCCATGGCAGTTGACATAAATAAGAATATAGCGCAAATGCCTGCAAAGTGTCAGATTATCAAGCTGAATCGTTTCAACCTTTTATTTTTCAATTACATTAAAAAAATACGTTCCCAGTTCCCTGGGCCGTAAAATATTATAAGACAATTCCAAAGTCTATTGTGTCAGTTTAGAGTCAATTATGCCATCATTTATTTGAATCTAGTTTGTATTCCGCATTTCTCCTTTTGTTCCCCGTCGAACCGGGTAGATTTGTGACAGATATTAATTTTGCATGCATATTTCATACGGCAGTTCTTGTTTAGGTTCTTATTTTGTGGCATTGAAATGACTCATCAATCCTAATATATTGTGTGATCTTGCACGCGTAGCGTGGGTGGTTTATCAGCTTGCAACTTTCAGTCTTGGATCCCCACAGTCGCTGAAGAGCAACAAGCTATTAGATGGAAGGGACAAGCAAGTGTTTACCGTTTTTTTTTTTCTTCCTCTCTCCTTCCCACGTAGGCATTTTATAGTTTTCTTTCATGGTCATGCTCAATCTTGTGATCATTTTTAATTATAGAAACTGTAAAAAAAAAAAAAACTACTTTTCCATTTTTTTACAAAATCTGTGCTAAGAGGTATTGATTGCGCTAAAGCATATGTGCCATAATAATGATGAATTCCATTTAAGGTTGTTCATATTCTCAGTCGAATTCCCAGGTGGTAATACAGCTTGTTCTGCTTTGCAGTTGTGTTGATGGTTGGAGGGAGTCCAGGTCTCACACAGGTGCACCTAATCCCTCTTACTACCTTTTCTTGCACTGAGGGGAGAGGTTTTATAGGTAAGGGGAAGCGGTTTTGTATCAGGTGTCCCAATGGGGCGCGGCTCTCATCCTGGTGCTAGCCCGCTAAAGGACAGCACTGTTGTGAGCTAGGAGAACAGTGGTAAAAGATATGGGGCTCACAAAAGGGAACACTGAGAGAAAGCATGCCCCCAAAACAAACAAAAAAAAATGGAGGCCCGACTGCGTAATTACAGATGAGAACGGTGCCAGTCGTGGCGCCTGGAGACTCTTCGTCAGGGCCATTGATGGCGTGCGAGACGTAGCGGCCTCGTCGGGAAAGCGACACGGCTAATTGAGCCATCACCATGTTGTTGGCAGCGGGTTCGGAAATAGAGGGTGGGGTGGGGGGTTTATGGGCGATGAATTATGGACCCTTCCCCCGCCTTGGCATATACTGCATCTGCACCAGCAAAACAGCTACCCAACCAGGTGCGGCAGTGCGAGCGGCCCATGTCGCATTAAGCTGGACGGTAGGCCATGGGAGAAATATCGCCTAGGTGTGCCAAATTGATTTGTTTTTAACAAGCCAGGATAAATGAGGACATCTGCTCTGTGAACAAGAAGGAATTATACAAGTTCCATGCACAGAAGTGTGAAACAAAAAAATGCTTTAGAAGTTTCAACAAATCCTTAGTACTGAGTGTAGCCATGGCCTTCACACTGCAATAAGGACGTAAGATGGCAAGAACATATGAAATATATTAAGTGTGTATGTACGTGTTCACTAATGTACATTACATCTGGGCTACAGTCACTGTGGGACAGACAGAAAGAGAAGCAGTCTTTAGGTGTTAAGTAGGCTGTATATTTCGGGGGGGGGGGGTTGGGGGGCCTGCAAAATAGGAAAGGAGCATTGTGGAAGGGTCCACAGAAGAGTTGTCATGTGACCCAGCCAAACACTCAGCCTACTGCTATGACATGATCCACAATTTGAAGTGCACTTACTTCCTGTTCCTCCTCGTAGTTTTCTTCCCACTTCTTAATCCTCATTATCTTTTCAAGTGTTTTTTTTTTTTACTTCTCAGTATCTGCTCTTGTGGGTTGTACCTGCTGCTTACATTTAGCATGTGTTCATTTTTCCCGGGGGAACAATTTTCTGATTACCTTGTTTTAAGCAGCACTGTACTTCCTGGGTTCGTACTGCTCAGTTAAAATTAAAATGACAGAGCACGCCATAGAGCTAATCTGTCTTAAACCTTGGAAAGGGCTTACTTTTAAAAGGTGAATAACCATTTTTCATACAAAGTTCTGTTCAAACATTCAATAATACCTGTCATAGAGAAGCTATCTGTGCCTTTTTATGAGGGCGTCGACCACCAAATTTGAAATGTAATTTTGAGTTGCAGATATATCCAAGCTCTTGCTTTTGTGATGAATAGTGAACAAACCATGGAGAGATTCTGGCATTCTAAGAAGGTGGCCCAAGAAACCGGATACAGACACAACAAACACAGATTGCTTAAACCTTATAAAACATCTCTCAACACCTGCTGTAATAATACAGACCATTCAGTCTTAAACCGTATTCCATATTACATTTTTTATTTTTTGTTTCATAATAATAACAGGGAAATGGAAATCCCATCCAGTGATATTAAAAATATGTATAATTCTATCCAAGAGGGGAACTGGTTTGAGACATTTAATTAAAAAACACAAATAAAAAAAAAACATTCAAATAACCGGTAATGCAACAATAAGACCACGATGTAAGTACATAAAGTAACAGTGTTAATTGACTGGTAGACAAAAGTTGAAAGCTGAATAAAAATGTGTTATACTTTTTTCAATTATTCTTGAACTTGTTTTGGTGGCTGTGGGGGCGGGTATTGCATACCTCCACAGCATATAGTGGAAATGTACTGGAAATGGCCATCTCTTCTCAAGTGGATCCATGTGTACATGGTAACAACTTGAGTGTCTGCCATTTGTAGTGGGATTTTGACTGCCAGTTAGGAATGTCTATGAATGCTGTGAGCTTAGAGATAATATGTCTTATTGTCAGTCTGTGGCCGTGTGTCTGCACGCAAGTGTGTGTGTGTGTGTGTGTGTGTGTGTGTATCACAATATCACAACTTATCAGCTACCATCTGATAATGTTCTTTTCATTATATCAGCTAAACACAAGCCAATGAAGCCTTCTTTTCTCTGTTCCAAAATCTCACTTCTTATCTTATTTTATCCCTTCTGCAATCTTACCCTCACTGCATCACTGATAAAACTTCAGAGAACAATGTGTACGAACATAAAATAAAATGGAAAGCAAACGTTTCTGCAAAAGTTTGTCCGCTCCCCTGCCATTGTGATTGCCAGAGATTATCATGCTACATGGCCGTAATATGTAAACATTCACATCACAGTGGATTAGCGGGAATTTCTTTGAGTTATTTACCAAGCATGCCATCAAAAGGGCATGTTTGGATGAGTGGCTCTGACAAGTAGCCAGCTAATATTCACTTCCTGGTTTTATTCCTCCCCCAAAGAGTGTAGTAGGTCCCAGAAAATCAAAATTCAACACATGAAAACGCAGCATTTCTAAGACCATATGTCATTCACCTGCCTAGCCAATAGAAACAGAGGAGCCATCCACCTGCCTGACCAATAGAAAACTTAGGAACCATCCACTTGTCTGACTAATGCAAAGAGAAGTTGTTTTGTCAGCTGTCCAACTTTTGTAATCTACAGGCCACTAAGCATTGAAGCTTCTTTTCAGTGACTCCTCTGAATGAATACACGATAAATTTGATGGTACTATTTCACTTCCTGAGATAGAGGAGAGCCAGCAGCAACAGACTGTGGCAGTGACAGGAAAGTGATAGTGGCTTTAGTCCCAGTGTTTGGCGTTAAACGAGAGATGACGGTTCCGCTGATAAAACCAGAATGATACTCAGACCACATTGACACCTGTGACAGCATATCTGCGGTATGATCCGATTCAACACAACTCCCCAACTACCATTAAGAAACGAAAAACACATTTTAAGTAACAGACAGAAGGATTTCTCCATCTTCGCCATTCCCAGCAGGGAGGCAAGTAAGCCGGGGAGGATAATGGCTGGAGGAATCTACGACAATGTTTATCACTGCCTGATTCACTTTCTGGGTGGCTATTTAGACAAAAAGAACGCCGCAAGTTTTGACAAATTCCAAAATCTGGGCAAGGAGACAGGGGCAATTCGGCATCTTTAAATAAGTGAGCGGGCGCCCGGCCCCCTGGAAAACAAAACCCGCCAGCTGCTGCGCTCCTTCAAGGCTAACCGCTCTGGAACAGATTTCCTGCCCCAGACGGGCGAGTGATTCAGCGGAAACGGGAACCAACGGGGGCCTTATTACCGTCAGAGTTACGGCACCCGTCAAAGGGAGGCGAGTCGTGAAGCCGTCCGTGGTCGCCTTGTCCGACGAAACAGCGGGACGAGGGTCTGCTCTGAAAGCCTAGCGTGGGGCAGGAGGTGTCAGATTGCACCATGGGAGTGTTTGCAGCAAACTGATCAGGTGGTCTCCTTTGTGCTAAGGAAGCACAGGAGCCTGTAAGACCTTTCTGTTGGTTGTGAAACGACAGTGTGGAGGTGGAGCTGAGGAGCACAGAGTGTGAAGGAGGACAGAGATGAGACAATGCTTTAACAGCCTCAATGGCCATTTTCCATGTAAGAAAGACCACCGCTGAAAGTCTCCCAGTTGTTCAGCTGCTGAGTTAGCCTGCCTCCTCGGCAGGGTTTCCCCACACAGCTGGCCTCTTACTGGGCAGTTTCATTTTATAGAAGTTGACAGCCCCTTTTTGAGACATGCTGGTAATATTTTTGACATTTCTCCTGTGACAACATTTACCTGAAAAATCCCCTGAATAAATATGAAAATCTTGTTTTTATTGTATTTCCCTGCATTCACCGTAGGCGTGATCTCCCCACAGTGGATTTTAGTACAGTGAGTTTGACAGCTCTGATACTCTGCAGTGATGTAAGGCTGGCTTTGGCAAAAGCAGGGAAACATAACCAGGGTTGTAGCATTTGGGCAGAGGCCATTTTGTGTGTCTGAAAGGAGGCAAACCTTCACTGTGTTGATTAAGCTGTTCGCCAACATACAATAGGCAGAGTAAGGAATTTGTTCAGTTTACCTCTTTTTAATTCCAGTTTTTTTTTTTTGCAGAAGATACCATATAACAATATGAATATTAATTCAGCAACCCAGGAACCATGCAAATGGTGAAATGAATGTTGAATGTAAACACAGCATAGCTAACATTTTGCTCATGCTAGGCAGTGAGCATCATTCTCCCGTTTTCCCTCAATGTACTCCTTTAAGCGCCGGGTGACTTTAAAAATAGATTTCACAAGTTACAGTAACAGAAACGAGGGTTGACAATCCAGGACAGCTCGTGAGGATTCTGCATCGGTGTGATTCAGTTTATTAGCTTGGGAACCTGCTCCATGCCTGTCATGGCTGTTTTTCGTATAGCAGGCCATGTTCAGCCTCAGAGAGATTATGCAGAAACAAGCAGCAGTTCTGTCCTATGGTGCATCCTGTAGCCCTGCCAAATGGCAGGCTATTATGCTCTCATTTAGTGCACATTTCAGTAGGGCTGCTGGTCAGCTCATGAAACCGGCCAGACAACTGTCTTCAGGATGTATCTGCCAGAACATTAAGCAGAGCTGGACCCCAAATTTGGAAGGCACATATCTTTTTTTTCGTTTCCGGGCCAGAATGACAACTGTGGACTTTTCTGAGTCAACAATTCAGCCACTTTGCAGTCGACTCTGAGAGCTACAGTGAAGATTTGTGCTGGTTGTCTTGGCTTAGTGTTAGTTCTTGGGGAGAATTGCCAGCTATGTTATTTCTGAAACAATATTTCAGAATCTAGAACGCAAAAACTCAGACTAGCAGTGAATCGGCTGTAATGCAGACTTTCTGAACGTTACTGCATGCAGTTGAATGTAACTGAAATTAAATTGAGCTTCAATAGTAAACAAAAATTATGTGTTCCATTTATGATTAAGAATTCAGTGTCATACATTTAGCTTCACCATATTTTGTTTGTTTTTTTATAATTTTTGAAAAAATCATTCAAAGGGAATTGTCCTTTATTTCACTTTAACTGCTTTTCCACAATGTTGAAAACAAAAGAAAGCAGATCATTGTTAATAACATTTCAACGTAATTGTCATTTTTTCTCATCCACTTAAACCATATGTTGGTACACCATATGATTTAGTGTTTTCAATTCCAAACACATTAAACATTGATATTACACTTTTATTACGCAGGCTTGTCGTAGTCTTAATATTCTATCAATACAGTTTCAAGGAATTACTAGTCTTGATTACAATTCTTTATACTACTGCTACTACCACCAGGAGTAGTATTGCCACTGACTACCACTACTACTACTGCTGCTACTGCAAATAATAATAATAATAGTAATAATAATTTTGAAAAATAATAATGATTTTGTTTGAATTTTTCTTGATGAAGCACAGACCAAATCCTTTCAGAGACAGTTTTGTGCTCTAAACGCGATTTCCACAGTTACACCATGCTCTAAGCCCTATGAGATTAGCCTGCTCTCAAAGGTATACTTTGCACTTATGTGAATGGCTCTCGGCTAATCTTCTCAAAGACACTTCTACCAGCTCAGCACAATACAGATAATTGTGCAACAACACGGCGTGAATAGGTGTGACTTCAATCGACTCGACCTAACCCCCACACACACACACACACCCCACACACCCTGCTTTACATTGGGGTGAACATTTTGAATTTAATGCTGACGCACCAGTTGTAGTGCATGTTATTCGGTTCCAGGACAGCCGAGGACTGTGGGAAGGGAAGCTGGAAAACAGTAATTTACTCAAACTGCATTCCAGCACTTTGTCAGTAAATGTGATCGGAAATTGTTTAATGAGTCTTTCATTCATGGCAATTATCTTCAGATTGTTGTTATTGTGCTGGCCCACAGCAGAAAGATACCGTTAGCGAGAGCGATTATGGCAGTCTGTTTGATTCCAAGTGTTTCCCATGGCTGTCGCTGCACTGAAGGCATTACTGAGTGGATCTGTCATTAGAGTTGCTCGCATCTAAAACAGGATATGCTATGACTACGTGGCTTCAGGTTCAACCCTAGGCTAACTTGTTACCCTGAAGTCTCCAGAGGTGAGGAACAACTGGTTACATCCTACAAGGAGGAGAGTCAGCTTTATATTACTGCTGCATTAGCCTCAGCCTATGTGATGGAACTTTAAGTCTGATAGAAGATACAACCACACAGAAGTCCAGGAAAGTGCTTTGCTAGTTAGCCAAAGGTTAGTTACTTCTGTGCAGGCAGTGAGACGAATTCCAGATCTGCAGTGAATGCTGTTTTTTGTTGTCATCTGAAATTTCAGCATGTTCAGACCCAAAAGCAAATGTGGTGTCCCCATCAGCCAGGGCTCCTTCTCATTTTCCTGTGGCACTGTGTGACCCATGATCTGTAAAAACTCGTTGGCTCCCAGACAAGCACACCAAATTTTTACACTGTCTTCACTGCAGCGCTCATTGCATGGTGTCAATGACACAGCACTAATTTAAGAAGCGACGTTTGTGGTTCCATATTGTAGAGACAAAATAGGGAACAGATCTGACAAAACAGCGTATCTTATTTCAACGTGGTTCCACCAATGTATAAATCTGCCCTTTGCAATAGACAGAAACCTCAGACTTCCACATGAGGAAGCAATATGACAAAATAGTAATCACAACCATTTTCTAAGACAGTTTCTTTTGAAGTGACAACAATATATTGTTTCTCTATTCTCTTCTTAATTTAAGAACATCCTATGTGCCCTAGGGGCCCTCTTACAGTTTATTAGATCTGTTCTGTAAGATTGAGTTGGTGCATTATGTTTTCTGAAAAGGCCAATTTACCATTGAGTCATTGATGAATAACCGGACCGGCCTCTTCTGCCTCTATTCACACATGGTCTCTCTCAGCGCATTATAAACGTCTAAATGTATTTATCATGTTTTATTATTAGATATTCATCAACAGGGAAAAAAACTGCCTTTGATGGTATGGTTAAAATAATGATAAAGGTTAAAATAAAGCACTGTATTTGTATATTTTTCACAGACACAACAAAATGGCAACAAGATGAAGATATAGTGTATTGGCTTTTCCTAAGGCTAACAGATTATAAGTGGCTGCCTGTTCTATGGACTACACTAGGGAGCTTAATATCAGTTGATGTACATAATATGAAGGAGACAGCAGGCTTTTTCGCTGCCTATTAAACTCAAATGCAGGCTTAGGAAGTGTTTCTTCCAACTGCCTGAAGGAAATTTGGAAGAAAAAAAAATGCTTAATCTGTAATTATGTAGTTTAGCCACAGCTGTGTGTATTGGATGCGTGATGGACTTTGGCGCTTTTTGTCACATGATCTGTGGACTGTAATTTGTATCAATGTTGGATGGACCCCTCCCCCCACCCCTCCAGTGACTGGCTATGGGTTGTGATGGCCGGAGATGTATGGATTCAGTAAAAAATTTCAGCTAGTTAAAGGCATACTGGATATCGTAGAATTAGCAACAGCCTGGTAGCTATCCAAGTTTGTCCAATGTGTGCTTTGCCCCGTAAATGTAAGCTTGCTGCTTTATAGCACAAGTTAATGCTATTCTCAACTGTCTTCACGATGAAGATCACTGTGTGCTTCAGCTGAAGACCCAGGGGACAAGAGCTGCTCCAGAGAAGAACAGTTAGCTAACAATGTATAAATTATCTTATGAGCTAGCAACAGTGTTTGTTGTCTCATACCCAGCAACGGTTGCTGTTGTAGTCAAAGTCGGTCATAAAGTAGGCCTATTCATAATGCATGTACTATTTAAAAACGGACAGCAACACACGTTTCGATAAATCTGGGTGTGGCTTCTTCTCATAAGTAGTTCGTAGTGTCACTTCAGCCGAACAAAGGCTATAGGAGGAGCGGACTGAGAATGAGATTGAGCCGTGGATTTGGCCAGACCAAGATGAGGGACAGATTAAGACATTTATAGGAATGGGGAAACACAGAAAACATATTGTGGTTCACTTGTTATTTTGGTTGAGAGGCTTGTAAAGATCATAGGTGCTTTGCCATTGGTTGCCCTCAAAACAAGTTACTCAGCAAGGACGGGAAGAAAACTCTGGGTAAAAACTGGTTTATAGAAATAAAAAAAAAAAGCGTTGTTCATTCAAAGAACACTAAACTGACGATTGATGAGCGTGGCTGTCTTTATGTAAACACAGAAAATGTTTCCTCTCGTGCTCTGAAACAACGTTACAGTAAGAATAAGGATGAGGTTCCTGGGGTCCATGCAACCATGCATGAAGAGTTTATCCGCCTATTAAAAGTTTCCCCGTGAAGTAAATAATGAAAATGTAACCGTTTACAAACAACTGCTGAGCTTAATGGAAAAGGGACTTAAATTCAAGAGAGGGAGTAATATAAATATTTCAGCTGACTCTAGGGAAGGCCAAGATTGCTTTTGTTTCCCTCCTTTTTGTCTGTTTCTTCAGAATGGCTGCACTTTAAAGCCCCTTAAGTACAGGGGCACGACAGAGCGAAGAGAGGAACCGTAATGCGGCTATTGTCTTAGTGATGGTGGGGCGGGTGAGCTGAAAGTTTGCCCGTAAAAGTGCAGGGAATCGTCATTCGCAGTGCCCAATGTAGTAGAAAAACTGTACGGCGTGTCAGGCCCCGAGACGAGGCCCACAGATTCCTCAGCACGGTTCTGAGCGGCCTGTGCCGGAACACAATCCAGCTGATCGCAGACGTGCAGCAAACGCGGAATCGATACATTCTATTTCCGAACCCAGAAAGATAGCCCTCGGAGACAGTGTAAGTTCTGTCCTGGTTCCTGAATCAGATTAGATGCGTTCATTTTTGCAGCATCTTCCCAGCCAGACAAATAAGATTTAAAAAAGGGGTTCTTTTAGGTTGTGGAAAGTTTTTGAAAACAGTTTCTTCTTATGGTTTGGTTATGTCGTTGAGTGTGAACTGGACTTATTTACAAAAATAGATGGAACGTTTTGGCCCAAAAATGAAGCAAAGAGTTTAAAAAAAACATTCTTCCAATATTTTTATTCTCTCTAAACATTGTATTATACGTTGTGCTAGGTGGGACTTGTCCCGTAGAGAAAGTCAGGTAAACCTGCTCACTGATATGGATTCACGGACCTTCAGGCCCTTCTTTTAACTTGCCGTCTTCCTGCTGTTCCTCTTTTTCTCGCTGGCAATCCCTGTACAGCTTTTTTATGAAAATGGTTAGCATTCTGTTGGTCTGCATTGTTTTCTGAAATGGATACTGTCCTCATTCATTGCTTGTAATAATAAATGTGTCTACAAAAGAGTGCACCGTGTTTATCATTTCATTTCATTACCATTCCGTACGTTGCCCTTTCAGTTAGCAAAACAGCACACCCAGTAAATACTGTCCCATAGTGTATCCCTCCTAGTTAGGAAATCAGCAGATATAACATTTATCATACATTGCACTGTTAATCAGCAAAACAACGACCTTAACGTGTATGAAATACATGGCATCCTATGAAAAGGGCCTCACTTTGGCCTTTACTGCAGTAACCTCTTATCTCTGTAGTGAAGATGGAGCCGTGGATGCAGAGAGCAGATTTCTCACAGGTGACTCGTTCCCTTCCCCATCCCGCCCCTCCCAGCCAAGTGCGCTGCCAGCGCCTGTTCCAACGCATTAAAATATCCATTTATATAGCGCTTCCTTTCCCGAAGGCAGGTGTGTCCTATATGTAGCTCATTTGATTTCCCACGTCAAGTGCACCGTAATCTGTGTGGATATTTGTTTTGTTCTGATTAAATTCTCAATGTCACTGTCGTTCCCCCCCACCCCCAGACCACCACCACCCCCACAACCCTCGTGAGCATCACTCTAAAATATGTAATGACAAAATGGACGCACCCGTTCTTTTTTTAGACAGGCTGTTTCCGAAGCCAAGGGCACACAGCACGCAGACGTTGACTCTGAGATATAGCCGTGAGTCTGCAGCTGCAGTTTTCCAGGGTGCACACTTGTCATAATGAAGGCTCTCACGGCTTCGCTTGCAAATGGAGGGGAAATGAATTAGGTCTGCTTTGTGTTTGCCACCATTTTACGTCTGCGGCTGCACTGCTTGGAATATGAATGAGAGAAAGACTTTGCATGCATACGTGTGCATGTGTGTGTGTGTGTGTGTGTGTGTGTGTGTGTGTGTGTGTGTGTTGGGGAGGGGTTGCATGTGTGTGTGTTGGGGGGGTATATGTGTGTGTATGTGTTGGGGTGTGTGTGTGTGTGTTAGGAGGGATTGTATGTGTTTCTGGATTATGTAATAAAATGCACACTCCTGATGCTTCAGTCTATTGCTACTCTGAAACTTTGAAACAAGCCAGAGAAACAAGCTGCATTCAGTAAGCATTTGCCCATACAGTACCTACAAGACTAAATGGAACATTTACCACATATAACAGTTACCGCTATTATAGTTTTGTATGCTGTTGCATTTTTTTATTTGACATTTTATGAATCATTCTCCAAAAAAAACATCATTATGATTTTATGATTACATTTTCCACACAGCTATCGAAGGCAGCTTTTGGAAATTAATACCATTCCAATTCTTTAATCATAAGCTGTATTGTGAGATTCTAATTACCGCTGTTTTTCAAAGGCCTTTTATTAATTTATTTTTGGGTATTTCCACCCCCCCTCCCCTCACCTCTACACACAATTGCGCACACACACACACACACACACACACACACACAATCTTGGCTCCCCTCTTTGATCCATCTTTCATTAACTGCAAGCCATGTAATAGCGGCGGCTCACTTATTTAAGCAATGACTTTCCGGTCTCTGGTCTAAGTCATCCAAAGTTTGTTTACTTTGTCACCCACAGTCTTTAAATGTCGCGTTTGATGGGACATTCCCACAGTGCATTGCACAGGAAGCAGCACATGCCACAGAGAGAGGATGTCAAGCTAGTGGCAGCAGGAAATTACTGCTGTCAAGCCGCAGCTGTAATGATTCCCCCTGGTCAGCTTCTCGCAGTAGGCTTTCCATTTTGTGCCTTGTCAAAAAGTCCATAGTCATGTGTCACAGTCATAGTGCATTTATTTGCCAAATCACTTCCAGTTTGGTCGAAGCGGAGTGGGGGGCTGTGATTTCAATGTCTGTCCATCAAGTTGGTGACTTAGGGTTTGGACATGGGTCTGATTGGTTCTCATCAGCGCACACCAAAATTGACTGCAACCTATAGAAACATTGACGAAACAGAGGGCTGTAACTAACCAAATTACTTTCAGGAGAATCAATCCCAAAATAGTCCTGGCAGACTGACAATTACAAATTGTGCATTCAGTCATATACCTCACAGATATATCAACATATAAGCTTCCTTTTGTATGGCCCAATTCACTGAGATCTTACATCATTATGTTTCAGTGCTTTAAGTGGGTCCATATAGCCAAGAATATACATAGAAATGCGGGCTTCCCACAGATATGACATCTGCCTTCACCCAATGCTCCACACACTTTTCTAGATAGACATGATCGTGATGTTTATTTAATGCACAGCAGTTCTAAGCACGCTGTGGAAAATTGATGTGCTATTTCCTGCTTTCTGCATGCATGCATACAATTCATGCACACACTCGAAATGACAGACACATTATGCAGAGATATAATATGTGCTTGTGTGTGTGTATGTGTGTGCACATGCATATTTGCACAGCTCTGATCAGAAGATACTCATGTGTATGTCAAGATATCCTTGAGCTCAACAGTGCCCCCTCATGAGCATGTGGCTGACTCTGGAATTGCAAGTAAGGTGTTTGTTGTTGATTGTTGTAATCACATAGCAAAAAAAAAAAGGGAACAAAATACAGTTTAAAATAGCTGCGGATTTCTTGAAATGTGCAATATTGGGGAGTTTGCAGTTTAACAGATCTAAAAGGCATGTGTATTTACGTATGTTAATATCTATGTGAAGGAAATCATTTTGTAAACAAATATTGTACCCAGGACTGCAGATTTTTTATTCAAAATGAATATAAATATGTATTTATTCACCAAAGAGTAGCAGTCTGTTGCAAGCTTTCTAACACAGCCCGCTGTCCAATGGCCCGGGGTTAAAGCACAACTTGAAGCCAAAATTCCACTTTCATACCTCGTATTGATCCAGAAAAAGAGGTGAAAAACAACTGGGGACTCACACAGTCCTTCTCCTTCCCTGAGGCCCTCCATCTTAACTAACCCAGTTTCTTGGGGGGGGACGCAAGGAAGTGGCATTTTGAAGAGTTGACTGTGCAGGTTCTTTTCCCCAGCCTCTCACTTGCGGACAATGTACTATTCCAAAAGCCAGGGCGGCGAGAAGTACGTCGGGGGGGAGAGATTTTATTTAAAATACAGGCACAGTTCAAATGGTGTGAGTAAGGTTTCAGCAAATGTAGTCCCTGGAAGGACACTCAGGGAAAGAGGACGGAGAGAGAGAGAGAGAGAGAGAGAGAGAGAGGGAGGGAGAGAGAGAGAGAGGGAGAGGACGAGTGCGTTACCCGAAATGGATTCACGGGGGAGCTGAAATGTGATCGTCTTTGACAGCTCAGTGCTCTTCCTGTGCAATTTCTCCAGGATCTGCACATTTTCGTGCGGAGATCTCAGCACTGATCCACCCACTGCAGTCAAAAGGTCTCTGGTATGTAGACCTCAGCGATTGGATGTCATTTCTGTCCTGTCTAGCCAGGATATTTATTTTTGTTACTTTGGCCTCCATTTTGTGTGGTAGCATGGCAAACATGTGAAGTCTGTCGTTATGTGTCGGTATTATTTATTGTTATGATTCTGGTTCTCGGCCACAAAAGTAATCACTGTCTCTTTTCAGGGCTTTGGACCGACATACAGGCACCATACTTTAAGTTATATACTCTATCAGACTTTAGTTTGTTTGATAGTGCTTTGCTGACAAACTCACTTCTTGTGTTTACTACCAGTGGTGGAATTCTCTGGGTCCCGCACATGTGTTTTAACCAATCATTCTGTTCATGTTGAAAAATGACTTCTGCTCTGTAGCCTTCCCTTGACTAATTTAGCTAGGTAGCTAGGTCACAGCAAACCCCAGCAAACTGGAACTGAAGCAGCTTCACCCAATTTCTCATTCCGAGTACAGCACCATGACATATGTGTGCCATGGCATATGTTCTTTGCTAGCCATTGCTAACGTTTTTAACCGGCTACTAAACCCTAGCTGCTTACCACTATATTAAACAGGCAACATGAATATATGGCGTTGTATGTCAAATGCTAAATATACCAGCTTTATAGCTGGATTTGATTCACAGTTAGGCCTTCAGCTAGACAATGTACACTAAGTTTAACATTTCTTTGACTGAACCTATGTTGGATTGACCATTGGGAATTGAATATGTTTAAAATTAGGATAAGTGCTTCATAATAAAAGTCTCCACATACAGAAAAGCCTGGACCCCCTACTGATTGTTCCATCAGACTATCTTAGTAAGATACAACGGGCAGTTATATCTTGCATTTGTGTGCATAGAACTGTAGTGTGAGATAATGGCCTGTAATGCAGTATAATGGACTAACCTTAATTGTAATAGATTTCAGAGAAAGAGTATTATTGCAAATTATGCTGTTAGTGATTCCACAAAGCTACTGTATGTAAAATGTTCTCCTGATTTGCAGTGGTATCCAGATTAGGAATCCATTGGCTTGATAGACTGTGAATCCTTTGAGGATGCATGTTGATTTAAATCTTACAGTGGCCGCTATATTCTTGTTTTATAGGAGCTTCTCTCCTCTGCCTTTCAGAGGGTATCATTTTTCCAGACACCCCCTTCCCCCCCACCAGCTGTCCTGTTTTTCCTATTTCTTGATTCCCTCAGAAAACACACAGACACACACACACACACACACACACTCCTCCATGCTGCCCTGTGGGAAAACGTGATCGTGAAAACACACCATAATGCTCCTCGCGTTATCGCCGCGGCGTGGTGCTGTCGGAGCCGGATCACGCCGCTCGCTCGCGCTGGGGTCCCCCCTCCGGCCTCACAGAGGCAGGGGGTTCTGCCTGTCCCCTTCTCCAAGCATCCATCTGTGTTTCCTTTCACAGCACAGACACCTACGGCTCCTCATTCCAGTCCCGCTCTGGCCATCGTTACACGGCTCTGCGCTATCTGGGCCTCTACATATCCTGGAGACCTCAGTGACGGCGATTTTCATTTTGGCCTGTAAATAGACACGCAGTGAATATGTGTCGCTCACCGCCCTGCAGCATGACATCTTTGATGTACATAGCCACCCATAAATATACCTATATACAGGGAATGGGCGAAACAAGTGAAACCAAATGTGAAAAAGCAACTTTGCTTTGAGGAACACTAAATCACCAATTACAGACTGCTACACAGTTCAGTCACAGTAAGCGAATGCTAATTAGCAATATTTGTTAGCAATAAAAGAAGTGTGGAAATCAGCACTTTTGATGTGCCACTTTCCAAACCATCAGGTGGCATCTTGTAGAGCATCAGGAAGGTCCATTTGTTGGTGCCCGACTTTCCGGTGTCTCAGTCACAAAAACCGGTAAACTATTTCATGTGGCATGAAAGGATAAAAAATGCATTCCAAGCTGAACAATCTGCATCAGCAAACAAGGAACAGTGGTTGCAAATGAAAGGTTCGCACAGCTTGTATTTATGGCAAGGCTGTTACAGGCAAAGGGAAGCCTTCAACCCACAAATATCTGTCGCCAGCTCTAACGGTATGGACAGCCATCTCGTGGGAGTCATTGGGTCTGATGATGGCTCTGCATGTTCATGTAACGGCAAAAGAATATGAAACCATTTTACATATCAGATGCTCACGATGGAACAAACTGTTCCCTAACGATGTCCCGAGATTCCAACGCCCCCATACGTACTGCTAAGGAAATGTAAGAATGGTTTGATGAATACCAGGATGAAGTAAAATACCTTCCACGGCCTCCACAGTCACCAATAAACATTACTGAACATTTACGAGAAGTTATAGACCGCAAAGTGAGAATATATTAAAAACCTCCTTTATCCGTCGAAGATCATGACGCTTTCCTCCTTGAAGAATGTTTCAGTACTCCACTACACACTGCTCAGACCTGGTGTTGCATTATTGCCAGACAGTGGTTCACGATAAGCCTTTAAAATGTTATCACGATAAATCGGGACATTTTGGCGATGAGGATAACATATCCCGATAAAATTTGCTAAAGACATAAAATTTGTCTTATGTCTGAATGACACGTGGCCGACTTTCAACAAATACAACTCTAAATTAAGTCAAGCACCTCAGTCTGTAAACCGACTGATATGTTTACTGAATCCAACTTTCTTTTTGGGAGTAAATCATTAACGTTGCCTGCAGCTTCGCTCGTCCCGCTCTCCATTTTCACCAGCAAGTTAACTTCCGTGCCGGCCTTGGACTCCACCCACGCAATTCTCGCGAGGCAATTGACTGGATCTTGTGAGGTAGGCTACAAAACACATTTAAAGATGCATCAAGCTAAATGCATGTTTATCGTGGTTAAATTATCTATCGTGAAAATGAAAATACTCATGATGTCATGCAGCCATATTGCCAGACAGTTTTCCACTGTCCAAGAAAAGGATGGTTCTAATCCTTATGAGTAAATTGATATTCATATATTCTTAGGTGTTTCTGTTGTTAATACTATGAATTGAACTGTGTGACTAATTAATTTTTTATGATAGTTTCCTACCGTTTCAGGTGTTTATACTGGCTTAAGTCCACCCAGTGGCATTTCTATATTAGAGAACATTTTGAGTTGTCTGTGCTCCTTTTACCTAAGATTTACCACTAATAGGCTGAATATTTGAACTCTCGAAATTGTTCAAGGTTTACTTCATGTTCATGTGATCGTTTTAGTTTTTTTTCCTCATATGCTGTATTTTGACCAGAGCTCCTGTGCCACTAGACTAAACACACATCCTCTAACCGGTGCCTGAGGGTCCTAGCATAGGCACTCTGTACACTGGCCCATTGTGGGAACTAGGCACCATACCTGGCACTGTAACACAACACTGCTGGGGGAAATGAACCGACGCAATGCACCTACAACCAGTTTCTGTTCCCAGTTAGGACATGACCAGTAAGCTGCGGTCGCAGCCACGCAGACTGTCACAGCCTGCCAATCTGCGTGGGCTGCCTGTTAGAATACACACGGGGGATTAGCTCAACTTTATCAGTCTTTCAGGAGAAGAGAGAGGAAAAAAACTGAGCTCAGAAAATGGAAAATTAGTTCATTCTCTTCCAGCAAATCGACTTCTGCCCTTGGTGTCTTAGAAAGGGCAAAAAACTCATCACACGCATTCATGTAACTTCCGCAGAGTCAGATGAATTAGAAATCAAACCGAAGGAAGGAGAAGGATGGGGGGGTAGGGGGTGGCGAGAGAGGGGCAGAACACTCCCTGTGGGGATTTAGGAGTTGAAACTTCCAAGGCATTTGGAGGAAAAAATAAAATAAAAAAAGAATCAGCCATAGTACAGAGGCACTAATCCTTTTCTTAAAAAAATTCCAATTTTCATATTCGCTGGAGGAGAGAGGACTTATTCCAATGAAATATGAAAATCAGCCCGGTGGCGTGCGTTTAACAAACGATCATTCCATCCCCCCTTTCCCACACCCCCCACCTCTTTATGAAATTTGCTAATTTTCCGTGTTTTCAGGAGACTTAACTTCACCGGCGGTATCGAGGGAAACACCTGCCTTTTCCGGGCAGGTGGCTCGCGACCGCAGGTTGAACGGCGTACTGTAGTGTACCTGTCATGGTTGGGTGACGGTCCGAGAGGAGGTGGCACTTGGGGCAACGGCAGCCGACCACTTCCCTGCCTTTGCTTCCCCTGACTAGCGATAATCAGAACCAGGCCATGGGAAAACAATGGGCCAGATATAAAAAAAAAAAAAACAGAAAAACATACAACGCAGAGAGGTGGAGGGTTTGAATAAGGAACAGCCGTTTGTTCGCGCAAAGACAAAAGGAAGTGCTGATTTGCGCCGGAGAACAGAGAAGACTTGGGGATGAATGCGAGTGTGACATTGGGAGAACAAAAAAGGCAAACACTGCACTCAAGCGATAAGCAGGGTGATGGAAAGGTACGAGCAAAAAAACTGCTAAATTGCATTTTCTGCCTGCAAAAAAAAAAATAAAAAAAAAAGGGCGGGAGAAAAAAATTTCCGCGGGTAAATCCCTACCGTTTGTTGGCTCCCTTCAGAGCTATTGTGAACGTTGAATTAAAAAAAAGCTGCCCTCGGAATTTATCTGCTTTGGACTAATTAGGGAGTGAAAAATACATTGCAGATAAAAGAATAAATGGTTTCATTTTCTTTCTCAAATGCTGCGGGCCTTTTGTGTCCTAAAGTTGTGGATGTGTGTTTGGTCTTTAAGGCTACTGTATAATGGTATGATTGCGGCTCATTTTTCCACCTCATTGTTCGTAGAGATCTATTATTTTCTGTGTTTGGTGGATGCGAGCGGGATGGAACGTGCAATCAGCTCCGCGCTTTATACTTTCAGAAAACACCCCCGTGTGTCCACAGGCTTGTTTGATGTTGTCGTCGAGTGTTTTATTGAGATGAAGATAACGAGGGGGCTGCCGAGTGGATCGGCTGGTAAAGAAGCTTAGTATGAGAAAGGACGGAGCCCTACGCTATAGACATGGCTGGACCACATTGTCCACATAACGGTTGCTGTTACCTCAGGAGTGGACTGTGTGGGAACTGTCCAGTGCTCATTGGCCACTGTCGCTTGCATTAAGCTCTATCCATGATGCATTGGTGCCCACAAGCTACAGGTTTTTCCTCAGTGACTGATGCGCTTCCATTCGATCAGTGCAGAATTTTTCCTTGTGAGGTCCGGAACAGTGTAAGACAGTCACTGGATCTTAACAGGAGTGCGTTTATATGCTTGAGCTTTGGTTTGTGCACAGCAAGTCATTCAAGTGTCACAACGATTGGCCACAATAGAGACTCAACTGGCATGCCGAAAACGTGTAAAACAAAAAGGAGGTGCTAGGGCTGGCCGCTGCAGCACAGATACAAGCTCCGTATAAATAGAATGGAAATCAGGTAATTTTACCGTGCATATACGTGTGCGCTACACTGTGCTAGTCAGTAAAGTACAGGATCCACACCTTTAGTTTAGTCACTGGCACTGCAAGGTGTAGACTTAGAATACCTTGAGACGTGTAAATTGTGCTTTTAAAGACAAGCAATTAAATAGTCTGAAACATCCAAAGAACATCTAGCTTGAAGCTTAAACCACTTACACAAAAAACTGATAAATGTCACATTTTCAGTGTCCGTCTTTGCTATTTTCTGTGGGTGTCAAAAGACGGCATGAACAAGTAGGCAAGTACTTTGCAGAGGTTGAGGTACTGACAGGTTCTTCACAGTCTTCAAAATAAAACAGTTGAAAGATGCCAGGTTCTTTGGCGTGTGAAGTAGGGCATTTGACTGAACTAGTGTGATTCCGTTTCACAAAAGACACAGATAGAACTGGCAGCACTTTATGAATCAGCTGAATGCAGCCACCATTTTGACTGCTCTTCAGAGATTAACATACTTCATGTAGTGATTGAAATTTCGGTTAACTTGTGTTCCAGCTTCCATAAGTGGCGGGAAGGTTTTAAGTACACATATCGGATAAAAATACATCTTTAAACCTTTAAAATCTTGAGTGCTGAAGGTGTTGGTTTGCTTTCATCGATGCTTCCTCTACGGTGGACAATCGCGTGTTCTTCCCACGGACCTGCGTCCTCCTTTATCAAAACTGCACGTATGCTCAAAAAGAAGAAAAGAACACCCCTCTATGAAAACTCCAACCACGCGTGGGCGCAGCTGGCGGCTGAAACGTCATCCTGTGAGTCACAGAACCACGAATCATTTTTCAGCAAACCTCAGACTGAGCATGAGCACCATTTTACCAATTGATTTAAACAAGCGTCAGAATATGATAACTAGCGATCACAAGGACTGACGTCACACGATCGCTAATCTAAATAGTTATAGTGGAAGAAGACTTCAGCTTACAGTGGAAAATCATAATCACCATAACACATTTAATGAAATAAATGCATCCATAAAAATAAAGAACCCAAATGTAATTAATGTATCAAATTTAAGTGACATGCTGAATGAATAACATAATCAACATTTCAAATAAACAAGGCACCATAGCCTTATTGTTCCATTACTTTTTCCTTAATTGACATTTGACATTGACATAATTATTTGTCTGTGCCAAAGATATGCTCAGTTTTGTGCTGATCCGTATGCGGCGTGGTTTCTTAATAGGTAGCGTGAGTATGTCTTCTGCGAATGAGCGATATTCTTTGCGTGCGACGCTGAACGGCTCATGAATAAAGCACAGCGTAATGTAAATGAATGGCTTTTGCTGGGCATGGAGCTAAAACTCGCGCATGTAGGCACATTTATGGGATAACTGTGATTTATTGACAAAACCGTACGCGTGTGCGGTTGGCGCGGATGTGATGAACGCTAAAAGTTTCATGCGTACGCAAGTTTAAGTGTTTACAATGAAATTTGTGCCGAGTTTGATAAATGAGCCGCTGTGGCCTTTTAATTCAGGTAAATCACTCATTAGATTATAATCAGTCTGGCTAAGAAGCAGGGTAGACATTTTGTACAAGGAAAGAGAGACAGAGAGTAGGTAGAAGGAGGTGGTTCTCGATTCATATATATACACATATATTTATTGCTGAGATTGGTATTTTAAGCATCTCAAATGTCTGTTTTGTGTCATACGTTCATGCTAGCAGTTCATAAAAGTGCAGTAATCCAGTCCATTGAGGTGGGTGGGTGAGTCCAATAATGTTCAAATAGATGTAGATATACCCCCCTCCATTCCACATGCGAGTATGCACACACCATTAGCTCTCTGAAAAGGTTAAGTAAACCCCTGGATCGTTCGGTGGTCTGAATTATCTGGGTGGATGGACTGTGTGCCAGTTTGCTGCAGGGAGCCAGCCAGCTGTACCGGAAAAACAACCTGCAAAAAAATCGAACAGGCAGAGAAAAAGGCACCTGCATCAGCAATGAAGGAGGGCCCAGACCCGCACGGCCACGGGGTCCCCCCGCTCCCATTTTCCAGTCCAGCGCTCGATTTCTTAATTGAGCTAATTACCTGCTAAATTGAGCCCATCAGGCATTGTTTCCAGGATCTGAGCGAGCAGCGGTTTGCGAGTACGCAAAGTCAGGACTACGGCCTCTGGAGAACCTGCGGGGACTGCTGTGTAGTCCCATCGACGCTTGCCACCACTCTCTCTCTCTCTCTCTGCCTCTTTATTCATCCTCCCCTCTTTCTTAATCACTCTCTCCCTCCATTGCATTCCCCTGAAACACTCTGCCCAACCCCCCACGGGCGTGGCTTGAGAGCTCGCAGCGCAGAATGACCCTTTGCCCCCATCCAAACGCGAGAGGATGCAGCTGTTGTGATCGTGGGTCTTTCTCCAGACGAGTATTGTCAACGGAATGAAAAGGACAAGCATCCATCTTCCCTTTAGTGCTTCCTCTATGCAGCAGTACAGAGCTGCTCACAATTTCAGCTGTGACCTTCAAGGCAACATTAGCATTACATAGTCATGAACTGCGTTGTTTCCCCCTAAAAAGAATTGTAGTGGAATATTACACTTGCTGGCTCATATGATTACTTTAGGCTAAGGATTTTTTTGTGTTTTTTGGGAACACTGTTTTTGTTTATTTTTTTTTTTGGTAGTTCCTAAAAGAGAGAGAGATTGCATAGCAATCTGAGTAACTCAAAACAACTGCTATATAAGGGAAACAAACAATAACTGATGAATTGATTTATAATTGATTTGTTTCTTTATTGTATTAACTTATTGAACCTCCACCATCAGTGTAAACATGCAAATAGATAAATAAATAAATAAAAAAAAAAAACATAATAAGGTATTAAAATGACAATAATCATAATGCGGGTTTAATTTAAGTTTTAATTAAAGATTTCACTTAACAAAGGCACTATTTTATTGCAGGTCAACAGTCATAAAGCAGTTTTATAAATGTGTGATAATGTCATATTTGATATTCATACTCAGAAAAGTAGGCATAGTTATTAAAATGCTTAAATGATGGAACTACGTCTCGACATGAACAAAACGTTGACGAAGTGGACCTTGTAGGGTTAAAATAATGGTGTAAAATAAAAGTAAATAAAGGTGACTAATTATGCATGCGTTTTCCTTCAATTTTCCTCCTGCGGATTTAAACCCTTCAGACTCCTGACTAGACACTAAGGTAAATGCAAATCAATGGTTCTCTCATTTGTTCAACAGTGCAGCTATTGACAAAAAAAAAATCCGTGTCACAGTCCACATCCTGGACCATTAATTTCCCCCTTGTTAACACAAATAATCAGAATCATTGTGACCACGGGGCGAGGAGTCGCCTCTTACGGATCAGTTATGATAGCATTATCCATTATAATTACATTAATCACCGCGCTCGTCTTCATATCGGTCCGTGCCGGCGCTTTATTTGGGTTCACAATGAAATTGATTGTGTTCCAACGAGAATAAAAACCCCTTTTTTGTCACCTCTTTCTTTCTTACTCAACATTATTGGTTTGGTGGTCTTTGAAGCTAATGGAAAAAACACCTACTTACATCTGTTACATAAAAGCCTAGGACAAAATCCGTTGTGATTACTGAAACGAGAAGGCCCTTTACATGTAACATGTAAAAGTAGGTCACCAACTTTAGCATTATATACAGTATTTAGCCATATACAGTCTCGCCAGCTATAAGAGTGAGACAGACTGTCCTGTATAGATAGACCCCATATGGTTTAAGTAGGAAGGTGTTCAGAAGTATTGTGATTTATGCTGCTTCTATAAAATTATTCATAGGTTTGTTTTATTTTATGTATGTTTTTTTTTTTCCTCGGGAAGCAATTTATTGTTCCCATAACATTCTGCATCAGGTGATGTTGCATCAAAAGAATTTCATCTCAAACGCCAGCTCCCTCCGCACTCCGAGTCTGACGAAGCAGCTGATGCAGATTTCGTCTAGAACAGTGATTTAAGAAGTACAGTAGAATAATTGGTTTCCCGCCGAATAACCCCGATAATTCTCTATGCAATACAACGCAGGAGGCGAGCATTTCTCCAGTCTGCAAACACTGGGATTTAAGATGTATGGCCTACATAATGTACGACACAAGGCTGATATTACAGTCTATGCGCTCTGTCGTAAGGTACCATATTCAAACAAAATTAAGTATTCCGTTGGGTTTTCACTGCTGAGATGCATATGCATTTGTTTGCGTAACTATAGTGCAAACGTACCAGGCGTTGAGTTATGTGCAAAATGTTTCGATTTGTCTGCTTTTTTTTTAATAACGCTGTGGCTTGCTATGTCTTCCTTAATATTTCTGCATTTCCCTTTGGACCCATGATTTTCCGGGTTAAGATGTAAAAAAGCCATCACAGACGGATAGGGTCTCTGTGCGGAACGGCGTTTGGCATTCCCTGCCTCCGCTCAAAGAATACCCTCCAGCAGCAGAGGAAGGGGCCTCCATGTCCGTCAGCGCAAACGCTTTGCATTAGCATAGATAAGTACCTGCTGAGTTAGGAAATGCTCATTTTTTCTTTCCTCCCTCTGAAACCGGTTCCTGCATTAATTGTAGTGATCAAGTAATTCATTATCATAATACTATTATGGACTCATTTAATTCACACCATCAAAGTCTTGGCACGGTTTTTTTTTCCAGTCATATCAATGTTAATTAATTTCACTTCAGCTCGATGTTTTCAAATAATTTCGCGAATGAAAAACGATCTGTCTTTTATGTGTCTGTCAAAACATCAAAACAGAAAAGCATATCCAGACAGTTATAAGATTGTGAGGACCACAATGCTCGGAGCGTTTTCTCACTGTAGTGCAGCAACGCAACCTTTAAGAACTATGGTATATTGACACATATTGACAAGATTTATTGCACGCGTCAGTTATCCTATCGATTGTGACTTGAATGTAAATGTTATTTGTTTAAGGTGGGGGATTGTTATGCTCTCCTCATGCAAAGCCTGAAAAGGTGAACTTCTTAGCCTGGAGTGGATTATTCCATTTATGCCGTGAGCACTTGCAAGAAAGTAATATATCTCCACAAAACAACCAAACAATGCAATTGTTGTAGAGATATTTGTGATGTTGTCTTGAGATTGTAACTGTTTATATGATTCTCAGTTGTAAATAGAGTTCTCATTTGCTACAGAATGTTGCAGGGACTTGTGTATTGATTTGGAATGACAATAAGGCTGTTATACTACTGCAATATACTGTGTCGTTATGTAGAGGTTTGAAAAATAGCCCATCCTCTCGACCGATTAGAGTCAGTCATATTGGTGTACACATGTATTTATTTAGATGCTTAGCAGGCTTATTTGTTACACAACTTTCATTGGTTCCCATTTCTACCGTTGGATTTTTGCCTTTTTACCTTTGCTCAGGTACAGACAAACACTTAGCAACCTGTGAAGTTCAAGGTCAGTCTCAGAATACCTACGCTTAAAACGTTACACTAACAGGCGAATATGCAGCGGATCATGTGCCGTTTTTGTGTTCATGTGGAATGTTCTGTTCACATGTCAGACAGGGTATTTCCACGGTATACCACTATTCTCTATGGTAACTCATATATGTGGTATTTCTTTTATTCATGTTTCAGTATATTTTTCCTTGGTTTGTCTAACTCCAGAGCCAAAACTACAACTAAGAATGTGGAAAAAGTGACACTGACGGTGATACGTACTTGTTTTTTGTCCTAACCGAGCTAGAATCACCAATACACAAACACACACACACACACACACACACACACATAGCCTTAAATCAGAGAAACAAGCAGTGACACATTCAAAGTCCATGTTCCCATGTTCACTTTCCCCTCGCTGACCGTCCAAGGTGAAGGTGAACCGCGTGCGGCGGCTCGGGAGCGATAATTAATCTCGCGCCAAAGTGATTTATTTCAACGCTTTTATTGTGCTGCTTTAGTTTGGCCGAAACCAAATGTGTCACTTGAAATGTCACCGTGCCCATAAAACCCTCGGTTGGGTCGGCCAAAATGTGTCGATGCAAGGGAGCTGATACGGTCCAGCACCAGAAATACGGCTCTTTGAAACAAGCGAGGACTCCTTACGATAAGGTTATGGAATTCAATAATTCCACTGCAAAATTCATATAAGCCATTTGAAGGTCTACTGAGCAGTGAAGAAGAAATATTGGCATGGTCGACTCATCTGTATTCATTAAGATTACATGCCAATGGACTCTATTGTGCTGTGAATTGAGCTTTAAATAATTAAAGATATATGCAATGACTGACTCATAAATATGGCGTTCTTTCAATTTGGGTACATAGAAAGAGAAGAGGGTTTCGAGCGAAAGATTTGCCCTGGAGAATCAATTCCCTAGGCTCGACTGAATTGATTAAATGTCCCGTAGACATGCCATCCTCTGAGGAATGATCGAGATTTATCTTATCATTGTTTCTTTTTTATCAACACTTTAAAGTTTTTTCACAAAGAAAATAATCAGAGTTGAAGATCATATAGTTGTTTGTATGCTGCTCAGTGTTGAGTGTTTGGTTGCCACTTCCCTGAGCATTCACTCATTCTCAGTCTTTGGAAGACAGTATCTGCAGTTCATAGAAAAGAGAGAGAGAGGGAGGGAGAGAGATAAAGAGAGAGCGACAGAGAGAGAGTTGAAAGGTGAGAATGAAAGATGTTAATGTATGTTAAGTCTGAAAGAGTAAATAATTTAGTGTGTGTTTAGAGAGTAAGTGTGCGCATGTATGTGTTTGCATACATGATGCATGTATTTAAAAATGTTTGCTTGTGGTAATAGTTTGGTGTGTGTGTGTGTGTGTGTTGTGTGTGTGTGTGTGTGTGTGTGTGTGTGTGTGTGTGTGTGTTTGTATGTACAAATATGTTTATACATGCACATGTACTCACATGTGGGTGTTTGTTTATACATATTTGTGTGTGTGTGCTTCTATATATTTTAGTTTATACATCTGTGTGTGCGTCTAAGTTTGGGTGTGTGCACGCGTCTGCATGTATATGCATTAGCACGCATGTTTTTGTGCGTTCATGTAAATATTTGCATGCTTATGTCTGATCACAGCCCAGTTCCCTAATTTTCGTTTGAAAGCTCTAAATTAACCCATCCAGATGCCCTATTTATGATGAGAGAGGGAGATCATACTAATTCCCCGGCCTACATATGGAGTCAGCAGACACAAATCGAGTGTACGAAAATAACTGTCAGATTCCCCACGGGATGCGACGCTGTTTACAAAACTACAGCCCGAAGTTTCCCCACGAAACGCATCGGAGTCTTCAATTAAACTTTCACCGGGGGGATGAAGCCTGGAAACTTTTAATTGAATTTTGTGAGTGAGTGATGCTTTGACATGTCTGATCTATTGCCACTGCTGCTCTGCGTATTGTTTTTTTCTCCCCATGCAGGGTTTAAAATGGAGGCATTCAAAACGGTCTTCCCAATCAAAAAAAAAGCTACATCATTTTTTTTCGCTGCTGTGAGCTTGATGTTTTGTGATTGCTTTATGTCTCAGCAGAACACAAATATGGTATCGCTCGCAAATATAATATAGTGCATACAGTATGACACATATCACTGACAATCCAGGTATCTTAATATTGCTATTTTAGATAAGGTTGTGGAGAGCGGTGAGGTATTTGTTGTGATTTTGTGAGGTTATTTTTGTCTTTTTTCCCCCTCAACCTATATTGAACTTTCTTATTGGTCCCACCTTCTCCAAATCTCCCCCACAGACTCTGTAGGATTAGGAGTTCTCTGACTCTCCTTGTGGCTTGTCTTGGTGGGTTTTTTTCAAACAGCAGATGCACCACCAAGCACACACAATCTATGACCTGTTCATGAACCTGCAATATGACTGAGTTTACTCAATTTACCCAGTACATTTCCCCAGCAAGCTAAACCAGTTGTTGCTTTATTAACCCAAACATGGCCATAGTCAGTAATTTCCTATCACTCAATCTGAATACCCGTGGTGCTTTTTACTCAAACTAAATCTCAAATTAACGTTACAAAAAAAGTTGCAAAAACATTTTATGCTAACTGGAAATAACCTTAATGGTCTAAACAGGTCAAATGTAAAATAGCCATCCAGGAAATGTTTCACAAAGAAACCTCTTATGCAAACTCCTATACTCCTTACATACTCAATCTAACTCTCAAAATCCCATTTTTTATTCCTATTGTTATCCCAAGAGAAATAAATGGTTTCTGGAAAACCTGCTCTGTGAACATCTGAGATACAGATGGAGGCTTCTTAGGCAAACCCATACTCGGAATCGTAAAGCGTTCATCTTTGAGGCCCCCTCAAAGCCTTGAGCGGAAAATAGAAACAAAATCCATTCTGAGGCAGGAGATGAGATGCCATGGCATCTGGCACCATGTGATGCAAAGCCTCTCCTTTGGGTATTGGGTACATCAGAGGACCCTTCCCACAGTTTGCTTTCCAAGCTTTTAGAGGAAGCAGGGCTTCCCCCCCTCTTTCATTGGCAGTCGCACCCGGTAATTTGACGGAGCACCACGACTCGTTAGTTATGAATAAGGGTTCATATTTTATGAACGGCACTAAATTGATGTGGCAGGAAAAAAAAAGGGAGAAAAAAATCTTGGACCAGCTTCTTTGAACTTAATTAAAGTAACTGGGACAAAACTGGCGCGTTATGTTATGTTATGTGTGCGTGTGTATGTGTGTATATGTTATTTTAAAAAGTGAATGACACCGCTTTGTCTGTGGATGATGTGTGGACGCGTGGTGTGTGCATGGCGGCGAGGCTTAGCCCCTCAGTGTTGACTGACTGAATTAAGGAGCTTTTAGCTGGGCGCAGACCAGTGACTGTGGCAAGCGGGAAAGCGGCATGGCAGAAGTTTAAAGAGGGAGAGGGGGAGAGCTCACGTATCTAACTGAGTGCCAGGGGAGCCCTTGTGAAAGTGTACCAGGGAGGCTGTGTGCCAGTGCCTGGGGGTGGTGGTGGCGGTTTGGGCTCCAGCACGTGGCCGCAGGGACACGTGTGAAGTTTCTGGGTTTTTTTTCCCCCCTCTTCAAAGTGGCATTTCCCTAACTGGGTGAAGCCTCTCCCCTCTCTTAGCGCTGTCTGAAACAGCCACTGGAGAGCTGGGACAGCCTGCTGTCTCCACGGCCTGGAAAGCGGAGCCATCCCCCCACACCTGACGTCTATCCCAGCGCTGGCACCCAAACCGCGCCCCTACCCCTCCCCCTTCCACCACCACCACCGCAACCCCCCTGCTGGGATCATAAGACAGACCCCACTCAAATGCCAGCTATATTTTATTGCAGGGAAGCTAAAAAAAAGTGACCCATCATACAATCGGTTTTTTCCCTTTAATCGTTGGGAAGAGACAAAAAAGTATTATTCTGACGTATCAAAAAGTCGGACCCTGTCCAGATCTACACAATGTCAGCATACCTCCCTGCAGTGGCACATTTATAATAGCTATTCATTTTTCTAAAATGCATCTATTTTGTTGGATATCTCTTTGGCATCCACTAAGATGTATGGCACGCTCTTGTACGTCGTATTCATGCTCTGTTGATATACTCTGTTGTGATTGATTTGGGCACAGACGACTTTGAACATTTTTTCGAAATTAATCTAGGTTTGTGGAAAAAGTATCTGCAGAACACTGCTTTGCAAGTTCAGGGATGATTGAACTGAACATTAATAAAACATAACATGTAAAAAATACATTTGCAGAAAGAAAAGAAAAGGTTGTAGTTATTTTCAGGTTTTGGGGACAAGTGTTGATGAATTCCAGAGCAAGTGTACGGAACCATCATGATTTCCCTCACCCAGAAAATGATGGTGGGCTGTCCCAAGTCCCAGAAAACCGGATATGTGCTCCATCCAGAAAATGACCCATTGGCCCATACAGGCATTCTCAGGCCATTGGTATGGAGCTAGCTCAATCTACCCGCCTTTAAATTGCTCATGTAAACCCGGATACACCGCGCCAAGAGTTATCCTGCGGTGTCCCCAGGGTCGTTTGACTTACCCCTCCGAGACTTTCCCCTCCGGACAAATATGCAATGCCTCTTCGCTTTTCCTGGGGGGGATGTGACGAATCGGCATTAACCTTACTGTTAAAATAGCTCCTTATTCATATAGAGCACAGAGGATTACCATTTCAAAGGAAATAATCAGTAGTGTAAAGTCCTGGTGTATAGTAAGAGGAGTGAGGGACTGCCAATGTGGGCGCATTAAATGAGCCGATGACGGATTTCACTGTCGAGTTGAGATCCAGGGAACTTACAGATACGCCAATGCGAAGTCGTATTATGAGGTGTGGAGGAACATTATGGCCCATATGTGTCTGGGGTCTGAGGAGAAGCTTCTGGAATTCCGCTAACAGTACAGAGGAGTGAGTTAGTGGAGAAGTTAGCAGGCAGAGATTGAAAACGGCATTTCGGCCGTAGTTGTATAACGCTTCCCATGATGCTCTGCGGGGTTCAGATCTGGTGACTGAGCTAGCTATGCCTTATAGGAAAAAATCTGTTTATGTTCCTAAGACCATTGCAGGACTACTCATGCACTGTGGATAGGGGCATCGCCATCTTCAAATGGCAGTTTCTCCCTCTCAGCGGGAGAGAAATGCTTTAACATGGTGCATTCTGATCATCTTCCTGCTGCTTCTAATTATTGACAGTTTCCTTCTAAGGGTCTGAAGGCACCTAATGCAGCCAATACCAGAGATACAGTCACCATTATGACATAACCAGAACATTTCACAGTTGAAACTTTTACGATTGCATTTTTTGTTCACTACTTGTATGAAATTGTTCAATTAAAAATAAAGTTGCTCAGGGAAACATAGGGTCATTTGTTAGTGCTTTGGTTTATCTGATAATGGTTATGATTATATTTTGGTTCTCATTAATTCAGCATGGAGCATGCTAACACAGTAAATGAGGGCTGCCGTTTCTTTTAGCTTCTTGTAATCTGTTAGCGGAGGTTAGATTACGAGTGTCTCTGTGGTGGGGGACTTATTCCTGGCACAGGGGGATCATGGGAATTCCAAAGGTCACTGTTGACTGATGAGAATAGTGACACCCTGCCTGCCAAACTCCGCCCTCCCTGGGTGACACTGTCACCAACTACGTGACAGGCTATAATCAGAGCCGACCCAGTCTTTATTAAATCCCAACTGAACAGCGTATCACTGCACCACACAACAAACAAGCATCTCAATAACAAGGTCTTCTCAGGACATCTGTTTCAAGACCGTTTTGGTGTTTGTGTTTTTTTTTATTTAGGGTTATTATTTTAACATACGTACCTTCGGTGCAAAAATGCAAAATGCTGACCTGTGATATGACACGCTCCCTCAAGAGAACAGGAGTGTCTGAGATCAAACAGTCTTTCATGTTTTTCTCTCTTTTTTTTGGCTACGCAGTAAAAATGTTCCTTTGATGAAAGCTTATGACCGAGCTTATTCACCATTCTGAGCACTTGAACAGTCGTGAATAAAAACGGGTTCTTGGAACTGCCGTTTCATTTCCAGGAACCGTAGGTGGACTGGATGACCTTGGGGGTGGGGGGAGGGGGTGGTTGAGAAAAGTTATATGTAATGTAAGTGACTTTCATACACAGATGTCTCAGCCACAATTCAATTCAATTTAAGGCAATCTACATAAAAGCATTCGTTAAGTAACTATAAAGCGTACCTTGTAATTGTCATCGCTTTTACCATTGTTGAAGGAAAAATTAATCCTCAAATCATTTCATTAAACTCCATCCCTTATGTGTCACTATGTATTACTATACTGGCATTTAAGCATTTTAAAAGTCGCTGGTATTTTCAATCTGACTGCAACTGGATTTCAATAAACAGCTCTTGCTAATTAAAACAAATGAGGAACTCTGACTTTTCCTTAGACGTACTTCTGCTTTTATATAATTCAGAGTTTGGGTCACAAAGTTATGAAATTACTTAACTGTAACCTCAGGATTAGCATTCATGAATGTAGTTCCACAGACCCATTGCATATTGTTTGATTTTCTTGAATTCTAAAAGAAGTTCAGCTTATTTGTACCGTAGAGTATTACTTGTGATAGCTGCATTGAACTGGCATTTACAATGCAACCTTAAGTGGTACTACATATTTATTACTGGTGGTGGAATGACCTTCCTGTGGAGGTCAGAACAGCAGAGACACTGGCCACCTTCAAGCGCAGACTGAAGACTCACCTCTTCAGGCTGCACCTCTCCCCTCCCTTGCTCTTTGTAATGTCTCTACCCTTATTTCATCTTGTTTTAACTGTGATTTGTTTTTAACCTGGGCTGTTTACTTTCTCTTTAGATGGTCGGTAGGGGAGTCCTAATCTATTCGATCACCATTGGCACTTGGGACTTCACCCTTCTCTAGGGTTATCTTTGCACTTTTTTGTACCATTCTTATGCACTTTGCCTTGTAAGTCGCTCCGGATATGAGCGTCTAACAAATGTCCTTTAATACAATGTAATGTAATGTAATGTAATTATATTGTAAACAGAGAAATGGGCAGAGGAATTGTGTTTTTGGCCATCGTTGTGGGTGTGAGGTAATGTCGTCAGCAGGGAGTTTGATAGCAAATTGATCTAGTTAAATCAAGTGGAGGTGGAACTCTGCTCCGGTAGTCTTATTCACTCAGAGTGAACACTTTCTCTGAGGTCTCTGAGGCATGTAGAGTTTTTTATTTATTTATTTTTTATTCACCTCGGTAAGTAAAGTCCTGCATGAGTCCGCCAGCCCGGGACATTGCCTCTGGCCGTTGGCTGATTCCTCTCACTGTTGTCTCCTTGGAAACCCTCCCGGCACCTTTGTTTTGTTTCCTGCGATTTGTGACGATTCGTTGCACAGCATCCTTTCCGAAGCCGTTTTACTCAGGAGGGAAGTTTTTCTTCCTTTTGCTTTTTCTCTTTTTCTTTCTGTTTGCAAGCTGGTAAACAGAGAGGACTGTGCTCTTGAAACCTTTGGATGAATCAGGGTCCCGGTTATACCACTACTGCCGTTTTCTCCATAGATAGAATTTGTCAAAGTGAAGAAAAAACTACCACATGACATGTGCCAAGGACAAAACTTGGATTTTGCCTTATGAAATATTCATAAGCATACATAGACATGATCAGCTTATCATATTACATAATGCTATGCATGCACAAATAAATATTTCAAATTCACCATGTCACCAGCACTCCTTTGTTTAGTCATACAAATTTCATCTGATGTGTACTTTCATGATAAACATTGCTCATCAAAACCTGTTAACTCTCCAGAGACGCACCATGTGAGTATAATTGAATTAAAAGAAATGCAGGTGCCACACAAATGTGCAAAGCGTCAAAGGCAGATTAAATGCCATGAGAATTCCTTTTCAACTGTGGTTACTCAGGCAGCACATCCTACATAATACATAAGTATAATTATTAGTAGTAGAAGCAGCAGCAGTAGTAGTAGGTTGTAGGTTGCAAAATGTCATTATATGAAGCTAAGCCAAATTGTGGTTTGTAATGCAGTGTTAATTGAACGGTTTAGCTTTTCAATCCCTTAGAGTCCATAGACTTAAGCTGTACAGATGGCTAACAGACTGTCAAGAACTTCGAGGGCAGTTTTTGTGTTTATCTTCAGTCATGCCCAATGTTGTCGTTTACTGTGGGCTTTTCGAACCTTTCACACACACTTATGTCAGTAACGGTGGCAGACAGGGACTGGCTTGGGACAAAGAGAAGCTTAGAACTGTCATATGACACGAAACAGCACATGGCCTAGGCGGTCTTCAGTGTTTGACGCCGGAGGAATAAGTATCCAAAAGGAAGAACATGAGATCGTGTGAGAAACATTGCACTCCAGTGCCTGGCCGATGGACTTTACTGTTAAATCAAGGGGAAAGATGGCTGATGGTGGTTCTTTATCAACATGTTGGGGTAGTGGGGTGGGGCAGGGCTGGGGGGCATTTAATGACATGAGTCGTGAGAAACTCTTGCTCCTGTCTCTTCACGATCGCCATCCACGCGACCCTCTTCACTGATGCCCTTTCCCCTGCCGCTGGCCAGTCTGGCCTTCCTTTTCGGGTCAGTGTCAATAAGCCTCACTATGTCCTCGGGCGGAACGGAAGAACACGCAGAACCAGTCGTCTCCTCATTTTGACTGCAGTGGTGTTTGCATTAATTATCCATTCCCATCATAATTACAATCACAGAATAAAATAAATAAACAAAACAAATGAACAAACACGACAATCTTCAAGTAAACACTGTGCGAATCGGGGACCCGTTCGTTTGATGTATTATTCCGTAGGATCTTGAAATGTCCTTTCATATATGAGAGTGACGGCGCTCAGAGGAGGGGGGTAGGAAGGAGGTCACGCTTGATTTAAAAAAAGACGAGCACGGCCGCGGCCTCATCCGTGGCCGTCGCCGACTATTGCTCACCCCTCGTCGGCCATCAAAACAGCCCACACAGGGTGTTTTAAACTGTGTGCAGATCGTGACAGGCTATATCATTCTTATTGCCATCCGCGTTCCTCTATGTAGTATTTACGGCCGAACATTTCCTGCCAAAGCAGATCTCAGGTGACTATGCTCTATAAATCCATCTATACATATATAAAAATATACACTGCCTATACACTATCTATACATCTATACACGTAAAAACTCACAGTAACACAGAGAGGGAATCCAAGTCCCAAATTCCACATGTATAGATAGTTGAACCTCATTCTACATCATTTGATTCCTTATTACGCTTAATGAATGGGAGTGACAGGTAAATTAATGTGCGGGAGGTATCCAATGTTTCACCATTCAGACCGCATATCCAGTCTTACACTCTTAATAATTCATCACAGATTAATCAAGAGGTAGGGCAGGAAGAATTGAAACACCTTTTGCACTCCCGGATCAGGGTTCCCAACTGCATACAGTGGGACATTGACATGGGCTTGTTAAAGAAAATTAAACACCAGAATGAGCTGTCAGATTAATTAAGTGAATGTGAGGTTGCCAGGTTGAAATGTATACTATAATTACTGCAGAGGGTATTCTTCTCATGTTCAGATTGGTACTATGCGTTCTCCTTTCAATCCTCCTTTTAAACACCTATAGTGGAATTCAGAGTGAGTTTTAGTACTTAAAAGTTTTGTGAATGACCTTCTTCATATCGATATATTTTATTGCGAAGTTGCAGATGATTTCACCAGCAACTTCATTTTCATCTCGTTTTACAATAATTATTTCAGTGACATAGTAACTATCCTCTAAAAACTGTTGGGTTACAACTGACCCAATTTAGATAAATATAGCACCTACTCAACAAATTGGGTATTTTGCAGTAAAAAACAACTCACCTCTGGGCGACAATAACCATTTTTTGGGGAAGAACAAGTAACCACCAGCATGTTAGGTCATCTCTGTAACCCAGCACTGCGTAGATGGTATATTGACCCAGTTAGGGTCACTTGTATCCCAGCATTCCTTGCAGTGTAGAGTAAAACTTTAGTTGGTATTGTTTGGTGCGCTTGGCTTGAGTATTTATGGGCTCTAACATCGATGCGTATTTCACTGTGAAACTATGTGTGACCGTCCTATTGTGTGACTGATTTAGTCTCAGGGCAAAGCAGCTTAGCCTGGATTTTAAGCAACATTTATCACACAGTCCTGTTTCAGACTGTTTGCTTAAGTCACTTGTAATAAATGATGTATATGCTGTGATGCTATATTTAATTTCTTATTAAATGGGTCACCATTTATGCCTGAAATCACAGAACAAAGGCAACGCATAACGATTCAGCTGAACCAGGGTCTATCAAACTTTCATTAACTTGGCATATACATGTCGATGCTTTCATGGATGTGTTACACGATCTATGAACATCATTTAACCGGGTCGTGCCCTGCTTCAAAACATGGATTTAAACTCCCACTTTTATGTAAGAGCATGATGCTATTCTCTTCTTCATAAAGGTTTAACCTCTTTTCCTGAGGTGTTTTTTTTCCCATCTTTATCTGATGATGTAGCTACAGCTAAACCCATGTAAAGAGGTTTGGTGAGGATGATGTTTTAACCATAGAATTTTATCTAATATTTATCTTATGCAATTCTAAGGAACTGAAAGAATATGTTCTTCAGACATTCCAACTCCTGTTAGAGCGCCACTGCTTCTTGGAGGAAAGGAACGTTTGAAAACAAAGTCAGATTTATTGTCACACTGTTCCGTGTGGCAAATGACATTTGCGCCCGTGCGGATTCTTCCAGCAAAGAAGATAAAACTCAAGGATACACTGAAAGATTCTCGTAAAGTTTAATCTGCGAGATCAATGTTGGAGATTGTTCTGCATTTTCTGGTACACAAACTTCAAAACGGAAATGGGGAACGCTGTATCTATAAAGATGAACCGTTTCCTATTCATTAATGTATTCCTATCATAAAATATGAAGCACAAAAGGCCTGGGCAGAAGCAAGGTCTTTATATTTACGGTGTTTTTTCTGGTTTGAAGATAAATTTTGTGTCAGGTGGATGAAAGTTGGCTTCCACTATTGCTAATGGATATGCGCCATAAAAAATTGATGAGTTCTTCTGGGACTAAAATTAGAGCAACTTAACAAGAAGGTTGCCCTTCAGAAAGAGAAAACCGCGCACTCCGAATCTACCGCAGGAGAGTGCTGAACATCCATCGCTAGTGATTCTCATGAATCAAAACCTTTTTTTGAAATTTTTTTGAAGCCATGTTGGGGAAAGATGGAATTTTTTGTTGATACCACACCTGAACAGAGGGTTATAGAAGCTTTGTGTTTTTAACGTTGTGGTCGTTTTTTTTTTCTTGAAAACATGTTTAGAGAAGGCAGGGAATTTATGTTGGGGCTATGCACAGCGTGAGATTTCACTGAGTCATCTCTTTGAAGATAACGCCCTTTTTCCTTAAACCGTCTGCAGGCAGTGGAGTGTCCCTTTGTCCCACATTCGATTTTATTGCATACAATGTCATGTATTTTATCTGGTCTCGTCTTGGTGGTGGTGGGGGTTTACATTGCTTTGAAATATGCTGGTTGCTTTCCAGAGACTGGGAACATAGGCCCCCATTCATATGAAGCTGCACGTTTTTGCTGTGCCACAGACATACGACACAATTTGAGAGCTCTCGCTCGCTGTCCTGCCCAAGCTCTTCAAATGCTGTGCAGAAATGACACAAGTTATTATGAGACCACAGCAGCAGAAACCCGTAAGCTTTTGTCTGGATTTTTTAGAATTAGGGAACTATTAGCAGGAAATATATTTGTGTCTAAAATTTGTATCACTGACCGCTTCAGAAAAAAAAACAAAAATGTATGAATTTGTGGAATCACTCCCACAAATACAAACTTAAGATAAAATGGAGGGTGTTGAGATAGACCTGAAGTGATCCCAAATTTTACCCATAATTCAAATGGTCAGAGAAAACTGTAACATGACTCATTTACTTAGAGGTTTGGTGAGGATGATGTTTTATCCATAGAATTTTATCTAATATTTATCTTATGCAATTCTAAGGAACTGAAAGAATATGTTCTTCAAACATTCCAACTCCTGGTAGAGCACCACTGTGAGACAAAATGGAGGGTGTTGAGATAGACCTAAAGTGGTCCCAAATTTTACCCATAATTCAAATGGTCAGAGAAAACTGTAACATGACTCATTCACTTAGAGGTCATAAAAAATCTGTAGGGGTCTGTAAGCCCTAACTGCTGTAAGGTCTACAGACCTAAACACGTATTATTTTTGACCTACCAAGCATGCTCCAATTTAGTCTATCCAGGTTTGCAAACGTGGTGGTATAAATCAGTGTCAAATGTGCAGATAGGACTGTTGATCATATAGGCTACATGCTGTGTGTGTTAAACTTGAAAAGAATGTGTTAATTTATACGTGTTAATTTGAACACTGGGTAACATAAAAATCCTATTTTCATGACATATTGTGCACACAAACATGAAACTGTGCAATAAAGGTCTTTGGATTGCTACTTGCTCCATCCACTACAATGTTTTAGTGGACATTTTCTATAGTCTGTGTACCTGCTTCACCAAAATAAGCAAAAAAAAAAAAAAATTTTACCCTTACTCAGACTGCAGATTTGTATTTACTAACATGTCAAATGTTTGAATCATCTATTTGCAACTTGTCCAAAAGTTTTCTCGTAATTGTCTCCGGCTGTGATGTTTCCTTTTGTTCTTGTCAAGTTCGAGAATGTAGCACGGTACAGTAAAAGATACAACAGAGATCAATTCAGTAGAATAAGTCATTATTCTGAAGTATAGACCACACAAGAGGTGAATCGTACTGTTATCTGTATACTGCACTGTGTTCAGACAAGCTTTCGCTTTCTCATGCTGTACAGAACAGACGAATAGATCTTAACCAAAATATATTGGACATGGAGAGCGAAGGGTAGCCTCCATGAATGCATGGCTATACATAAATGTGTGGATATAAGAAAATCCATCAAAATTTTGTGAAGAAAAATAATACTGTCACAATATCCCCAATAATTGACTATTTCAGATGTAATTATCAGACAGTTGCTGCATATTCCACATACTTACACATCTGTTTAAATTAACAAATGTCTCTGCCTTTTGCTGAAGCAGGGCTCACTAATTACATAAATGAATAAACAAATCAAAGATTCCTTAAAGTCTAAAGATGCCCAGTAGCCACCTGTTATGGCCATGGTCGCCACCCTGGATCCTGTGTCACATTTGGGGTTGCCTCCTTAAGTCTTATATTACGTTTGTTTTAAATTTGTTATAAATTAAGATCTATAAATAGTTATTTAGTGGTTTGCTGCAGAATATTTTGGTGGTGGTACTTATCCTTGGGCTTGAGATGGAGTCACGGAAAGGTGCACCTGTCCCTTTAAGTGTTTGGTTGGGTCTCATGGGAAGGGGGCGGAGGGATTGAGTGCTAGCAGATATAAGGTTGGTGGAAATGGTCATCTCGAGAGAGCAGGGAGTGCCAGCATTCATACGCCACCACCTGGAGACCAACTGTGGGAAGAAGGACTGCAGCAAATTTTTAACATCCAAAACTTTTGAACAAAGGAAAACACAGACTGAGCTGGCCCACCTATGTGGAAGACTCCATTCTGGAGTTGGTCGAGGACCTGAGAGATATGTGCCTGAGGGTTTGTGGTGCCTGGACTTGGTAAGCACCTTTGACTTTGTTGGCTGCCATCTCAAGTCCAGGATAAAACTTTGGGAGATATCTTTCAGGGGTCTAGGAGAGGTGTGCAGGGAATGTTAGGGCATGGCATGGGTGGTTTACCCCCGAGTCCACTTCTTTACCCCTAACAAACGGAGGCCTATAACTGCGGTGGGCTTACAGTTAGCTCCCTATGCTTGCTTGTAACACCACCTAACACCTAACAACCATCATGTTCAGTTTGATACAGCAGCAAGATTGTAAATCTTGTGTGACTTGTTTTAGTCAATTACCTCGATGACACTATAAACTGGATGACACCTTGGACTGGGCATAGGCTTGTGGGGAAACCAGGTAGAGGTTGAGTGAAGAGGACCTAAAATCACTCTTTCTGATCATTCTTTTTTCTTCCTTTTACCTCTTACAATGGACACCCTTCTGTCTAACTGGATCCGTTCAATTACACTACCCATTGGTTTTTATACCATCCATTGGTAACATGTAGGATGCAACATGTCTGCACCCTCAATCTGTCAAAAAACACCCATGTTCCCATCTGCCACACCAAATGCCCGCTTTGGAGTCTGACGCCGATTACGCTCCAAAAAAAAAAAAAAAAAAATCCACTCTCGTTCCATATTTATCAACACGTCTTTTTCCTTCGGCAGCCATTATCTAGGCACGCGATGTGAAATTTCCAGGAACGCGTGCCAGATTGAGACGATGCCGGCGTTGCAGGGTTGCCTGCGTCAACCTTCAGGCAGGTGGATGAATTAACATCTGTGCCGAACAATTATTGCACGCTTTTAAAAAACCCCCCGACATATTTAATGCATGTCTTTAAAGCAGAGTGCGTCGTTTTTTTTTTTTTTTTTTTTTTTTTTTTTGCACATTAAGGAGGTTTCCCTGGGGTTTTAGTGTAATAAGCCTGTCATACTGCATACGCATCTCTGGAGTACAGCGGCACAAAATCTGTGAAAAGATTATTTACAGCGCATTGCTTCACATCAGCTCTCCATTACCAGTAACCATTTAAAGCCTGCGTTTAGGTAAACACTTGTCTTTGTCTGTCTGTATCACTCGCAATGAGTTTTATAGGGGTATATACATTTCAGAATGTCAGGTTTGGCTCCATCTAAGAGACAAGCATAGGTAAGTTTAGCAGGTTTTTTTCTTTATATACATATTATGGACAGCAGTGGCAAATTGTCAGAGAAACATTCAGAGAAAGGCTGTCAATTATGTGCAGTCTGAGACAGGCTGTCAAAGATGCGCGTATATGCACAGTAAAAAAAAAATAAATAAAAAAAATTGCCCAGTCGAAGATACACTGGCAGCGAAGAAGATCGCCACACAGAGAAATCTGAGAGGAAACTTGGAGATGTACACAGGCAGACACATTGGAGTGATTCTCGCCCTCCAGCTCTCTCTCTCTCACTCTCTCTCACCTCCCTCATCCTCTCTTCTTCCCCTGCTGTTAAAGTGCTGCTGGACTCCTTGCAGTGTGGGGCAGGGATGAATGGATGAAGGCTGGTAACAGGCCAAGGGCCACGGTTTGTGTCCTTGACTGAGTTTCCGGGCTGAGCGAGCAAGGGGGGGGGGGTGAGAATAGGGGGATTGTGTGTGTGTGGGGGAACGGCCTGCGGGTGTGAGTTATGAAGTAGGGCAGGGTACTACTACGCTGTGTTGTGCTGTATTGGCTGTGATGGGGGACCTTTGATCAGATCAAGGTTAGGTGCGACGCGTGACACGGGAAGTGTTCCACCTTGACACATAACAATAACTATTGTTATGTGTGAATGTGTACATCCATGTGTGTGTGCGCGAACATGTGTTCATCCATGCTTGTGCATTTGTGTATCTCTCCATGTGGTCTTTGTGTTGTGCTTGCTCGAGTCTGCAAATAAGTATACAAGGTGTGGCTATTAAATAACGAAGCTGGGCTTATGCAAGTCGAACCACAGTGCGCATGCGTGAACCCTGTGGTATACATTGACCAATGAGCAAGCATAAACAACACCTGAAAGTTTCAATTTGCTCGCGTCTTCAGTTACGCATTGCTTGAAATATACATGTTTTTCTTAAGCATTTGTCTCATTATTTAATTGTCACACCTTGTATACCCAGAGCCCCTCTCCACACATAAAATCCAATACCGTCCTCCCACTGCCACCAGAACGGTAGCTGCAGCTTTCACCTCTAATGTATCACCCGTGCTGCAGCCAATGGCATGCCCCGTGCTTTGGCTCCGCCCTTGCCCTGCTCGTCAGGCCTGTGAGCCGGCACGTCCCCTGCGTGCCGGGGCTGCAGCAGCGGGACCACCACCCCCGCCTCGCCGCTCTTTCACATGCCTGGCACAGATAAAAGGAGGACGGGAGAACACCTGAGCGAGCACCCGGTAAACCCTCCAAGGGTTATACATTTACATACCTGACGGGGAGGCGGCCGGCGTGGATGTTCGCGGAACACTGGCTTGAACGGCAGAAATGGTTGTGAGGGAGGTTCCAGTTCCAGATTTCTAATCTGAACTGCATCAAATCCGACCCCTCGTTTCACTTCATTTGCTGCGAAATAAAGCAGGCTGTGGATTCCTGGAAAACGGCAGGTGTGAGATTGGCAGGACTTCGTGGGTGGGAGGTTTGGGGGCATCTTTTGCTGTGCAGTCATGTGGCACAGTATACCCATTGGGGGTGTGGCTATAGCTGGGAGTTACAGGTTCAGATCCTAAAACAAAATGGCTGCCTGAGCCTATACAGGGAAGAGCACAAATGTAGGTAAATGCTAAGCTGACAGATTCACTATGAGCAGAAGGTTTATAAAAATGTAAGCTATACATGCTGACCTGAATGTTGGAGAGAGCCGGGTGGTTAAATAATGCAATCCAGTTGCCTTCAGAACCGGAGCTTGTATCTCCAGTCCCTGGACTACAGTGTGACCTTGAACTGGAGTCTTTCAGCTTAGTGCATGGTCTGTTTAAATTTGCAGTCTCCATACATGTTGGCTTTTGTTAAATCAACATTGGTGTGAATTACAATTAAACATGTTATAAATGATGTCTTATAAAAACAGGGTTTTCAGGGTCACTGTTATGGTTGCTACCCTATTGATAGCTGTAATGAGATTTCAGGACCCCTGTAAATGTGGAACTACACTCAGATGTCAATCATTGTCTTGTTTAAACCAATCAAAAATGCTTTTCTTTCCACAGCCAGTGTGATCATTGGTCCAGATCATAGAGTTACTGATAATATATAGTAGCTCCTCCCAGTTTTTATTCAGTGGAATCTCACTTCCCCCATTTCCAAGCTGGTTTTATAAAGGCAAGCTCAAGCGTGAATTTTATTGTGCGTCAGTCAAGGGCAAATGTTGATTTAATTCAGGCTGTTTACTTTTTCCGCACGCAGTCTTCACAGAGAGAGACTTTAAATACTTTAATTGAGTCTCACTTCTCTCGCCTTTTCTCTCTTTCCTTCTCCGCTACTTCATTATTACTGGTCTCTGATGTTGCTCAGTGTTTACCAGCGTGTGGCATCTTACCAACACACTCTAGGAGACGTCTGAAGTTTTTGTGGCGACAGCAAACCAAAGACGCATTGTTTGACCGTGAAAATAACGTGCGTGTTTGAGTTTTTTTCGCCCTGTGAAATTCTTCATTTGAGATGAAGGTGCCGCACCTTGCTGAAAGCACTTGGATTTTTTTAAATCTTTCATGTTGTAATGTGTGTTCGGACTCTAAGGATAGATTGTTAAACATACATTATGCACAAACTAGGACTACATCTCCTGGAGGCTACACTTTAATATAATGGCTGGGCTTCTATGTGAAGCATTACAATTATCCTCGTTATGTTATTGTGACCATCAGAAGGAGATCTCACAGCTTGGACACTGGACTACATTACCCAGAAGGATATTTGCTGTGGGACTCCATTTATATAGTACATGTTGAAGTGGTGAATAAGTAATATTAGTCCATATTCCATACCCCATCATGATTACTATAATGGGGTGGTGCAAAAACGATTTGTGCTACTTATATTATGGTGTGTCGGACGTATGAGGCAATCCTTCTTATGCAAGCTTTATTCTGTTTTTAAAATGTATGAATGTTTTGGTATGACCGAGACACATGTGGTAATTGTTTATATTTTTAATATTAGCGTATTGTAATGCGAAGCCGATTGTTTTCAGGGTGCAGGTAGGGTTTGTCTTGGTGTGGGTAGAGCTGCATTGTTAGTGAATATTACCTTCATCAGGAAGAGGAAGATAGCGGGAAAGATGACAGGCGCCTGCCTTATTTTTCAGCTTATGAAAATGGTTGAGTCGTGTTGCAGACACATCATTTTTCATTTGCATTTTACATGGTACTAAACAATGCTGAAAATAATCACTCCTTTGAATGGCTTCTGGTTTAAATCATATAAGTAAATATATAAGCTCTTATAATTATGTCTTAAATGTGTTCGATGTATTTGTGGGAGTTTGTTTCTATGACTGTCATTCGTAAGCTGCAAAAAGTATACACACACACACACACACACACACATTAACCAGAATAGACCACACATGTTGTTACAGCAGAAATAGTCTGTTATAATCAAAGTCCATTTTAACAAGGTCCGCTATAACAAGGGTTCAATGCATATACACATACACATATATTCACTGAACCCTCGTTATAGCGAACAAGTCCAGACCTTTAGCCACCAAAGCTTTGGGGTCGGCAGTGTGGGGATGATTCAAAGGTGGGTTTAGAAACACAGGTGTAAGATCCTTTGCCTACAATACCTTCTAAGAATTGTGGTACAGCAAACTCTGAAAAAATATGGCTTGATACCACAACTGAAGTGGGACAACTGTGTGTGTTTTTTATTATCAAGCGGTTATATCGTACTCCTTTTCCCCCCCAATTAGTCTGTGTGTGTGTGTGTGTGTGTGTGTGTGTGTGTGTGTGTGTGTGTGTGTGTGTGTGTGTGTACATAAATATATGTGTATCCTCACCATTCAGCAGATCATTGGTGCTCCAAGGATTCACATGACTCCTTGATCTAACAACTCTTTTCTGAATTACCTTCGCCACATGATTGAGTACCATGGCGACCTTAAAAAACAATGTAATCTATCTTTGTTTCATAATCCGTCAATCTGTCTGGAGTGGCTACAGAATACACAACAAAATCTTGGGAAGGGTTTGGTCACATATACCAATCACTCAACACAAACAGTGATATAATTTATAGATACAATCAGATAAATGTTAATTGTAAGGTTAACGACCGCTAGTTATTCAGAGAACGAGCTGCCACCCCCTTCACTTTCTCACCATAACGCTAACAGCGCTCCAATTGCTTCTCCGCTCCCGAGGGATCATGGAGCGTAGTCACAATTATCATGTAGGCACAATTTTAAGAATACCTTCATTTGCATGCATTGTTTTGTACCCGCTGTTGTGCACAATAGTTGTGCACATCCCGCTAATATCATCCCATTAACTCTCACTCTAACACGATGGCACATCGAGTTATACTAATGAACACAGTATTAATACAATGGCAAGCAAATGAAATGAAAACAACTCAGAGTGACAAACAATGGCATGTAGGATGGGACAACGATTAATTTGCAAGTAATTAACTTGTCTTGCATAGTTTTGCAGTGCCCTTCGGGACAGGTATCACAGACATAAACCGTGTCAGAACATCAGGTGGTTTGAGAGCCATTTAAGCTGACACCGAGGCAATGCTACATCGTCATGTCACATTTTCAGGTGAAGACCGAGGAGGCCCAATATTCTTAAGAAACATTTAAAAAAATAAGAACAGGCTATGCAAAATTCTCACATCAGAGTACAAATCCGGAAAACCGAAAATGGTAAAAAATCTGACATTCAAATGAAAAACATGATAAAATACATCAAGTTCTAAATAACACAGCAGTCACGCATTCTTAGAGACTTTAAGAAAGCAAAACAGGCCATGCAAAATTCTCACATCAGAATAAGAATCCAGATAACCGAGAATTGTAACACTCTGACATTCACGCGAAAAACACGATAAAATCCAACAGTGAGGTACAATCCTAAATCACACAGCGTTCAGATATCTGATATCAGTTTAAAAGCACAGACACCGCAGCACTGACTAACAGCCGATATTCAGATAGAAGCCCGGGACTGTGGATGGTTGTGCAGGTCTGTGCAGTGTACTGGTTGTGATTGCCCGACAGTGAATAGAGGGAAGAGGATGGGATTTGAGTCATTGTATTGATGGCTTTTCATGGCTTGACAGGAGCATGATAGAGCTCTGGGATGAGTAGAAATTAGGAGCTTGTCTTAACTCCATAAGCGTAATTACTCTTCATTAATCAGACGGAGTGAGTCAGATTAATGGGCGCTGGAAAGGGTAATGGCATATTTGCAGAGGGTATCGCACCTCTCCAAGCCGCAGGCTAATTTACGTCGATGTCAGATGAAAGGTGGCTGAGGGAGACGGAGGGCGGCCGCCGTTTACGGATGCCCGACCAAAAAATGCACGATCGTGCGGAACCGCAACACCCTGGCCACGGCGCCCATAAACCGTGTAAACCGCTCGACCCCGCGACGGATCGTGACGTAGCCCGGGCACCGCACAGCCAGAAACCGCAAAGGCCTCACAGCTGCACGAGACGACGTTGAAACAACCGCAAAACCCTACGCAACCAATCCATCACGCAGCCGCTCAACTGTAAACCCAGCTGGCACTACTGTCCAAACAAATAATCACGGAACCATAAAATCACATAATCATTTTACTGTTCTCAATACTTTTCGCCTATGATAGCCACATTTTTGTTAAACGCTTGAATATTTAAGACACAGCCGATATTTCCTCCATAATTTTGAATTATTCACTCTCACACTGGAAACCAAAAACGTGCTGGCGCTACATCATCGCAAGCCATTCAACAAGGATTTCTTCTACACCATTTCTTCTTTTCCCCAAACCACAAGCAAAACCCACCCTATCTGAAAATGTATCAACAGTGAAGGATAAAAAAAGATATTTTAAATTATTGAGATTGCTTGTAAACCGTGTGGAGCTTTGCGTGGTTGAGCCTTGGATTTCAGTACACAATGTGAGTTCCTTTGAGGTAGCACATTTGAAATGGCTGAATGATTCACACATCCTCTTAATAGAAACATTGGCAGGGTTTATTCTTTGCTACTTAAAAAAAAAAAACACCTGGGCTTTTATTTGAGAAAGTCAGGCTCAGCCCTGTGTTTTGAACAGACAAAGGATTTATGAATACGATATCTGAATGGCTTCGTGGTTGTTTGTGTGATTAGCGCACGACGCAACACATGCCACTGTGGAGCAATTTTTTAAGTATTGATCTTTTCAAGGAAAAATAACAATAATTTCACACTCTGTAAACAGTATGCTCGAATACACAGGCACATTGGAGAATGTCGGGTAAAGGCTTGTGATATATTTTTCCTCTGAAAGGAGCTGATGACCTTACATATGGCTTAACGCCATACTTTCTTCTCTTTCCCTGCCATTGTTGGATTGCGGGTAAGGATGTGGTTGATTCTTAGAGAAAGGAGCGCAATAACATTACGCTGACAGGGGCGGTGTTACATCCCAAACAGCTGACCACACGCTTTCACTGCTCCTCTCCACATTCATTACGGAACCCCCTCTTTCATGGTTACATGAAAGAAATGAGCTCAACATGAGTACCGAAACCCTCACAAAATGACAAAAAATAAATATACTCTGCCTCTGATTGTGATGACAGGAATAATATATAATGTAAAAAGCTGCTCTTTTGTTTTTGTTGTTGTACTGTATCGTTGTTTTGAGTGGGAGGAAATGTGTATTTCAGTTGGAAATGTTTTCCTTTCCATGCGGCATTATCATTTGGGTTTGGTTACCAGTACATATTTTTCTCGTCTGATTTGATATCGTTATCGGAATTGGAACGGATCTTTTACTCCTCGCTACAAGAGGAGCACTGGAAACTTTCCTGTTCACTTCGGTAGAGACTCACTGCTTCCCCGCAGCTCCTCGCTCACTCGCGCTTCTCTGTATTTATTTATTTATTTTGTAACGCGGTCGCTCTTGACGATGGAACCCACGGCTGTTCCCTGAGTAACGACCCCTGCCTCAACTCACAACTACGTATGAATGCGCGTGTGTGTGTGATTGTGATTCAAACTTTCAGCAAAGTTTAAACTTTTCAGGAGAAAAGCCAAGGAGCGAAACTGTATCCAAGGAGAAAGTGCCAAGCACAGAGAGTGGCATTTATAGACCAGCCGTGCCGATTTCACCTGCCAGCCATCTCCCCCGGTTCGCGTTTGCTCACAGAACTATGTGAAATGTGTGAATGTCAATCAGTAATCCTTTTCCCCTCAATTCCCTTTCACACAAATCAGTACCCACTTCGGAGGCATAGATAGTGCAGATCAGTGGTGTTCTCTTGCCCTATTGGAAAGCCAGAAGATAGCTGGTTCTGGTATCCAACCTTAAAGTCAGCAACCAATTTAGACAGTGTTTAATTGATCATATGATAAGTGTGGAGAACCATCAACCTACACATTCAGGGACTCCAATAAAGGGAGAGGGAATACTGTTGTGGCTGTACGGAAAGGCAGAGTAATATGAATGTAGGATACAAGACACAGACTGAATGTCTTCAATGCAGATATCCAGTAGCTGCTGCCATATGCTAGTCTTGCTGTTATGCTGCTAGTGTCTTAGGGAAGGTGCATTTGGTTGTTCCTAGCTTTCCATTAGCTTTTTCATTTAGTTTGTTTATACAACAAAATAGGGTATGTTGATCACGTGGGATCTATTTTCCACAAATGGAACGCTCATTGTGTTCTCTTTCGGACAAGCCCGTGCCACGTATTGCTGTTGAAACAGTATTAGATTTGGGAACTAAAGATTTGTGGAAAGTGAAATGTTCCAAAAGCTGAGAGAGGAAAGATATGAAGAGATATCTCTCAATAAAACTATTCAGCGGTATCTTGGCATGTTGCATTCTTCGTGAACCAAAAAAATTATGGACCACAAAAAATAAAAATATGTCACGGCAACAGATTACCCTCTTCTCAAGCCTTAGCAGAGCCGGGCAATGAGAGGTTGAATGGCTGAGTGGAGGAATGGAGGCAGCTCCATTGGTTGACGCACTGTTTCAGGGACCTGACGGCTTCCGACAGAAGGCTCACGGCCCAATATTTACGGCTGTGACACCCTAATCTACCGAACTGATTAACTTTATGCCGGGGCATCTGAGGAGATGCGGTTTCCACGAACCGTTAGCGCCTAGGTGATTGACAAGACAGCAGCCAGCTAGGCTCAAGAGAACATAAACGTCTGCTCTCGTTTTAGATCTTAAGAAAACAACGCACTCACAGGCCCTCTCTTTTAATGGCACCATTATACGATTGCCCGAGGATGATTGGTGCACTCATTGTGCGAGTGGTTAATTGCTTCCGCGAATGATTTGCAGAGATTCTTCTTTTAAAATGTTCACTTGCTGTGCTAGGACCGCATAAAAAAGGCAGAGGACAAGAAAAAGTGTTTTTTTTTTTTTCTTCAGTCTTGTCAAGACAGATAGACCTTCGAGAATTCGAGCTGTTGTTCTAATAAAGTGTTATATTCTTTTGGTAAACAATATGAGTCCTCTTGCACTTTGGATGAAGAGAGAACCTTTCCATTTTACCAGGAGACAGCTGTAATACAGCTTGGGGGTGTAGCCAAAGTGGTGGGAATGAGATTTAGACAGCCAAGTTTGAGTTGTAATCTGCCCGACGGAAACGAGCTTTTTATCAAAGCGGATTTACCACAGGCCCCTGTGCATTTGTCTCTGTAAACCTGTACCGGAGTGGCAAGCGAATCAAGGAGGAGCGGTAGGGCCCCCGTCACACCGGGGAAGCTGGCCGTATACAACGGCAATGAGCTCAGGAGTGAATGACGGAAATGACTGCGGCTACTGTGGTGAATACAGTCACACGGTAACTGTAAAGAATCAAGCGATTTAGATCGCTTAAAACTAGACTCAATTAACAGATATGCAAATTACTCATCACTCAAATTTTGAACGCTTGAACGTTAGGCACCAGCCTAAAGCTGTTGGTGGTCACTTGACCGCTGTCTTGTTAAAGGATACCAGCAAGAGATACTTCTTGCACGGTACAAACTATACACCGCAAGTCATTGCTATTTTAGTCATTATATACTGTGCCATATCGCAGTTAATTCTTTTTTTTTATTTTCTAGTGACAGAGCCTATCCATTATGTAGCACCGCATATGTTGACATTCAGTAAGAGAGGCAATAAAGATCCTTGTATGTCATTCCTATTAGGGCAGGTTAACTGGGTTATTATCGTTTAGCACAATATTATACTGACGGCATTTTCGTTTGACTATTATTGACAGTCACGTCACTGAATTCGTTTCCAACAGCCAATCTGTTTCTTTTTTCACTGATAGGCATGATATTGTTTCAGCACACAGAAGTGTATAGATTAATACAGTCATATTTTTACTTGCTTAATCAGTATAAGAAAATTGTAGCTATTTCATTTGAGGATTTGTAAGCATTAGCCAATCCAATCAAAAACAGTTCAAATTTTGTCAAATATAATAAATCTAATACATTTTATTATACATTTATATGTATTTGTGTAGGGAAAGATAAGCTTAGGCTAAGCTAAACTGTTGCTAAATTGATAAATAAATGATATGTGTATTTACGCAAATCCTGAAAATGAAGAGGAGGGCATTTGCTGTGCCACTCCTCCTTGCTTGTGTTTAGGCTGTAAATATGCATGGCCTACAACATTATATACAAAACATTTCAATGTCTACATTTATCAAACAACAGTAGATAGCTCATAACTGGTTTTTATGAATATACCAAGATCCAGCCTCTTTATGTCAACAGTGAGAATAACAATGCTTATAAAATCATATAGTGCCGTCATAGGAAGACCATAAGCAAAACTGTCGTTTGTATTGAAATGAAATAAAATATATACTCTTTAAAAAATTAAGAAAAAAAATCATTTGTCCGTGTAGATAATGGACTGCTGCTTCATTCTTACAGACAATTGATGGTAATTGGCCTTCAATTGTTTCGCTGTTGTTGTCATGACGATTTGTGAGACGAGTTTCACTTGCGTTTTATGTAACTTGTTTCCTGGAAGAGAAATTGTAATTATTTTGAAGATATTATCCTTCATCCTATTGATGAAAAGTACATGCAAACGGAACATTTGTCACACTATTTACGGGACACCATAAAAACTACATTCGCAATCCTGTTTCACGTTGATATAACCAAACTAAAGAAAGTGATGAAAACGTACTGGATTGTTTACATTTGTAAAGAAACGCTTGCTATATGCTGTCTCCATCTCAAAGGAAAAAGAATTGTGGTTTCTTACATATAGAACTCATTGTATTTCAGCCTTTTTGTAATGTTTGACTCAATAGGTCTACAGTAATTTACATGTAGTTGAAAAGTGCACTCAGAAGACTGCCTCAGACATGCTCTGGAGCAGGGGATGACCTCAGGATACAGCGGTTTGTCTTAGCGATGAGGTGCTAAAAGTGTCTAGCTTCTGTTCTTATGTGATTATGAGATTCTAATAACATCGGTCCGGTTTGCACTGGTTCTTATCTCAGAGAAGTAATAAAAGGTAGGCCAATATACATTTGTAGCTGCAATATTGAAGTAAAAGAAGGACATCATTTAAGATATCATTTAACTGGGGGGTTTATATGTCAATACATGAAAATGAAATGAATTCAATCGAACTGAAAGAATGACCAGAACTCTCAGTGCTCCTCCGCAGTGCTCCTCCTTCCTGGGGACTCATCGTGATTAAACACATTGCTGTCGGCCATATAAAAGTAACCTGGTTTATAATTCATGACGTTTCTTAGGTGTGGAGGGGAGGAGCCTTTATGTTGAAAGGAAGTGAAGTGACAAGATCAGTCCATACAATGGATACCATGTCTAATCAGGACATCATTATGCTTATGATGATGATGATAATTATTATTGATTTAGTTTAATCCTGTTGGCTGCGTCGATGTGGCAGTATATAAAATCACAAGTACTTGCTGCACCATACACAAAAAAGAATGAAACAAATCAAATCGTGGTATGCCGAACAGAAAGCAAACAAAAAAGGGAGCCGAGTCCTCGTACAGCACTCTATGCGTGACCTCACGTGTTGACGAGGGGACCGCCGTCGCCGCTGTAGAAGGAGAGCGCGTTGCGTGCGCGGTTGCCTATGGTAACTTGAGTGGAACTTGAATCGTGTTTCTGTTCTCACCCGTCATGGCCTTGAACACAGAGTGACAGCGTGAGCTGGAGTCAAATCCAGGTATACAGAGCTGACTGAGAAAGCAACCGCATCCATCTGCTTTTCACTGACTTCATCTGACAATACATTTGCGATACTTTACAAGTGTGTACAAGTGCATGAGTAGTTGCACATTGCATATTGTTGCACATTGTCGTTGTATAGTATGTATTGTTACTGTGTACCATATATTGTGTATATGATGTAAAAATACATGTGCAGGGTGTCTATATAGGTCTGTAGTGTCCTTCTTTGTTGGTTTTGTGATGGAGTGCCCTTTATGTTAACGCAAAGATTGTTGGAGCACACGGATTTCATTGTATTTTTAATACACATGGCAAAATAGTTGAACTTGAAATTGAACTTGTAGCATAGAATAAAATAAGAAATACATGTGTGGTATGGACGGTCAAGTTATAATATAGATTGAGCTGATATATTTTGTGTTGCTTTGAAAAATTGCCCTCATCAGCAATCCATATTCCCAGACTTCAATCATTTGAGGACGATTTCAGAACTCTGTATTAACTTCTGAATTATATTATCTCCGTCCTTTTTAAGAATGTCGGGGGCCCCTTTCATTGGAAGTGGATCAAAGGCTTTCAAGACTCAAACTACTGTCTTTCATGTGTTTCAGAAATATGGATTTGCTCTGTATCCAGATCTTGAGGAAAACATCAACAAAAAACTGAACAAACAGACCGTCTTAAAGGAGTTAATCTGTGTTTTCCCTCTAGTGGCGAAAAGGGGGTACTGCCGTAGTGCTTGGAGGAGGGACCTACAGTTCAAAAGTGAGGGGATGCTGTCTGCCACTTCCTCGGCAGTGGCAATCTTAGACAGAGTGCCTCTAATGGCAAAGTTTCTACTGATATGACAAGCTGTTAATTTTTTTTTAATGAAAGTGGAAGCAGAAGCTCACCTTTTTGCTGAGGTGCTGGCTTTGGGCAGTGTAGATTACAAGGAGAATAGAAAACCATACAGTCTTAGGGGAGAAAATGCATGTTTATGAGATGAGAGTGTGGCTCTCTTTCCGTCTCTTCTGCTCGGTTTAGAATTCCCGATCATGCCTCTCGCGTCAGTGTGTTATAGCCTCGCGCTGACGTGTTTGCCCAGGAGCTGGTGACTGTTTCACACCCTGCAGGCCGCGCAGTATTAGAGCACGGAGCTAAGCTGATTGGATCAGAGATGAATCTCTTGCTGATGACATCCTGCAGCCCGTGGGCTGCTGGTGTGAAGCTGGGCGGAACTACACAGCTCAACAATAACAAACCCAAGCTGCCCCTTAGACTTAGCCTTACACTTTCTCCATTTTGGAGAGGATGTTTGAAGCTACAACAATAGCCCTTGCCCACACTCCTGACCTACTGAGGTCTGTGGCTTCCAGTCCAGGTCACGGTCATTGTCAGCTAACTTGGGACTACAAGTCCCAGCATGCACCCATGCAAAGATTGATGGCGCTGAAGCCTCTCCGTGCGGATACATCCGAATCACTGCAGCGCGGACCCGGGGGTTCAAGAGCGGCTCCGGAGGAGAGCTGCTGTATGTTTTATGATGCTGCTGTTGCTATGCGCCTCAGAAAGTTAGTGCGAGCCAGAGGGGGGCCACGCCGTGTTACCGCACAAGTGTTATTGTCTCCTGGTGAAAAAGAGACTCTTTCATCAACGCTGGGAGATGGTGTTGGTGCTGGATGCTAGCGAAAGGAAAGGAGGGCGGGTGTAGGTTCCTGCTTAGGTCTGTGTTATAAAACATGTATGACCTTGCAGGCAGCACAGTGCTTTACCTTGAGCTCCACAGTTACAGCAACGGCGATCACAAAGCAGACTCTGCTACAGACTCTAACCCCCCCCACTTCGCTTACGCAAATTCACACCTGAAAAAATCATCCAGTGCCAGCTCTTTTGAATGCTGTTCTCACAGAGCCTAGAGAATGTCCCTCAACTTTAAACATTCAGCTTGAGTTTAGAAAACGGGCACGTATGCAACGCCATAGCCACCGATGGCGTTTCAATGAGTCTTCCAGCACGTCTTCGCAGCATAAATTACAGTGCGATTGTGAGAATAAGAATGCACTCCGTTACATAACATGAATCCGCAATTATGCAAAGGGGCTCTAAGTTTTATATGTCTCCTTATGTAAGATGTCCTTAACTTAGACTGGCACCTCAGGTCATCCTTTGAAGTGCGTGATTCTTCTGCAGATGCAAGTAATACGCATATCGCACAAAAATTCAAATATGAGACCTTTCAGTTGTACACAGTCACACAATTTGTATGCATGTTGTTCGTCATAGACAAGGAGAAAACTTGCGGACCTATAATAATGACGCAAGCACCAGGTGATACGTTTATCAATGGCAGATACCTGGTAGCCATGTGTCTAGAATGTAATGTCAGACAGGAAGTAGTGGTCGTAACCCTTAAAAACATAAACCTGTAGAAGTGACACGATTACATAAAAGAGGTGGAAAAGAACGCAATTAGAATCAGTGGTTTTCTGAATAGTGAAGGTGTTCTGTCGCAGTCTTATTTAATATATTTAATACATTTATATATAACATCATGTGCTTGAATCACACATTATACCAACACCACATGCTTTTATGTTTGAAATATGATTATTTGCTACTTTTTAGAACTTTTCTAAAGCACACATGACAATAGTGTCATTACTAAAAAATCCTCTAGAAATAGCCCAGAATTTTGAGAGTTCCTCATACAATTACCATTAAATTCATTCTCCTGTTTGTTGCTCCTGTGTGTATGATCCTTTTTGAGTGCATGGGATTTTCAATGAGGAAATCCGTTACCTTTCAAAAGCCTACCTTCCCTTCATAACATGCATATGCATAACAATGGAGTGCATCAATGTAAACATGATTATGTAATACCACCTTAATCATCAACACCTAATCTAATTTAAAATTAAAATCGGTGAAGGTCACCAACTAGACTTGAGAGAACGCTTCCTGGAATATCAAGTGATAAGACATTGTGACGTTTACAAACTCAGAGCGGCCAGGATTCCTTTTTTATGCATCGAAGGGTTAATCAGTATGCTGTGACATTTCTGTCCCAGCTTTGATTATGTTATGAAAATTGCATCAGTCAATCACGGCCTGCTTTTCATCTGTAGTTTCAAAAAAAGGAGGGGGATTCGGAAGAATCACGCAAATCAACAAAGAAAGAATTTGTACACGAGACAAGAACACCGGCGGGTGTTACGGAGATGACGCCCGTCCGTTTCGGGTACTCTCCGGCCAATGGCGCGTGATAGGAGCCAAATGAGTAACGCGTGCTGGATCTCCGCCCTGTGGACTCTAAAGCCTATCTCAGGAAGCATTACCCAGCTGCGTTATCTCTTTAAGTACAAATACCTGCAGGTGCTCCGGAAACCTCCGTGCCTCTTCCCTGGAATCGTCAGTCAGCGGAAAAGAAGGCGCGGGCATGAAAGTGGCAGAGTGTGAAGGGACACATCAGACGGGGCCCCCGTGGCAGAAAATTGGATGGTGGCGCTCGCTTCTGCCGCTTTATTGTCGTCGGAGAGATATGGGGGCCGGTCATGAGGCCGGAGAGCAACCTCGGAGGGTGGGAGGGGGGTTAGCACGCGCTAGAGGGTTCCGCTCTCACTTTGGAATTACACAAACCTGTGACTCTTTCATTGTGGAACTACTGGGACCTCTGATGACACTTCTGTTTTTGGAGCTATATGGATCTGTGCCGCTCGTTTTAGAGCTATGAAAACCTTGGACTCATATGTCAACTTCGGGAATCTGTGTTTCTTTCACTTTTTAACTGTAGGAGTTTGTCCATTTAGCGGGCCTGTGACTTATGAGAGTACAACTTTTAAAAACAGTGAACCCACTGTTCTTTTGATTATTCACTAGATAAGGAAAATCAAGGTTATTGGCTATGTTGTGACATTAGGAATAGGACTGAAACATACACACACACACACACACACACACACACAAAACACAAAGACCTCGTAATCAGCAAATCAGCTGAAACATGAATCTTTGTCACAGCTTGAAATTGCATTAGTCAGGACAGTGCTGAGTATGTGTGTGTGTGTGTGTGTGTGTGCGTGTGTGTTTTGGGGCTGGTGGTGATGAGACATTTAGGGCAATGCCAAGTCGTTGAATTACAGTATAATGTAATAATGTAATGTAATGTACAGTATGAAGCTAATCTGTCCTGTCCTGGACACTTGCACAATATACCATAGTAAAAAATACCACACAGCAATGCAAAATCAATATGATCGACATTAATTTTGTACGGTGCTTATTGTAGAATAAGAATGAATGCAACATCTGACCGTTCATGTCCACGTTTAACATGATATCTGTTCATCCTAATATTATTTCAAAGAGACAAGTTTTTTTTTTTTTTTACATAGCTAGCTACAAAAACCTTTAAAAAAAGAAGCATCTGAAATAACCTTAGTCTGCCAACGATAATTAATTGTCTGGTTCGTCAGCTCTGCAGATAGTTCTTTACGTTGCATAGCAACCAAGTCTGCTATGTCTTTAGCTCTGACAGTAGGATTAAATGTGTTTTTATGACTTTATTTATAGCACTTTTAATTGCAAATTGTCCTTGAAATTGTTTATATATGTAGTAACTATTTTACAGAAGCAATAATGCACACGAGGTCAATGTGTATTGTCGATACTGTTTTGCCGCAGGGGTTTGTGGGAGGCTGCCGCGCGGTGTGCTTAGCGCCATCCTTCAGTCATGAGCAGGGCCTCTCAGGCCTTGTCGCTTAAATGTAGGCCCCGTCTTCCCTGTCGCATTTCCTCTAACAAGCAAATTATACTGCAGATGTGTGCAATTTCAAATAAAATAAGTAAGTGTTTGCACCTCAGCACGAGCCATTGAAGTACCACGGAGATGTGTTCTCCGCTGCTGTAATTGAAATGCAGTGCACCCTGGGATATCATCGCTCATGAAGAAAAAAAAAAAAAAAAAGGTCTGGTTTGAACACACCATCAATCACATACAAATTTCATGTGGGAAGTTGAGAGTGAATGCATTCCCAAGACATGTAGCTGGGGATTGATTCTGTCTGATTTTGTTTTTGTTTCGCACATCTATTGCTGCAGAGCATCAATGAAAACCAGAATCAAATGATGAGACACAACCAACAGTAATGACTAGTGCAATTTTCCCAACACCATTACATTACATCTAATCCCAACCGTTACTTGGGTGTGACTCAGCTAAGTAATTGTACATGTAGTACATCTCTGAAATCATGACGAAGACAATCGTGTGTTCATTTTTACCTTCTCTGTAACTTGTTGTTTTAAGCCATATCGTATTTTGCATGGTTCCATCAACGCCATTCGAACTCTGAGGCTTAACCTTTCAATATATGGTCTCACCTGAAATTCGAAGGAAACAGTGCATTCTGTGAATCTTACCGTGACTGGTTCCCACACATGAGTGCTGTGCTTTTGTCACTTCAACCAAGCCTTCCGCAGAACGTTGTCGACTCAAATCAACTCCCTCGCACTGTCGTGCAAAGCCAAAGCGGAAGACCCTCACAAAAAAAAAAAAAAAAAAAAAACATCTCGACATCATCTCAGGAGCTGTTCAGCTGTGAAGTTTTATTTAGTGGCTGGAAGCAATGGAGAGAGATAGATAGAGAGAGAGAGAGAGAAACAGAAACACCTCATGATGAACCAGAGACTTTTAGTTAATGCCTATACACATTCTGCTGTTCCATTAGGACCAGAGGCATACAGATTAGGTTACCATGCATCACGCCGCAACTGGACCCCGTCTGGCCCTCGATTAGCAGGAGACGGATCAGCGCCATACAACGGCGCACACCCACAGAATCCAACTCATTACCAGGGCACAATGCAGAGACCATTAAAATGAGTCATACAGCACGAAATATATAAATAAATAAACGGAACCCGCAACCAAAGACAGGCTAATCAGAGCCTTTATTTGCGCACTGTGTGTCCCCCCCCCAAACGAAACGGAAATGACTAATTACAACCTCCACCTGGTCTGTTTACCCTTGGTGGCCGCAAAGTGCTCTCCTGCATAAATAATTAAGTCGCTGTACCACAACTTTAAATGGATAAGCAGTTGGTCCGGGGCCTAAATTCTGGCTCGCCTTATTGCCAAACCATCACCCCCGCCTCCCGCCCCCTGCCCCCCCTCTGACATTTTTAATTGGGGTAATTCAGAAGTGAACTATTATGGCCCCCTATACCCCCCAAATCCACTCAGGCTTACTGTTACTTCCTATACACATATAGTGAGCGGTCAAAGGATCTGTGTGGCTGCACATAAAACCAGTCTCAATTTGAATACCAAGTCCAGAATGGAGCACTCAGTAGGCTTTCTGTTGCATTAAACAGGGAATGGAAAAAAAAAAACTGGCCATGTCTCTGGTAATGAGCTTCAAGATGCACATATTTGCATGCATAATATATTAGAATGTATAATATATCACCCCCAAAAAGAAAAGAAGGTGTTAAGTCACTTTGATTTATCCAGCAGTCTTACAGCCATTGATCTGTTCTGTACGCACCGCTAGACGAGGCCCATATTTTTTTAAAGGAAATGTTTGCTGAAGCGTTTGCTCTTATGCAGTTACAAATCACAGAGGAAACAGCATATGCACATCGCTGATAAAGATTACATTAAATTGTAGATTGATTTTGTTTCCTCCGGAAACACAGAGACACAGGCAGGAACGGACAAATTCTATTGATCCGCCACAAGGCGAAGGGCCTTCATTCGCTGCCCGACATCGCGGAGGATGGGGGGGCTGAGCTTTGCGGGTCCGTAAGGTCAGAGGTGAAATATGGCAAAGGTAAAAAAAAAAAAAAAAAAAACAAAAAAAAAACAGAAATGTCTCGTAGATTAGCTTCAACTGGCAATAAAGAGGGACTTATCTCCAAGACGGCTTTTTGACAGCATAATCAATTACGGATATGAGGTGGCTTGGGAGGATAACGGAACGGACAGGGGAGCTGGCTAATGTCAGGGATTGGACAGCATCTGGGAGACTGTGAGGGAAAGCATTACAGTGACTGACATAGTATTTAATCTAGGAGTGTGTGTGTGTGTGTGTGTGTGTGTGTGGGGGGGGTCATTTCCTACATCAATTTGTTTCTTTCAATTTCGTGGAGAGGAATTGGCTTGACCTTTTACTTTGTATTAAGTTCAGTGTCACGGTGCACACCTAACACATATAAGGACAGATGAACGGATCGTGGCCAATCGGTCAATACTAATCTGAAAGTTCCTTGTGTGTCCTGTTCTCTCTTCTTCTTTCTCTCACTTTCTCCCCCTGCATTTCTCCATGTTTCCCCTCATCCTGCACTCTCTCTCTCCCCATCCCTCCATCTTTCACCTCCTCCCCCACCCATCTATCCATCCATCACTCTCTCTCCACCATTGGACCTGAAAGTTCACGACTGTGTCGTAGCAGGAGCGATGAAGAAGATGTTCGGACAGACATTATGCGGCTAATGTGTGATTGACAGGGCAGTGTTCCAGGAGACATGTTGGGAAATGGTGTTGCATATTCAGTATGAGAGGAAGGCGGTCTACTCTCATGCATGTGCTTATCTCCATGTGTTACTTCAGGGGGTGGACAGGAGGGGGATTGTGGGATTCACATCACCTTTGACAAGTGCTGTCAGAAAATCAACTTGATGAACACACACACAGGCGCACACATGCACATATTATAAGTACATTTTATATATATAGCAGTTAAACATTATTCATATTAAAGCTCTGGATATTGAAAATGATGTTTCTGAAGTATAATCAAGTCACTATGTCAATACAGTTTAACATGCAATTTCAAAAACCAAACATTGCATTTTTTACATTTTCAAATGAACCATCGGAAATGAGCGATCTGTTTAATACACGAGAACGAGGGTATTTTGTAACGCTCTTGTCGCGTAAGTACCTGAGGAGCATTGGCGGGGAGCGTCTGTGAGGTGAGACTCACGTGCATGAAAGAGCGAGCTCGTTTGGCCTCTCGCTGCGGGGGATCTGAGAGAGAGAGAGAGGGAACCCCACGCCGTCTGGGGAAGGGCCTCATCCAGAGACGCGGCGTCGAACGGCTTTGCCGTACAAAAACCTTCTAATCCTCGGCTTCTCCACCGCTGAAATCCTACATTGATCCTCTGGATTGGGGGGAAAAGCAATATATATATATATATATGCTGCTATAGGAAATATCAGGCTTCCAATGGACAGCGAAAATGTACCTTCTGGTTTGAAGCGAACAATAGAAAGGAGCTCATTTCATTAACTGGAGCTGATCCCAGGTTTATTGTAGCTTGGTGGTCAGATGTTTCTCTCTGGTGGATGGGAAAGGTGCAGTGTGATGACTATGCTGCAGAGGTACGATTTGGCAGGAAGTTCATGGGACCAATAATCAAATGGCTATGGAGGGAATAGGCCAGACAGGAAATGACACGCTCATAATCACAGCTCACAACTTCTGTTTTCAGGAAAGTTCCAGGGAAGAGGAGGTTTGCCCAGTATGGTCGTCTGTTAGTTTGGTTGATGTCCATTGAAGCCAGATTTTAAGTCTGAAGGAAGATTGAACTATTGGTCATAGAAACATTATTCAGTTTTGTTCGTCTAGTTACACTATCAAAAAGCATTTTATGTACAGTTAATCATTTTCATTTTAACCTTAACAATACTCAGTGACTATCTTATGGTAGTTATTGACAAGTATATTAGGTTAGTATTGCTATTATTATTTGTTTCAGATGCTAGACATGCCAAATGAATCATAACTACTAATTAATCATTTAATTTAATTATGAACAATTTATGATTGTTAATAAATTAAAATAACATTAATACATTTCATTAATTTATGAAATACCAAATAATTTACTGAATCAACTTAGTAACTAATTTAACTAAGTAAAAATGTAAGTTAATACGTTGATTAATTCATGAGCACGTTTAATAATGAATCAAATCATAAATTATAAGGACGAATCAAAACCCGAAATACACGCACATTCTTAGCGTATTATTATCCAGTCATATGTTGAGGGCTATAAGTTGAATTAAGGCTCTTACTGTGAGTCGCTTTTAATCAAAAGCTTGTAGCAGATGAGTCGAGTGCAGATGTAGATGGGTTTAAAAAGCAGTTGAAGTGGCGTCAGCGTTATCTGCCGTACGCTTAGCCGAGCGGGCTCCAGCTAAACTCTGACCGCTTTTGTTGTCTATTGTTCTCCGGGATGCAAGGCTCTGGGTTTTGTTTGGCCGGCGCGTGCTGAGCCAGCGCTAAAGTTCCCCGCTGTCATGTCTGTGGCGGATTCCTTTGTAACAAACTCTCCAGATGGAGGATGCCATTTACCCCCCTCAGAGAGCCACCCAGAGAAGTAAGAGCAAAAAAACAAAGGAGGCCGTGTAGGACGGGATCCTGAAAAGTGGGGTGGAGAAGATGAGTTATCTAACAGGGGGAGGGATGAAAGGAAACTGGGGCGAGCTGACAGGGAGGGCGTGGCTCTGTGCAGACACACAGAGAGGGCGTGGCTCTGTGAAGAGACACAGAGAGGGCGTGGCTTTGTAAAGACAAACAGAGAGGGTGTGGCTTTGTGAAAACACATAGAGAGGGCGTGGCTCTATGCAGACACACAGAGAGGGCGTGGCTCTATGCAGACACAAGGAGAGGGCGTGGCTTTGTGAAAACACATAGAGAGGGCGTGGCTCTATGCAGACACACAGAGAGGGCGTGGCTCTATGCAGACACAAGGAGAGGGCGTGGCTCTATGCAGACACACAGAGAGGGCGTGGCTCTATGCAGACACACGGAGAGGGCGTGGCTCTATGCAGACACACAGAGAGGGCGTGGCTCTATGCAGACACACAGAGAGGGCGTGGCTCTATGCAGACACACAGAGAGGGCGTGGCTCTATGCAGACACAAGGAGAGGGCGTGGCTTTGTGAAGACACACAGAGAGGGCGTGGCTTTGTGAAGACACACAGAGAGGGCGTGGCTCTATGCAGACACAAGGAGAGGGCGTGGCTCTGTGCAGACACACAGAGAGGGCGTGGCTCTATGCAGACACAAGGAGAGGGCATGGCTCTGTGAAGTCACATAGAGAGGGCGTGGCTCAGCAAAGACTGACACTCTTTGGGCGGGGGTCTAGTTCTATGCAGACAGACACCGAGAGGGAGGGCGTTGCTGCAGAGACACACACAACAAAACAGCGGAAACAACATTAACAAAGAGAGCCGCAGAGAATGAAAAGCAAATTGAAGACAGATGAAATCCACCAGGAACTCTCTAACATTCCCAACAACCCCCCCCCTCTCACACACACACACACACACACACACACTCATCCTTGCAGAAACAGGTAATAAAAGAACCGTTCTGACAGAAACTCAAGCCTGAACCCCCCGCCAGCAATTACAGACCAGCCGCAGCGAAGAAGCGAAGCTGAAGGAGTCGCCCCACGCCCATTGTCCAATCCCGCCTGTGTGAGAGGCATTCGGCCCCGCCCCACCGCCCCCCTTTCTCCAGCACCTCCCTCGTTATTATCAGCAATTACCTGTGCGGATCATCCTCCCTGCCCCTCCGCGCACCTCCTGCCAATGAGAGAGAGGGATCAGATCTGCCAGTTCAAGGCGAGGTCGCATCATGCAAGCTTTTTTTTTTTTTTTTTTTTTCTCCTCCCTCAAACGGGCCTTCTTAATTCTCCACTCAAGTCTGCACTGACGAATCCATGCATAATTCCACAGTAATGAGTCCCAGCTCTCACCCGCAGCTTCAAAGTGCTCCCCGTAATCTCTGTGTGTCCTGGCGAATCTGATACTGCCAACATTCTCGAGGAAGGAACGACGGTCGCTCAGATACTTCGCCAGACGTTGACTAACCGACTTAAAACTCCTCACGCAGTTTTCAAAAAGGGTATTAGAGGCTCAAACTCAACTTAATTGTTTTTTTTTTTTTTTTTTTGCAAAATAAAATGCTTGAGGCGGAATTATAGGTTTAGGTTTAATGTCCGATATTAATAATTACATATCGTGGCGGAACAGGAATCATGGTTAATGTAGTCATGGTGTTTAGGGTCTGTGGAAAACAGTCACTATCCATAGAGATACGCAGGTAAGACTTGCTTTCCTCTCCAGATCTTGTGATATAAATTAGCCCCTGCCAAGGAGAAGGCCTGCGCGCTAATACATTTTGTGTTGAGGTTATAGCTCTCCATTTAAGAACCAATGAACAATAAAGGAGTTCCTCTCTAAAAAGCAAATACATCCCGACAGCTTGATGTGCCAAGCCATGCGCATCGACCGCATTAGTTACCATAAGTGATATTTTTATAATGCCGGGTCGTTTGTTTCATTAATGGAAGGGAGCTGTGGAATTCTGGGAAATTGGAGCATGAGCTGCGGAGATGGATTGGCACCCGTTTGCCCCCCCTGCCCCCCCACCACCCGTGCCCCTCCAGGGCGTGCAACAGAGCCATGATGAAAGAACTTGTCCCGTTCTGAGCAATCGATTTTTTTTGACCCGTTTCCATCTGCATTGCACATCTGTGTCTTAGTTTGCCGTTAATCCCAAATCACCCACACCCACACTGACTCCCCCAAGGTGATTTATCACTGATCCCAGGACAGTTCTAGGACCCACCATAGTGTTGAATTGACTCATTTCCACCAATGCATTCAAGAAAGAGTTGGTCATTCATCAGCCAAGGGAATTATTTCAGCCATCTTAACAGTCTATTCACTTTCTTTCTCATACAAAATGGAGGCAGCTGTGTCAGGAGGGGAAGAATAACCTCTATAGTTCATAAATAAAGGAACTGTAAGGATGCAAAAAAACGAGATGGAAGGTCTTGCATATATTTCAATGCAAGTATACTTTTCCACTTGTACTTGAGTATATCATTACACTCGATGACCCTGTAACACAGCTTGATAGCAGCTGAAGCAAGAATGCTTAAGTATATTGGTCAAGGGTTTAATGGTGGAGGCCCACCTGGGTTCAGAGTCTTTTAACCCTAGTCCCGAGCTGCATGCTTCACCACCGCACGCGTTCCCCCCGCTGCGCGGATTCATCGCATACCGAGCGTCGTCTCGGAGAGCCAGTGAAGTGTGAAGTATTTGAATTGAGCTCATACCGAATATTTTTTTAAAACGTTCTCCTCTCAAGCATGTAGAAAAATTGTATGGGTACTTTGTATGGTTTTCTTCAGAAGTAGGCCTAAAAAGATCCCAGGATTCATCATCAAGGTCGAACTCCATACTGCCGTCCATAGTCAAGATAGATGCTGCACTTAAATCTACTTCTCAGATGAAACCGAAAATTCAAATTCATCCAGAGATAGTGGACATGCTCAGTCGCTACGGAAATGTGTCGTGGTTGATAAATATATTTGACGTTTTATGGGGTAAATTATACATTTTCCAATGGCCTGTCCATAATTACAACAAACAAACGCATGCATTATTTGATGAAGTGAAAGGCGATAATTAGAATGGAGCATGTACAGGCTCTGGTTTCCAGGGGCACTGCTGGAGGAAAAATAGCTTGTGGAAAAAAAAGGCTTTTAGTAGATCCACGTCAGCCTCAGTTCCTGCCCCTGAACAGGGCAGCACATCGTGAGTCCCTTTGTTATGGAGACCTGGGGAACGACGGAATAATACCAGTGCTAAAATGAAGGGCTTTTAAAAACCGACTGAACTTGGCGGTGACCAGGAAGCTGAACTCTGAAATAATGTAGTTAATAATGCTCTCTCTCTTTCCCTGTCTCTTTCTAACCTGCTGTGTGTGTGTGTGTCTCTCTCCCTCTCTCTCATCCTGTCTGTCTCTCTCTCTCTCTACCTCTCTCTCTGTAGTATTGAACTGTATTGTATCAGTATAATATGTGCTGAAAAATGATTTGAGGGACTAAATACATGATAGCCTGCGTACCGTGTGTGTCCAAGGGCACCTGACTTTGAATATTTGAGCATTGCGCTGTGTTGCACTTCATTATTTATTTCATTCTTAAGGTTGAAAAATGAGTCAGTTCCGAAAGTCAGAACTTTCTCACTGGAAATGGGGAGTACAGCTCCATCTGCTTGCAATGAGAACACTGACTGTAAATGAGTAAAGACTGGATCGCTGTCCATGGTGCTGAAACCACACAATGTAATATGTGTCATTGCTCATATGATGCCCATCCATGTGTCAAAACATACATTGCAGAGCCTACACCCCCAAGTATAGCTGCCATATGAATAAGACAACAGGTGTCCACTGCTCACAAGAAGAAAAAGGTTCCTGGAAGGTTCATCTAGCTGTAGATTAATTCTGGTTCTTCTGCAGGGCAAGAGCACACATTTTCAGGATAGCCACTGATTCCCCTGACCCTCACGCTAGCACACAGACCATATTGCGCCGCCCGGAAGTGTCACTGCAGATTTCGAGCTTGACTTTGCATGGGAATCTCCTGTGGGGAGCCCTAGAAAACGCTGTTTGCCAAGCCTGTCAGAACCGGCAGACATCACCGGTACAGGGGAGCTGAGCTAGGAGAGTTAGGAGAGGAATAACGCAGGAGGGGACGCAGGAGGAACGCGTCCTCCAGAGGTGATGGAGGCGGCCTTGGGGACGGCCCGTTATTTAGGAAGGTCGACATGCCGGAGCGAATGACGCTAGCGTGTAGTGTGTGGCACCGAACTGTAACCACAAGGGGCCTTGACTGACTGCCGTTGTTCCGGCAGTGCCATTTGCATCTGTCTCAGTCTTATCACATGTCCCACAGACAGGGCCTCATCCTTCTTTGTCATTACACGCAGCTGTGTTGTAAAACGCCTGATACAATAGGCTGGATTCTACCACACATCCAGCGGCCATATATTTTGTTTGTTTTTTTTTTCGTCTTTGTTTTGTAATTGTCTGATTCTGCTCCTGCACAATGGGCATTGTTGACTCTTTTAAACGCTGCGTTTTAATTATTCAGTCCAAAACCAGTCCACCCTTTGTCTCTTTGTTTTCTGCTTTACTGCCGACGATCGTGCTGTTGAACAATTCATGAATGTGCATAAATAAGCTACCGGTGGTATGCGCTTTCTACTTTTTTGAGAAGTTTTCTCTCATTTGCATAAAACATTAGTTTGCCTTCACCCTTAACTGAATCGACCAATCGAATGGCCGATCGAGGGGGCGGCTTAACCAATAAACCGAGCAGCGAATTAATAAACCAACCAAACAAGGATAATAAATCCAGCAATAAATCGAATCACATCAAGTCCTGTTCAGTTTACAGGCCTGCTTGCGGGAGGTAGTTCATTCAACCCTGTATTTCTGGTGAAAGCTTTCCAGTTATGCCAGTTGCATTATAACCTGTATGATGTAATTAATCAGATTAATTATGTAGCAGTTGTACCACTCAAAATCTACTTTCCTCACTCTAAGCTAACTTATTTATCCCCTTTTCCCCCCCAAACTGAAGTACACCAAACTTGTGGGAGGTGGCCTTGGGCATGTGACTCCTCTGAGTCACATGACGAGAAGCCCTAACTTCTTAACACAATGCTGACACACCCCCAGTCACATGCTGCCCATGTCACTGGAGGATTACAAGGCCAGCATGCACTTGGTTCCTGCAGGCGCTCGGCCTGACCAGGCATGGCCGCTAGACAGAGGCGAGACCGACAGCACCGGCCAGCTTAACCCCGGCGAAGCTGGCTCACCAATCCAGCCATAAATGGCAATGCCACAACCCGGAAGTGAATGCCTGATTGCTTGGCTCATGATTTTGCTTTCACAGCAAGAGTCTTTTCAATGTGAGCCACCTGGGGACCCAATACAAGCTGACTTTGAAAATACTTTGTTGATATGATTGGGCGATTAAATCATACTCTAATGTCAGTCAGTTCAGCAACAAACAGCCTGTTCAGCAACAACGGTGATGTATTGTTTGTGTCATTCATTTAAACTGGGAGAAATGGGACCCTCTTACACCTGTCAGCGATTTCAGCGAAAATCATCGGCATGAGGTTAGAGAAGCAGAATGTAAATACGCCCCAAAACACCCCCTGCCCCGGGTGGATGACAATAGGGGATTGCAGCTTCAGCTCGCCACCCTCCCCTAGTGAAGATAATACTGTCAATGGCAGCACCAATGATAATATCAGCCATCTTCATTGTGCCAAGTCCCTGAGCTTTTTCAGTTGCAGGAAAGTTTCACTTTCGCAATACCCCCTTTCAGATCAGCGCAGCCCCTCTGAGTCTGCCTATGTGCTGCTCTATTTTTTATTTATTAATTTTTTTTTTTAAAAGAAGAAGAGTTTTATCATAACCGGGGGAACGCGATTCCCAAATCCCTCTCCAGAATGACTCATCCGGCAGGATAATCGCTGCATCTATAATGAATTCATTCCTAGTTAACTAATCCACGTGTTCACGCATGCTAATTTTCTCGCCACCGCGCAGGCTGGTTCGTTGGCCCCGCGGTGCGATAGCGCCAAGGTTGGCTGGTGTAATCCGCAGCTGAGAAATACCGGGGACTCGGAATTACCCGTCGTCGATGTGTATGGCGTGACTTGTCGTTTGCTGTTTTGCTAATGTTTGGAATTCAGTGGTCGTAGGCTCTTGTTGACATAAGGCGGCTGCTCATTTGAATGCTCGTTAAACGGTAGTGCAAGCAAGTTTAAACACACACAGCGATACAATGCTTATGAGCAAATTCGCTGGTTAGACATCGTCTGGTGAAGTCAATCAAAACTATGCTGAATGCAAGTCATGCTAAGCTCTGCGAGCACTTAATAAATAAATAAATACCATGTCCGCCAAAAACCCATGGCGACCACAAATCAGAGCTAATCACAACGATCCCATAATCCATCGCCAGACGGCAATGGCAGTACGCATATGCACAACGCACGGGAGGCCAGCGCAAGCACGTTTCTGAAACGGCGCACCTGGGTGCCCCAGCGTCACTCCACCGACCTCGGAGACGGTTAAGCCAATCGTCGGGTTGTTTATCACCAGACCGAACGTCCCGCCTTCTCCCTGATCATTTTAATATGGTAATTCTCCCGAACAAGAGCAGATTGGCATCGATTTTCAAGCTGCTCGCCGGTTCATGTTAATTATTTTTGACGGCTGGTGGAAAGACGTTGGGAAATGCCCTGCAATTCCTCGCTGTAATTAGATAAATGAGTCCTCCTTAGGACTTATTTTTTCACTTAATTTCACTCCCCCCTCCCCTCCCCCTTTTTCTCACCCAATTTGAACCAGGTTGCCAGCTCCACTCCAGAAGCAAACACTGAATCAACATGCCTCATGTTACTCCCTCTGGTTCACATAGCAACAAAGACCACCACTTACTATTTTTTAGCTGCGACAAGCAGCTCTACAGGTCGCTCTGTCGGAAAGAAATAGCGAGTTAGAGTTCCATCTTGCTCATGCGATTGCCATTTGCGTTGCTGCTACATTGTCGATTTATTTTGGTTAATTTAAATAGGGGACTCTAAATTAAAACAGATCTTTGAGGAAATTACATTCCCTGAATAACAGAGACAGACCAGAAAAGACTACAATTACTAATACTAAGGTATAATTGCTTTATCATGTGGAAATATATATTATTATGTTTGATTGCAGAAGCATTGACGTTTCAGTACACTTGCAGTAAGACAATGATCAGTTGGAAGGCATGGGTAGAAACACAGGGTAGGTATGAGGACCAGGGCACTAACTGAATTTTGGCTTTAATCTGCAGGGCTGTCATGACCTTCTGAACAGAAATATATGACGTGTGGACTCAGTGGAATGAGGCTATTTTAGGCTACAGGATTGGAGCCACTTTCGGGTAAATGACGATTTTTTAAAAATAATTTTCTTCATTTTAATAATACCTTAGAAGTTGCACCCATATTTTTGAAGGTAGAGGAGGTGGGTATCCCTTGCATTGTCTGGAGCAGTCTCTGGACATCGAATCGATTATGAATTACAAAATCGAACACATTTACAAGCTTTAAAATGTCCATTTCCTAAAACGCTATTAGATCATACATTTTAAACCGTGCTACAGGATTTGGTGAAGCTGATGGTAATGCTGTTTCTGTTGTTATTCAATTACGGATTTGCTCGCGAGGCAAAAACAGTCCAGCATTTTCGCCGGATGCAAAGTAATGGAAGCTGATAAATGATATCCACCTCGATAGATTTACTGGAAGCAGACATTTTGTTCATTGCAGACGACTGTGCACAGAGAGGCCTGCTGGTTGACAGCCACACGGAATTGAAAGTCAGCTGTAATCTTGTAGGCAAACTCTTTGTCCACTTGGTACACGGTAAAGTGCATTTAATGTGGCAGTTGACTTATTTACTGCTTTAAATTGATGAAATTTGGCCCAAACCTTCATAATAAACTCCAGAACCAGCAGTATTCTTTAGGTTACGCTGTTACTTTGTCTTACAGGCCATTGGAACTGACAAGAAAAAATATATAAGGCGATACACACCTGCTGAGAATGATCAGCTTAACTGTGAAATCCTACATGTCTTGGGTGGTGTAAAGTGGGAAAATTGATGCCTTTTTCAATTTGTAGAAGACAATGCATAACTTTATGTCACAATGAATGCATTCGACACATTATTTCAGTAGAACACAGGCAAAATTCCAGATTAACCTTTATATCTCAGAGGTAGAAAGAACTTTTTGCTGGAGGTGAATGTGAATACGACTGAAACTGTATAATGTGGATGTCAAGCTGCCTTTGTAAATGTGTACAATGATTTCAGATCTGTCAGAACTACCATCCTCTATTTTTCTTAAAAGGAAAAGGAAGACTAATGGAGGAACCGAGGCAGACATGCCGACCCCACATAAAGGTCACCATGACACTATCTCATCTGTCACAGTGTTCAAGTCAAACGGAAGCAGGGCCTGTCAGAGATATAAAAATATACGCATCATTAATGATATTCATTTATGGCACATGTCATGAACAGCTTGCGGAGTCTTTTTTCTCTTTTTGCGCATCAGATTTTGACATTCTGTAAACTGTAGGTCACTGGAAAGCAATGGTAAAAGATGAAAAAAAAAGATTTGGCTTTCTTTGATGCATGGTTGGCTACTTGCTTGTCATTTTTCCCCCAAATGTCGATAGACATGAAGACCCAGCTACATATGAATGCAGTTTATCTGCAGGGGAGTAGATTTTCTGCTGTACAGCTGCACATTTCACGTCGATAGAAGTTATGAAGCTGACAAATATTTGAAAGGGGTCTGCTTAACATCCAAAGTAGAGATTTATGATTGTTTGTGTGTGTGTGTGTGTGTGTGTGTGTGTCTGTACATCAATGGGTAATGTGTACCGAGTTGTGTAGGTTTCTCAAGATAATAATCTGCATCTCCCAATATCTTTGAAGCTATTTTGGTTATATCAGGGTAGTAATTTATCAGAATTTTCAGGATGTTTCTGATAAACGTGTAAATAATAGTTCGGGACATACATTTTGACAACTGCGACAAAGCAGAATTGCCTTTGAAAATTGTTGAAATCGTTGATGTCTTGAAATCGCATCTACGCAACTGCCACTTGAGGACTTGCGGATAGGATAATTTACCCCAGAAAGTTTTTCTCTCTCTCTCTTTTAAACTTGCATACCTCAGCGTGCTGAAAAGCAGACGTCTTAGAATTAAATTGAAAGAAATGTTCCCCTCTAAGCAGACTTTATGCATTCTGTGGGACGTGTGACAGAATTTCCACGGCACAGTTAACCTTCTCTAATCACAATAAGCAGTGAGTTAGCAGAAATCAATAGCTGAAGCCAAGAACGGTCTCTTTAAAAAAAAAGAAGGGAAAAAAAAAATCGATGCACGTTTTACACATATTATCTGAACACAAGTCGAGGTCATTGGACTTTGTTCATTCTTCGCATTGATTTTCCAGACCATGAATGTCCTCACAGTGTCCCCAAATGAACCTCTTTGCCTCATGGAGACACGCATTCTAGCTTTGAAGGGCTGTGGCCATTTCAGCATTGTCCTCCGTGAAGATCATATCTCTAAATATCTATATGAAGTCCTCCCAATTCTTGCGTGTGATACTTCACTGTTAGTGCTTCGTAGAGACCATACTAACTGACTGTGCATATTGTTAAGTATTTTGACCAATAGTTACACATTACTGCACAACCAAATTAATTCCACACTCTGTAGTAGGGGACATATGCAATTAACTTAAATTTTGTGAAATTAGATATGAAATGCAGCAAAATTACACAAAAATTTGATTGAATATACAGGAATGATCCCCCTCTAGCTCTTGATTCACTGCTATTATTCTATGCAAGGGTGGTTTTCTTGTTCTTTTTGCAAGCGCAATATTATAACACATTAAAATAAAATAGATTTTGGATTATACAGATTTTGTATTATGACCATGGGTTTTTTTTTTTTTGCTTTTATTGGCTGTAGAGAAAATTCACCAGTTCAGAGAGAGAGGAGAGAGAGAGAGAGAGGGAGAGAGAGAGAGGTGGTTATAAAGACAGAAACTGATTGTGGAAAAAGTGTGCCATCTCATAACAGGAATGACTCAGCCATTTTAGAAGATAAGACAGAAACATTTTCTACAGAATAGAGGTCTGGGCCTGCACAGATGTCAGAAGTGAGCAGTGTAGACTGACAGAATGTGCCTGCAATATGTTTATCTAGCCATTGACCTGGATATAGAGCGCATTTTACAGTGGCATGAGAGGTTTCTACGCATTGCCGTGCGGTGTGTAAGCCACATGAGAAGCACATCCCATAATAAATGCATGAATATTTAACGCGCACGTTAAATTACCACAGGAAGCCGTCTGAGTGGAAATGCAGATCCTGTTTCAGATTGGCCGATAGACAATGGGCGGGGCTTAGGTCGAATCTCGGTGCAGGAGAGATCGACGCCGTGCACAGGATTTAGGATTAAAACCCGTGAATGCAACGCAGAGCTACTGTCGAATCGGAATCTTGAACCTTTTCATAATGGGTTTGGATGGATGCAATAGGAATGACAGATGCGGAGACAAAGGTAAGGCATAAGCTGCTTGAGAAGAGGAGAAACAGGTACAGACACACTGAGAGGAGGGAAGCAATTGCTGTGTGAGTAATCAGGGATTTCTGTCTCCTTTGCATTAAGAAGGTGCAAGGCCCGCACAACAATAAATGCTTGATCAGCACTCAAAACAGTCCAACTATAAACAAATAACCAATGACTCAGCTACTTATATCGGTTCACAGATCTGTGTTTATTATTATTGTTTTTATTTTTGTAGCCGAACTTTTTGGCCTCCAGCGGCAACTTTCTCCCACTGATTCAGGAGAGGTTAGCTGCAAACATGTGACGCCCTCACTTTTTTCCACACTGCAGATGCACCACCAATTACATACTGCCTGTGGGGGAAGGTCAGCATATACTCCTCCAACCAGGAGGGGCCGCTAGAGAGCGATGAGAGTAGGAAATATAACTGGCTTGTCCTTCCCCTGGAAATGCTGGGCCAATTCTTTCCTCACCAACAAGGACCTCTGTCAATAGCCAGTAATGTTAGGACTAGGTCTCTAACGTCTAGTATCAGGGCTCACATCTGCTTCCCGAACGTGCGTGAGCCGCCCGTAGGCACAAAAATGTATTTTTTGACAGGTCGGGTGGCTTTCAGAAGATCCAGTGTCACATCAGAGCTTAAAATAAACTGAGAAATAAAAGGAGGTTCAGGTCAGCCCTACTCTCCTGCAGGGTTTGGCAGGGGGGGATTCTCCCTCGCTGAGCGCTGCCGTGGTGGTCCCCCCGTTGGACTCACTGTGAGGGGCAGGGTCAAGTCCCACAGCAGCTCAGCTCCTGATCCCAGAAAACCTCACATTTGAGGACCGGGAAGAAGCTCCCGCTTTCCCAGAGGGGCCTTCATCTGTCTTTGTGTAAGGCAACCAAAATAGCGGGAAGCTCAGAGTGCTTTAGAACGGAGTCTCCCTGTGATGCAGCCGGCTAAGAGAAAACCATTAGATTTGCTTTCTAAGCAGTGTCTCTATCTTGTGTGTTACTACGTTTTTTTTTCCCCCAAACCGTCTCTGTTATATCGAGACACATTTGTTATGGAGCTGACCAGTTCTTCACTCACATTCACGCCCATTATGGCTTTTGCCACATCTTTCTCTGAAAGGTCATCGTCTATGATTCCAATAAAGTTATCTCTCAGAAATCTCTCCCATCCATGTTGGAACGTAACTGGTGACACAAAGTAACATTGCAAGGACACGTTTCTCTGAATGTTCAGAGTGCAGATAGTCTTTGAACAGGATCAGTACATGCAGCTCTTGGGTGAGAAATACTGGAGCCTCATCAATCAACTCAGTATCAATGTCAGCCCTGACGGGACCGAAGGCGGAGGACTGTGGAAGGTCAATGGAGGCGTGCTCTCCTTTTCTGGCCCAGTTTGGAATGCACAATCACGGCTATGGGCCTGGGCTGCTTCCGCAACACCGCCAATTCTGGGGGTCGATAACACGTGTGTCCTCTGAAGCGCATATGGCTGGTCACTGTTACTTTTTCACCTCACAGTGAACCAACCAAGGGGAAACTCCATTAGGTGATGGAGTGTTAGCCAGTGCAGACAGGCTGTAGGTCTCCTGTGGAACACTCCCTCCCTTGGCTAAGATGGTGCAGAATGCATAGATTTCATAGACAGCACTGGCATCCTGGTGAAGATATGGCTCCATACTATTGGGGTTCTTCACCAGAGACAGGAACTTGATACCCCAGAGTTAAACGTACTAAATCTGACAATCCATAGCCTCACTCAGATGGGCCGCTAACGTCCTCCGACATCTGTGGACACGTACAGATGATGCCAGTTCTGCCCGCTCCCACGCATTTCCAATAATTCCAATCCCACCAACGTTATTGTCCGGAAAACGTCTGCCGAAATTCTCATCAGCGCCAAACCGTCATTGCAATTCGCTGTTCAAAGGTCCGTCATTCCATTTCACTCATGGGCAGAAGCTAAAAGAGGCTGAAAAGAGGAGGATGACCCGGTCTGCTCGAGCTTATTCGGGGGCGGCTTGTTCATCGCCGCGTGTTTCCTGTTTCATGTTAGCCGTTAATTTTTACATTTTCTGATAGACCGCATGGCATTATGAAGGAGGCAATCTGCTCAGCTTAGTTACATCTGTTACAATATGCCATTCTACTGGATGGCTGCAGGCAAATTCAATCACCTTGGGTTTCCACCTCTGCGTGGCAAATGTCAATCTGTTGTTTGGATTTGACAATATTACTCTTATCTTTTGCGGAACCTGTGGCTTAGCCTTGGGCACCAGATGCATATTTGGGCCTGTGTATGATGAAAATGTATTTTCCATTGGTTATTCCTATATATGCATACATGCGCTCTCTCTCTCTGTCACACACACACACACACACACACACACACACACACACACACACACACACACACACACACACACACACATCTGGGTATTGTTATGAAAAAAATCCATGTAGCGGGGAAATAAGTAAAAAATTAGACCTTGTTACAGGGGTTAGTGAGCTACTCATGCACAATGTCGGTGGATCAATGGCTGGCACGTTAGTCTGAATGCTCACATCCGATACCACATTCTCCCCGAATTCCGTTAGCGTTGGGCAAGGGACAAGATCACAGCATGAAGAGCCAGTCATTCTTGTGATACGGTAGTAATGGTTAGCATGCTGCATTGCGATGGATGGATTCCATTCAGGAAACCAGATGCATACTCGCAGCATTCATTTTCTGTTCATTTCCATTCCACACCTGCATCTGCCATTTTCTTCATTTTGAGTCCATCTCTGGTTGGAGTGGTAATTGTGTTGTTATAGGCAGAGCTGGAGGCACCTGCCCATTTGGATCCTGGATTAGAGCCCAACACTCAATTGAGAACGTCCACATCCTGAAAGAAAAACCTCAGCGTAAACATGTATTCACATTGACACACTCCCATATCTAAAAATCTGTCCGGAGGGAAGGGTATAAAAAAATCAAAGCATTTATGTTTGGCGTTACTGGTGAGCCTGCAGCTGCGGTCTTTGAGATTCTGTGAGCATTTCCATCGAAATCTTTGGCCATTTGAAACAGGAAGAAGAAACAGAAAGAGTCCATGCCTATGGTTTAACTACATGATGAAAACACTTTGTGTGGCTGCTGTTATTAAAACGCATGGCATGCTCTGAAACGGAAGCAAATTCACCCAACATTATGAAGAGCTCAAAAGCTAGGATCACTACATCAGAGAATTAAAAACTAAAGCCAAACAAAGTTTGAATGTTTACGTCAAAATAAACTATATTCATACGCTCTCTGAGGCCTCATCCATATGAAATTTATGTGTAATTTGAGGGAAAATATTGCATAAGCACAAATTTAATAAACTGGAAGCATTTGCGACATTAATAGAGGGTATAAAATAAAAACTGTAATATAGTGCCATATGTATGCAAAGCACCCTTCTGAAGATAAAATTTTCAGGTTTTGAAAGAGCATGAAATGTTTCAATCCTCAGAGATTCCCCCCTGCTGACAGTTATGGGAAAGCAAAGTCAAGCGTGCAACCGTGTGCACTGTTAAAACTCGTAAATTTGGCTGCACATATTGAGAACATGTCTGCACATTAAGTTGTTTCAGTAGCTTCAGTTTGTTTATTTATATTATGTAAAACTGTGTGAACCGTTGCTTCAGTGAAGAAAATTTACTGTATATCAATCAGCAATGGAGAAATCACAGTTCAGAAACTGATATACATTTCATTGTGTACAAAACGACCAGAAGTGAAGATACCCCTTATGGGTTCAGAAGACATAGCACAAAAATGTAATGCTGCTACCTTAACATTTTGCTTCGTTTCATTTATGTAGTAGTAACTGTACAAAAAAAAAAGAATCGGCAAGGATGCATAAATTGCATGCAACGGCAACTGAATTAAGGTTAAAGGAAGGACCTATCCTGTGACATCCTGGCTCAGTGTTAACAGTTGCAATGATGGATAGGAACTGATAAGCCAGTATGACACAAATGAAACACAGAGACGCGAAAGGGGACTAGCATTGGTCATTGTTGATACATACTTAAGATTCGATCATTGAACTTTTGTCTTTAACTTTGGCTAAAACTTAAGGGACGTGCTTTTTATCACATGCGATGTTTGGCGAGTTTAGAGATCGCCTGAAACGAGCATTGGAAAACAATTGCTTTAATTGTAAATCAGCGTTAAGGACGAGCATTGATTAAATCCAGGCGAACAAAGGTTATCTCTGCTGTTTGCCTGACTCCTCTCCTCCCCTCCCACCGCCATACCCACAAATCACTGCTCCACGGCCCCAGTGCTGCCTGCTGCATGCGTTGAGCTGAGTCAGCAGACTCGGCTACAGATTGGGCCCCTGTGGGGCAGAGGGAGTGGGGGGGGGGGGCGCTCTGAGACAACAGCTGTGTGACCTGAGCTTCAGAGTCTGTGCTGACAAGGGTTCAATTCACAGGCCACTAACAGGGCCTATGCTAGCAGGGTTTAAACTCAATACCCTCTAACAGGGTCTATGTGAGCAAAGTTCAAACTCAACACCCTCTAACAGGGCTATACTAACAAGGTTTAAACTCACCACCCTCTAACAGGGCCTATGCTAGCAGGGTTTAAACTCAGCACCCTCTAACAGGGCCTATGCTAGCAGGGTTTAAACTCAGCACCCTCTAACAGGGCCTATGCTAGCAGGGTTTAAACTCAGCACCCTCTAACAGGGCCTATGCTAGCAGGGTTTAAACTCAGCACCCTCTAACAGGGCCTATGCTAGCAGGGTTTAAACTCAGCACCCTCTAACAGGGCCTATGCTAGCAGGGTTTAAACTCAGCACCCTCTAACAGGGCCTATGCTAGCAGGGTTTAAACTCAGCACCCTCTAACAGGGCCTATGCTAGCAGGGTTTAAACTCACCACCCTCTAACAGGGCCTATGCTAGCAGGGTTTAAACTCAGCACCCTCTAACAGGGCCTATGCTAGCAGGGTTTAAACTCAGCACCCTCTAACAGGGCCTATGCTAGCAGGGTTTAAACTCAATACCCTCTAACAGGGTCTATGTGAGCAAAGTTTAAACTCAGCACCCTCTAATAGGGCCTATGCTAGCAGGGTTTAAACTCAACACCCTCTAACAGGGTCTATGTGAGCAAAGTTTAAACCCAACACCCTCTAACAGGGCTATGCTTGCAAAGTTTAAACCCAACACCCTCTAACAGGGCCTATGCTAGCAGGGTTTAAACTCAACACCCTCTAACAGGGTCTATGAGAGCAAAGTTTAAACTCAGCACCCTCTAACAGGGCTATGCTAGCAAGGTTTAAACCCAACACCCTCTAACAGTGTCTAATGCTAGCAGGGTTTAAACTCAATGCTGCCTAACAAAGTCTATGCAAGCAGGGTCTCAACTCAACACCCTCTAACAGGGTCTGTGCTTGCAGGATTTTAGCTCAATGTCCATGAACGGGGTCTATGCTAGCGGGGTTTAAACTCAACAACCCCTGACAGGGTCTATTCATACAAGGGTTCGACTCAAGGATCCCCTAACAGGGTGTATGCTAACAAATGTTAAACTCAAACTCCTCTAACAGGGGCTATGTGAGAAAAATTGTTTCCATATTCAACCCAGAACACTCAAGAGCCAAAGCCTGGGCTAACGTGCTATTAATGCATAAAAAAAGCACAATGTCGTGGCATTTTGAATAACTATGCAATAAAAATATTCATTCTATACCTACACTCCACACATACATTATACGTTCCCATTGCAGAGAATGTGTGAATATGATCATGTCTATATCCTGAGTATAAAAGCAATTTAACCTTTTGAATTATATATAATTGAATACGCTGTGTCCACATCAAATAAAAAAAATCCATCAAATGAATGCACTGGGCCGATCTGTGCTGAGCGAACATACAATTTGGAACGCGTTCCATTCATTCTGCATATTGAAAGAGCTACTTTTTAAAATAGCATTGAACCATCACATGAAGTCCTTAATATCACAAAGCTTGATTGTCCTCAATACAATGGGATAGTTGGATGGGGGCCTGGTTAAATTGTGAAGAAAGAAATCATGCCACAGATTCCTATATGCATGGTTATGCAGTGACAATCAACCCCAAGTATGTGTTAAATAATCCCATTCAGGAAAAAAATCCAGATTTTCATATTTTATCAAGGACCACATTAGCTGCCTGGGAAATCCTTCAGAATAAGGAAATCTTAGACCTTCACAATTTCCCTGATAAACGTTTACCCCTAAAAACATGCGCAGGAAAACATCGCCAACATCAATCCATGCATACCACCATGCTAGCCTAATTAATCGTAGCACTTCTGAAAATGGCTTCAAAATAGGTTTCTCAAAAGCCAGCATGTACTAAACGTTAACATAACACACAGCACAGAAAATATGATGCATGATACATAATATATAATACATAAAACATCATCAAATGTCACATATAAGTACAATAAGTGCTAAATGGGGGTAGGATAGTTAGATCAGGTATATTCTGAAGAGGTTGATTTTCGTAACCTAAGCAAGGATGGCAACTTGGCCTAAAATTCCATCTCAGGATCTTCTCTGGACTGCCCATACCCAGCGAAACTAGTGATGATCGTATTTACACCACTTAAAGGAAGTCTAAACATTTTTCCTCCGGGTCTTGTTCGGCAGACTGACCCCTTGACTAAACACAATAGCTTTGGTATTATGAAGTTCATTCATCTAAAAGTCACAGGACTGTCTGATCCGTAGAAACAGTACTTGCATTTATTTTATCTAAGTATTGATTTTGGTCAACAAAATTCAGCCATAACTCAGTCAAAATATTATATATGTGTGTGTGTGTGTATAGACAGAGAGAGAGAGAGATGAAAGTACTGTGCTGGCTGAAATGTATCAATAAAAAGTAGGACTTACAAGAAAGTGTGAATTGAATTTGGACTTTGGATGGGATCCAGCGGCAAGACCCAAACATTTTGTTGACATTTAGACAGAGCGTATCTCGCGTTACGGTACACATCACATCACAACACTGGGCTTTAATTATGAGTGGAGATGTATTGGCTGTGCTATCATCATCATCTCTACAGCCGAGTGAGCACAGCCAGAATCACACATACACACACACACACACACACATACACACGCAATCATTTTACCAAAAAAAAAAAAAAAAAGGCAATACGACAGAAGCAAGCTTGTCATCAAGGATATGCAGTCTGGCTATTAATTGTCTTACGGGAGCAGTTCATCACTTCTCTTTGGTTGTCAAGCCGTCTGCGGCGTATTATCACTGAAGAAACTCATTTCGGCTTTCCATGAAAAATCCCTATTCTTCGCTACTTTGCAGTCCTCCACCAGGACTTTAAATAGAGGAGAGAATAATGAACAAATTTTGTGCATACATGCACTCATGAATGCATAAATAACCTACTGTTATAACAAGTCAAATCAAAGATGTGCGATGCGAATGCATTCATTATGCGCAATAGAATGAACAGATTAAACCCAGTCTGCTGGATGTTCATATCACTTAGGACTGGGCCATATCTTCAGCATCTGGTTCTGAGGCAAAGATATACATGCTACATATATGTTAGGTCCTGTATTAGAACATATGTTATTTGCATGTATATGTTTCTTTGTCAATAGTTTTTAGTTGGAATTTGTAAGTGGACATCTATTTGCTTTTCCATTGACGCTTTAAAATAGGTACCGCTATATACAGGGGCGTAGGAAAGAGTTGGATATTGGGGGGGACATGAGTCATAATGACTCAGTTAGAGAAATTAATTTAAATACAACAGGGTTGTATGGGGGAGACGCAAGTAGTGGGCACAATATTCGGGGGGACGTGTCCTCCTTGACCCCCCAGTTCCTACGCCCCTGACTACATATTTATGCATTTTCTTTGTGTGAAATACACTGCACTGCAACTAGTTTTAACAATAATCCATGTAATGTAGTTCATTCCCTCCACATGATTTAATCCCTGTCTTAGAGCATCAGGAATAGAGCAGTCAAATGTTTAAGGACTGGAATGTAACGTTAGCGAATGGCAGCCTCTGCTGCTGCCTGGAAGCACGTGCCCCATCACTCCAGGAAATTTGACAGGGACACGACAAGGACTTGTATCCGTTTTGAAAGGAGACACCTGCGCCGTGTTCTGGGTTGTCTGTAATGAAGAGTCTCTGAAAGGAATTTAGAGTGGAGCTTTCGCTTTAAGAAGAGGAGACACACACACACACAGACACACACATAAACTCAGGTTGAAAAGTTGTAATAAGCCCGCATGTAATTGTGTGACCTGGAGATTCAGCCTTGACGCTCCACTGACTTCTGACAGACTCCAGAGCCTTGTGCTGTGTGATGGGGGTGTGGGGGCGCTTTGAGGGTGTTTGGGGGGTGCTTAGGTTGACATGTTCTTGGCATATACTATCCCCCCCTCAAGCCGGGCACCAAACGCTTAAGAGCAAAGAACCGACCAGAACCCTGTCTCATTTGATTCCGATTGTCTTTTGTCAAGCCGACCGCTGTAATTTAGCAGCTTGGATGCGCTTTAACAGGAGGGAGCTGTAGTCTGGGGAGCTCTGGAACTCCACTGCTCTGACCCCAACAAATGCTCGGAGCGAAGTACCCGGGGAGATAGGGAAGGGGGTGGGGGGTGGGGGGGCGGATGAAATTGGGCGATTTAGAAGTCAGAGCAGGCATCCGTCAACATGCCGCGCGGCTTCAGGCAGCGCTAACGTGGAGCCTGACATCTGGCACCATTAAAGCTATACCGTCCGGAGGTGCGCCCCATCATACGCGGTCGTGGTGCTAATGACCGCAACAACTCCCCCTTTCCGTCCTCTTTCTTGGTACAGCATCTCCCGTGTGGCATACGCGGTAGGTCACTGTTTGCGAGACTAACCTCTCCGAATCCTGCCGAACGCTTTTGGAGGGAGGAGGGGCAGGGTTTGAACAGATGCCAACGCTAAAGGTGCCGATCCGAAACGTTCACCTGGGATCGATGCTCCCGCCTGCAGCTGGAGCCTGTGAACGAGTCGCTCTCGCTAACACCCCCAACCCCCCTCTCTACGCAAGCCCTGTCACAGCTGCATCTCCACTGCAGATGCACTTTGGGGCCTGATTTCAAGCAAACGTAAACTCGCGATTGATTTTAATCACCATCACTGTTTTATTATTCTGCTCATCACAATGACTATGATTCCTTCAATTAAACAGAGATGTTACTGTAGAATAAAAAAAGTTAATTCAGGCCTTACATATTCTGCGGCACAATAACTGATAGTCTTATTAAAACTGCTGCTGTGCCACCATTGAGAAAATACAGGAGCTTTTTTTCTCTTTTGTTTTGAGAGCGCAACACAATGGATGATGTTTCAAATATTATCTGTACCTCCACAGCTGAATATATTAATATGAAGCTGGTACAACACACAACAAGCACAACCGGATTACCCAAGCACCCTTCCCTTGTAACATTATGGTTATATTCAGGCAACAGTCAGACTGTTGGAGAATTCTATTGGGCAAATTGTTATCGATTTAAATGTTATCCACAATATTGTGACTCACCGCATTCGCTGTTTGAGTGCATGCTTTAATCGTGCGCTTTTGTACACAGTGGGTGTATTGGCCTTAGAAGACCTTATGTAGTCTATGGGGGGAAAAACATGGCCACTGCAACCCTTGACCACTAGCTAAGTGACTAATTGGCCCCACCATTCCCAAGCCTTATAGAAAGTGGTGTGAACTGAGGTCAGCTTTATCCAGTCAGATCGAGGCTCATGGTCAAAACCAAGAGCAGGACCAACAAAGCGCATGAATTATCGACTGTCTGTCCATCGCCCCCTCCTCCTCCTCCAGCGAACGAAGCAATTTTGTTAACATTCTTTGGTTCCTCTGTGCGGAATTCTCAGTTTGTAGATTGGCTGGTTTTCTGGCAGGACTTGACAGAGCCAGGCGAGCGGTCACTGTGATGTCTACGGCCGCCCACCTTCATCGTAGAAAACATGACCGTGACTCCTGCCCCTCTATTATAGAGAGCGTACAGAGGAAATACAAATTAAAAGCGAGCAGGAAAATTGATTTTCTTACTTCCTAAGGTATAATCTGACCTTGTGTGTTGTAAAGTGTGTGTGTATGTGCGTACACAGTGGCATGGGCAGGTGTTGCCAAGCTGCCTGGTGGTGAGTGGAAGGAAAAAAAAACGAGAACCGAATGAAAATAACAGACCTATTGGCCATTTCATTTGGCCCTTTTTTAGTGAAGGAAGGAGGAGCAAAATTACAACTCGAAATAAGCAAAATGAGACAAACGATGTCACCTACATGAAATCTTTGTGCGTTCTACCAGTTCAACAGAGAATCAACGCTCAGAAACAAAAGAAGCCCAACTGAAAACTGCCTTTATCATGGCAGGTTGTGTTTTAGTAGGAAGCTGCACAAAGGCACTGGCTGTGTCCCAAAGTGCATACTTGTGTAATCGTTAGTACGGGTATCAAGTATGGAAGTTAACGGTCATCTGATCAAGTGTTCAAGTGTGTCCGAAACTCAAATATGCATCCGAGCAAGGCCACATAGAATTCACCAGAAGTTCTCTTCGCGTACTCGGGAGGACCAAAAACGCGAAGTATGCATCTGGGCACGCTATTCCTTCCCAGCGGTCATTGCGTTCTCAGAACTGACAGCGAAAAGAAGAATTTAACGTTTATAAATAAAACTATACCAACAACCGTTCACAAAAAAGGTTTTTTCTACAACTAGTCTATTCATGACAATAGATTTTCCTTAAAACAATGACAAAGCGGCACTTTAATTGATGCCGATTTAGAGTGAAATATAGCATAAATCAGACAACTTTCTGGTGAACTTTTTTTTAAGACTAACAGATTGTACCACCAGCTGTTTAGTATGATGAGGCTTGTCACACAAACACACTTCTGGCTGTTAATTATACAAAGCGATGTGTTTTTAAGGACAAATATTAATCTGCTGTAAATTTTTTACCCATTTCTCCCAGATGCAAGATTCATATCTTTGATATGTATGAGTTGTTGTTGCCTGTGATGATGTTGTTGTTGTTTGAAAATGACTCTTCGGTTAAATGCGGATTCGGTAGGCCAATTAGCACATCATAGACACGCCACATCCTTATCCGAGCTATCCTCGTTACGGCGGGCTGGTTATGAATATTCACAGCGGCGCGCTCATGCAGCCCTTCCGCACCTGAGCACACGGATACGAGTGCACATGTCCGCTTACTGCAACCTTCCTGCCCAACCAAGCCCGCATTGTAGATCTACTTATCACCTCATTGGGCCAGTTCTGCCTGACTGGTCTGTGTTATAGATGCGTGTGTCATGTAACTAGAGCAGTTCCCTGCAGCTAAATCTGTGTTGTAGATGTTGGGTCAGCTGACTAGAACAGATCTGTGCAGTCAAGTCTACACCTTAGACATGCATGCCAGTGCATACTTCCTCACCATCATTTGGGCAGCAGGACTCTAGTTTCAGTGTCTGCCTGGCCTTAGCACCTCCCACCCTCCCAACCACCAACCTTCTACCTCCACCACCCAGCCTCCCACCTCCTACCTCTACCCCCAACCTCCTACCTCCCCCACCCAACCTCCTACCTCCACCCCCAACCTCCCATCTCCTACCTCTACCCCCAACCTCCTACCTCCCCCACCCAACCTCCTACCTCCACCCCCAACCTCCCATCTCCTACCTCTACCCCCAACCTCCTACCTCCACCACCCAACCTCCAACCTCCTGCCTCCACCCCCCAACCTCCCACCTCCCACCTCTACCCCCAACCTCCTACCTCCACCCCCACCTCATACCTCCTGGCTGACTGAGCCAACAACACATTAGCAACTTCTTATCAGACTCCCGACCATTAATCTCAAAGACCCCCTTCTAAACCCCCCATGGGATTTTATAAAATCCGGTATTTAAAAGAAAGCAACAATCCAAATCCAGAAAACACACAGCGGCACTGCCTTTTTTGTAGTTATAAAAGACAGGCCTGTAGGGGAGAAACACATGAGCTACCTGGGCTTAGCTGTGCACGCTGCCAGATATCAAGGACATCTGGTGGCCTGGTACAAACAGAGCCCCAGGCCAAGCTCCATGCATCACACATTAATATTATATGATTAAATATAAATATAAATTAAATATAAATTACACTTGTGCTCCTTTCAGAGCTGGTGACACGGTCGCTGGTGCATTCTAACAGCGGCGATTCTGGACTATGCATACGCATCTCACATACTCAAAATATATTCATGTATATATCAGATCGAAATTACAGGGCGGTAGTAAAATTACCAGTATTGTAATACTGAACCGTATACAGATGTATAGATTTGACGTGAAATCAATAGTTATAAAATTATTGTTTTAAAGGGGAGGAAAAGTGTATACAAATGTAATGTATAATACAGTGTATTTATGTCAGATTAGGGTGTCTGGGTTTCATTAAAAATTTCCAGGATTGACCTTTGATCGGACAATGTGTTCCTCACAGACAAACATTATGCCGATAGATAGCCTAGCTGATTATTAATGAACCAGATGGTAAAAAGGCAGGTCTGAGTGGCAGGATTAAACTGAGTCGAGTGTAATATATAGAGTCTTGTCTAACCGACAGTCTAGTCCAGGGGTTCCCAAAGTGGGGATTGTGAGACATAGGTGGGGGGGGGGTCGCAAGATGATTTCCAGAATCCAAAATTAAACCGATACTGGACTTGTAGTGCTCCATGCATAGTGCCCACCCATCTCATGAGGCAAGTTTACTTTATTACTATAGAGAAGAATGCATTTATGGTTGTCAGGGTATTTTGTTATTTTGTGTTATCAAAGCGCCTGAATAGGCCTATAAGTGCATGTGTGCGCGAACATTTGTATGCCTCAATCACCTCCGGGGATATGTGGGGGTCGCGAGTCTCTGGCGCCGTTATTTTGGGGGTCATGGGCTGAAAATTTTGGGAACCCCTGGTCTAGTCAAATATATAGAGTCTGGTCCGGCAAAGATCCTGAGAGATATAATCTCTCCCATTTCCGTTGACTTCATTTCCTGCCTGCCTCCAACCTCCAGCACTGCACCTCCCACCGAACACCCTGCGTCCCATGCCAGTAGTACATCCACCCCCATCAGCGTGACATGTACCATTCACACAGCATTCCAGAGATGGCGGTAATTGCTTACACAGTCGCCTCTTTTGAAATAAAACCTTTTCCTGAGGCCTGATTACGCCATTTGCACTACAATGCCGCACATGTGGACGTGTTTTTTGATGTCATAAATGCGCGATGCATTCATGCTAATTTCTCGACTGCGTTTCCCCATTCCATCAAAGTACACTTGGCACACAAACATAAGAATTCTCTGAAAACAAAACTGTCAATTCCCAAGTAGCTCAACCAATCCCTGACAGGTGTATATAGAAATAATTATGGCGAGTAGAAGAATTTATGTCGTGGATACCTTAAAAATAGTTTACAAGGTATACTTAAGTTATTCGTCACATTAAACATTGATAACTTGAAAGCCAAAAAAAAATACATATCTGAGGAGTATGACTGTATATATGATTGAACTGAACAGTTTGGTATCGGCAGTTTGATTTGAGCCAGCTGAACGAATTTTCATTTTGTAGTGTGTTTTATTATGCAGTAGTATAGCATTTAAAAATATATAACTTATAGTGCATTATTTGCCTTTCGCAGCTGGGTAAAAAGTACTGTAGCATGTTTTGTTTATCTGTTAGTTGTGTAACTGGCTGTATGGTTAACCAGATGTATTTTTACCATTTAGTTTTTTCTGCTGTACCGTAACTACATGGTGTAAGTACAACTAAATGGTGGCCCCCAAAGGAATGTTCTGAACTGTGGTTTAGGTATACCGTTACACTCCTCTGTGTGCTTGCACGTGTGCATGTGTGCGTAACCATGACAAATGACCGACTATTTGCTTAGTGTCAACTTCACCTCACCGGCAAAGAGAATGGAGGCATACCCCATCGACACGGCTCAGTTAAATCAATGGAAAGGCATTTAATTTATCTTTTTCACCTGACAAGCAGTGTTCCAGGAAGTGAGACCGACCTCCAGTCTGGCACCGGCTAATGCAAACACAAAAACCGCCATGCCAGAGGGGGTCTAAATCACCACTAAATAATCTGATGGCAAAAAAATAATCACTGCCTAACCCTTAGTCTGAATAAATAAAGAGACTGAACAACAAGGTAGGGAGCTCATCCTAGCCCTGGGAGGAATGCTATTTTATCATTACCGGGCTTATAGGTGATAATACAAAATTTTATGGAAAACAGGTTGGGGGCTGAACTGTGTATTTAGCGGTCAGATAAGGGATTTATGTATTTATGTATGTGTTTATCTTTCTTTTGCATACTTCCAGTGTCTTTCTTCTGGGGTTTTTGTGGGTTTTTCATTCTGCATATGTATTTTACAGACATATGCATTGAAGGTCTGTTGCTAGACATTACTGAAGCTAGTTGCTGCTTTGGCACCATTTTGTTTAGAGCGACTAGAGGATCTTGGGAAGAAGCAGACTGTGGAAACTGCAGCAGGCATGAAGATCTCAGGGGACAAACCAGTCATTACCGTGTTACAATTTTCTCCCAGCCGAACAACAACAAAAAGAAAACCCTAATTTTACCGTTATTAAACAAATGACCTCGTTAAAGATTTCGCAATTCCGATTAAACCCTCTGACGAACTCGCATATAGGACTAACTAATGCTTACAGCGAGATGTGGTGAGACATCATATTCCTCCTCCACCCTATTTGTTTCTTATGTAGGTCTCTATGTTCGCATCTTACGGCTCCAGCACGTTCTTTTTTGTGCTCTGTTTATCTCATTTGCAAGCTTTGTATGCAGCATAGCAACATGCCAGGCTAGGCTGCTTTGTGTAGAGTAGTCCCTGGAATCCCTCATTAATTCTGCATATGAACAAACCCCCAGCTCCTACCCCCTCCCCCGAGTCCTTGACAAGCTCCCCTGACTCCAGATCAGCGCTGAAGCTCGACTCCCGTGGCTGGCCGGGCTAATTAACCAATCCCAGCGCCGCTTGCCTGCGTACCTGTGGTCTGGCTTTCTAAACAGCGGAGTATTCCGACCTACATTACTGCGATGACACATGAAAAAAGGGGACACCAGCGGGAAATGAATGGATGTCTTAGAATGTAGGTATCCGCTCCAAAGCCAATTAATCAAGTGACACTGGCATTTCTGTGACATTTCCCCATTTGCCAATCTACTAGTGGTTCGTTATTGTGATTTTTGTAATTTTTTTTTGGGTGTTAACATTTTCGAATCGTTTTGATTTGAAATCTTTCGTAATCTTGTCATTTCTGTTTCTCTACTCCTTATTCCCCTGGCTTTGGTCCGTCTTCCCTTCCACACGAAATAAGGCTCAGCCGTCCCGGTCCCGGACTGCGTGAACGCAGCTATATAGCTTTTTGCGATGGATCTGAAGGGAATCATCTCCTCACATGTTCCCATTAGAGAGGCTGGCATTTCCAATTTCGGGGGCCGACCGTGCTGTTTGGATAGCGTCTCTCAGGCCACTGATCGTCTCCTTCCCTTTGAAATGAACATCTTTTCACACCTTGTTATTCTCCGCATCGCCTTAGCTCTCACCTGACAGCCCAACAAGGTGTAAATACAGTTTATTTCATTAGAAATGGCACATCCATTGCTCCTCAGTGCACAAACTGTAATCAATTCGGCAGTTTGTATTCCATCTCACGAGCGCAATGACCCGACTCTGGGGATAGTTATTTATAAAGCCAAAGTAACGTCCGGTGGGCTCAGCATAAGAAGTGAAGCTGGAAGCATTGAGCTGTATGTAGCTATACATAGAAGGAAACAGTCTCTTACTTTGTCTAATCTTGAGTGACAAAACAATAAAAATCACCTCAACGTTGTTCGAATAGAGTTGTTCTCATATAGAGCTGTGTTGCCACACATTTGGAAATGTGCTTTCAGGTGAATGAGAGCTCTCTCACTCGGTGCCCTGCCTGTGATGAGTGGAGGGAATGGAGTTGAGGGAATAGGCAACGCTACCTGACTTGACCCTGGCCCATTTCATATCGTACAGGCAGCCCCTGCTCCTGAACTCTGCCTCAGGTGGGTGGAGATTGGACTCTGTAATAACTGTACGGAGGAACAGAGGAATCACTTTCACAACTCTGCGGTAGAGGTGATGGTATGCTTGGGATGCAAAGGGGAAGACATTTTGCATTTCATTAGATAGCACGTCACTATCAAATCCTGTCATCCTTGTAGCTTCATTAGCATGTGTAGCGTCCTATAGCATAGCACAAAAGTTCACTGCAAAGCCTTCTGTCTCACGGTCTTATCATGGTTACGCGTTTCGGTTTGTCCACCGGACTCGTCTTTTTCTCTGTGTCTTCCCCTGAAAGGCGTGGTGAAACAAGATGGATCCAGCGGTGTGTTTGCATACTAGCCTCTGGGGATGATTTACATGTGCCATTATAGTCAGAATGAGCTCCTCCATATGATTATATGACATTACATTACATTACTGTCATTTAGCTGACACTTTCTATCCAAAGTGACTTACAGTTGATTAGACTACCCAAGGGCCAATCTCCCCTGGGAGCAATGTGGGGTTAAGGGCCTTGCTCAGGGGCCCAACAGCATTGGTGTTCTTGCTGTGGCTGGACTGGGATTTGAACCGCCAACCTCAGGGATCCCAGTCATGTACCTTAGCCACTAGGATATAGGTTGCCCCACACATATTATATGTGCACACGACAGCTAGGCAGTCCTTAAAGGAGAGGCCTGTTCACTCCAAGTGTGACCTCTTTCTAGACCCACTCTTTTGTATTTGATTCTGGTGATATAACAATAAATCACTTTTTTAGAATAGATGTCTACCCTACTTTAATGCCCCAAAAAAACACATGCTGAGTTTTGTTACATTTTCTATAATGTCTTTGCATTATAGATGCTTTTCTTGGATGTTCTTTTTCAGTGTAATATATGATTTTTTTCACACTCAGTGGATTTAATCATTTTATATTATAGTCACGACTATGAAACAAAATTTCTAAATGTCAATATATACTAAATGTCAATAAAACTCATGCACTATCAAATATGAGAAAATGGGGAAAATGTATGAATTATGAAAGATTTTGTTTTGTAGGAAGATAATACTAGATATGAACTTACTGAAAAATGCAGTCATTTTTTCTTTCATGTCGTAATTTATGCAATCATGCATTTTATTATATTGCAGTTTTATTGCCTATTGTCTTATGGTCCAGCGACTTGGCAGGATGAATGAAGATGGACTATTAAGACATTTTCCAAAAGGTGCATTACCTATTGCAGAAGAAATCAGAAAGCAGGCAATGAAAAGTATATATCTTGGAGAAAGCTCAAACAGAGCAGAGCACATCTCTCAGTATTTCGATAATGTGCTGTTGGTTTCCATCCAGTCCCCAAAATTGCTGCCTGGAGTCTCTCCAAGACAGCAAACCGTGTGCCCGGCTGAAGACTGTGCCCAGAAGGAAAACAAAGAGGAAGTGAACTGAGTGGGAGATTCATTTCTGCGGAGAATGGAAGAATATATATCACGTCCTTCTCCGCACCACCGAACCTTCACAACGCTGCGCGTTGCATGTTATGACATCGATGTGCTGTGTCTAGAAAAGACATCCTCCCGAACACTCTGTATTTTGAATCGAATGACAATAGTTCGACATTCTTAGTGTGAAGATGGAGAACAGAGTGAGCTGTTCTTCTCACAGTTGCTTCTCTTGGACAAGGTTAACCCACCACAGAGAACCCACTACAGAGACCCAGAGACAGTGACCAGCATAGCATTATGGGTACTACCATTCTGGAGAGGGGCCTGTGATCCGTAACTACCCAGGTATCCTGTGGAGACACTGGGAATTGAAGTCCAGCCCTTGTACTTCTCTCCAGTGAGCAACCTCTGAAACACCAAAAAAGATGATAGACCCGCTTGAGAACAAATCAGACTCAAGCACTTCTACAGTGGTAACTGAGGGGTTGAATGCACTGCCTGAAAAGGTGGCACACTGTTGCTCAAAAGCCTATATGTATTCATGGTAATAAGGCCACTGACAAGATAACTGGCTCCCAAGCTAAATGCTAGCTAGAGAGTACAAATCAGACACAAATAGTCATGGAAACTGAGGGGGTAGGAGTGCTGTCTGAGATGATAACTGTATGCATAATGTTACATCAAATCCCATATGTATTAATGGTAGTAAGCCTAATAAGTAATATATTGTCTAAAAAGGTGGGCATACTGTAACTCCAAAGCCCATATGTATTAATGGTAATAAGGCTAATAGGTGAGTATACTGTCTGAGGAAGTGGGCATACTGTAACTCCAAACCCCATATGTATTAATGGTAAAAAGGCTAATAGGTGAGTATACTGTTTGAGGAAGTGGGCATACTGTAGCTCCAAAGCCTGTATGTATGAATGGAAATAAGGCTAATAGGTGGGTATCCTGCTTGAGGAGGTGGGCATACTGTAACTCCAAACCCCATATGTATTAATGGTAAAAAGGCTAATAGGTGGGTATACTGTCTGAGGAAGTGGGCATACTGTAACTCCAAAGCCTGTATGTATTAATGGTAATAAGGTCACTAATTGAGAATACTGATAAATGTTTAAGTGGGTATATTCCATTTGCTTGAATATAATCTCTACTATACCACTGCCAATGGTTGTACCAGTGACTGCATTGGCTGTGGAGAGAAATCTATTTTTGTTTCATTCAAACAAGTAAATGACTAAAAACTAAGTGCATTTCCACTCACATGGGGTTCATGAATGCTCATCTCAGCCATCACCACCTTGCACAGTCATCAAGGGTCTCATACAAAGTTATTTCAGTGCTGTAAGTCCCTCAGAACGCCTTATCGCATGTGTATTTCAGCACAGAACATTTCAGTTTACGCTTCTGTACCTAAACAATGAAATTGTTTGCCCAAAGAGATACCTTGAGCATAAAGACATCATTACCCAAAAGGTGATTTTTTTTTTTTTCAGCCACACAGCCATTCAGTTTTGGCTTGCTATTGATCCATGGTCTGTAATTGTTTTGCTCAATATGAGATGCTACTGTAATGCCCTTTCACAGCTGTCAGGTAATCTTAATAATGTAGGAAGTGGGGAAATGCGATTAATTATTAATGGGCTTGTCTGAAGACATTTTGCTGGATGCAAGTCTTTTATGGGATGGTGACCGTAGTCCCAGAATGTCATAAATCATCCTAGTTTGTGCTGCATGTGTCCTAGCAAGTGTACCGACGGATGATAAGATGTAACAAGCACAGATGATGTCATATGAGACATACACAGCATTTCGCCATTAAGACTTTCTCCTCTTCCTGCTCGGACTCTTAATCAATCAAAATTGCATGATCAGGCATGGGCATAACAATAACCAGACACGGCTCTGGGATTCATCGCATTACTTTATGGTCATTTAGCCATTTAGCTTTAGTCCAGAACGACTTACAAATTGGGAGACCGTAAGTGCCTCCACCTGATTAATGTGAGCAATAGCGCCAGACCATGGCTAACCGCGTTTCCAAGCCAGCAAGTACATATGCAGCATCGCTAAAAGTGCCAATACAAGTTGGCTTTGCTGCTAAAAAGCTATAGTACAGATCATTAATACAAACTGATGAATAGAAACAATACATCTCATAATAAGCAAACATACAAAGAAAAACATAGAATGCTAGGATATTGGTATCAGGGTTATCAACCGCTGCCTTTATCATGGCTGCCATCTTAATTGGTTTTTCATGGAATCCATGTCAACAAGGTCTTCTTAGATTCAAGTGTTCTCCATATGATGGGAACAGTGTGCTTTTAATGTTAGCAAACTGAAGCTCTACCCTTTGTGAATAAACTAAGTAAGCTCTATGCCAGTCCCAGAATTCCTGGAATCCTGCCAGGTATCAGATTGCTGTAAGAGTCATTATTAAGTCATTATTACATTCACTTAGCTCTGAACATGTGTGCGGTACCTTTTTTTGGCGCCTTGCTTTGTCCCCCAAACTGAAATTGTCAGAGCATTGCCCCACAAAACTAAACGAAGAAATGCAGCTGGGTTGTGAAACCCCTTCCAGTGCACTTATCTACTAGACAGCGTCGATTTCTTATGCTTCGGGTTGCCTAGTGCTAGAGCTGCACAACTAAGCATGGAATATTTTGTGCTAATATTAGCCCGTAGCCTGTGAACACCTGGTGGTAAATCAGTAAGTACACTGACCTACTTTAAAGGAAAACCACAACATTCCTGGTTACAGCTGGAAAAAATGAACGTCCTGGACTTGAACCTGCAACCACATAACCCAAGACCACTTTCATGCCAACTACCCTCACAAGAAAAAGTCACTGAATGACCCAAGCAACGAGAGAAAAGGCTTAGTTAGATAACCCAGGTTGTTTTTTTTTTCTTGCCTCACAGAATCAATGCCTTAAATATGCTGTTCTAAAATAAGTTTTATTTCCCCACAAAAAGTTTCATTCATTTATTTATTTATATATCAACATGTTCAATTGTTTATTTATCTTTAAATTGCTGAGAGACGGTTTGAAGCAGTTCTCTGTAATGGCTGCCTGTACCTGCCCCGTTCCTCATTCGCTGATCTCAGTCCTCAAAGGGCCTCATTAGCTTGGGGTTCCCACCAGGCTTATGGCGCTCTCTCTCCCCTCTCTCCCCTGCAAGACCCTTGTGTGGGTAATGACCCATTATTCGCAAACGCGGGTGCAGTGATGTCAGTCCAAGGGGCTAGCGGGGATTCTGGGAGGTCACGGCCCCCATGCTGCCGACAGGAACCATCTTACGCGGTGCACCCCACTTAATTGTTCGACGCTCACAGTGTGTCCTTCGACGAGCACTACCGTTTCACGCAATGCGTAACTCTGCGAGCCCTCTGTAATATGGACACGCTATGACTTTGGGTTCTGAGTGAACTGATGAATGTAAATGTCAAAAGTGTCAGTCTTTGATTCTTATTGGGATTTGGGTGGTGGTGGTGGTGCGGATGGGGGGCGGGGTGAGGGGGTGCGACATTATTTGAAGTATTTTGATTTTTTCGCTCGGCCTGCAAAAACAATTACCCACCTTCGCCATTCCACTGGCGCCCCAAACAAACAGCGGCCATTCAATCTCAGAACCGTTCAGAGTTCAAAATGGATTTCATTTCACGTTGTCATTTTGTCAAGGAACGGAGTAGACATCAATGTAAAGACCAAACTGAGAAAATTGGTCTCAAATCCTGCATACATTTTTTTTAAGTTATTGTTGTTCTTCAAGCTTTTCAAATTGAAATGTGTTCCAAGTTTTCAGCCTCAGACACTATATCAAATTTGACAGTCTGGTACTTTATTTGTGTGCGACTGGAGACAGATAATAGATAATTTAAGATGGATAGAAATGTATATGTGTTTACTGCTAAGTCTTGCAGAGACGACCAGAGGCAGCTGACACTGTGGGCTTTATGGAGTGTGGCTAAAACATTTGGGTCCTTAATGTCTGTGTAAAATTGTCAGAGAATGAGCTGAATAACAGTGAAGAGTGTTTATCTTCTGATCTATCAACCCCTGATAGACATGCCAGATATGTTCTTCCTCTATATAATAACCCAATATAAATTAAAAAAAAATCTAATTGTAAATAAAATTTCTTAAACTACTATTACTACCATGATTATTACTACTACCACTACTACTAGTACTACTACTACTAATACTAATAATAATAGCTTGCTTTACAATTCCAAAAGGCATGTAAATAAATTTGTGGAACCTTATTTTCCAGTGCTGTTGAGTTCTGACAGCAACACAATGAAAATAAACAGCGAATTATATAATATATATTCAGAGAAATTAGCCCAAATCATCCCCGCATTCATAACTCATTGGTCTGTAATTGCTATAGATACAGGACACAATAGTACATAGATTGAGTAATTACGCTGCATTTTTGTGATGAATAACTCTATCCAGTCATTGCCTCTAATGGTATTTTAATTGGAACATTAATATTTAATTTTCGCTCATTGTTAGAGGAAAATCGTAGTCTCAACAGCCTATCTGCGGTTCCTGATAAGTTTCTTTTCACCTTTCAGTGCAATTTCGATTTCAGCGCTTGTCCAAATGTTGGAAAAAAACAAGTAATGCGGCAAAGGTGGAATGCAGTAGTTTCGGAGTACCGCGCATTAAAGTGTGCCATAGCATCTTGTCTTCTTGTGTTAGTTTGCTTGATTTTGATGTAAATCCCTGGGCCCTGGTATTTTTCTTCAAATTATAAATAAATACACCTGCTATCCTTTAAACGCTAATATAGCTTTACAGTAATTCTGGTGATATTGTCACACTGTTTTATTTAAATGAAAACTTGGCCTTGTTTGTGTTTGCGAATGGACATTTCAATCAACACCTTTCTTGACTGAACTGTCGTTGACCTTTGAGTAAATACAGTCGATTTAATTAAAGCCAAAGTCAAATGTGGATATATGAGATCGTATAAATGGAGCTCTACCTCCAATCTCACATTTGTGTTGTTAGCGCTCACTTTAAGAGTCCCCGAGTCTCCTCAAAGTTGTACATCGAACTGTGACCCGTTTCAATTTTTTACAGCAATTGTGCATCCCTCTCTTGTGCAACGAACATATAAACTGCACAGACAATAAAGACCCATTTTCAAAAACCTTTTATTTCTGTTTCTCACCATCATTACTTTCTTTAGATGTTTATGGACGTAACCGGTGGTGGTGTTGTGTTCAATGAGTCATGCAGCTTTTCTGACAGATTGTGTAAACCTAATGGTACCAAATTTTCCTCTCTCCCTTTTCGGAGACAGTTTTATAGAGGTTCCCGAAATGGCCCCAAATGAGCGGCTTGTACCTTGAATCGTGAATTACATTTCTTAATTACAGCAAAACATAATTACATGAGTTGATAATAACGAAAAATAAATGGTATGGTGTTGGACATGTTCCTGATATCCTGGCACTGTTTGTAAATTACCGTTGTAGCTTGACCAAAAACATGACCATGTTAGCAGTAAATATGTGGATATTTTTACATTTTGATTTGGTCTGTGAGTCACAACATCTCGTACGTGACTCACGAGCAGTCTGAACAGCCAAGGATGTAAGTTAATGCTTCTCCTCCTCAAACTCTCTCTCAATTTTATATTTAGGCCTCATTAAAAGCATGTACGAGATGACTGACTAATCGTTCCTCAAATTATACATGGCAGTCAAGTTAAACTGTGCAATGACATAGCTAGTTATCTATTAGAAGCTCTTTCATGTATATCATGTTTTACTACAGGAGTTACTGAGGCGTATTCACCCCTAGGTTACTGTGTCTTTGCAAACAGTGTGCTGCCTTGCTAGAGAGGAATATGAAAAATGAACTGAGGAAGATAAAACATAGAGATTTGGCAAGAATTTAATTCAGGTCTCCCACTGGCGTCCTGTAGCATTACCATTGCTTTATGGATCTGTTCCTGCTAGCCATGTGGCTTTGTGATAGCAAGCGCGACATGCGCTTATTATCTTAGCGCTGGAGTGGCAAATTATGGTTTCAGAGTTACTGCAGCTGTTATAGATTTTATATACCCGGTCCTTCTCTATCAGGACCAGTGGTGTGGACTTGTGTGGTGTGATCGTGTGGTTTGTACAATGAAAAAATGAAAGACTGAGTTCATGAAATGCACAAAAAAGAGGAAATGCTACATGAAGATATACATATATATATATATATTCAGTAGTATAAAACTCTCAGACAACGATATAGAATTTAAGAGCAGTTTATTGATAAGAGATAGAAAGGAATGAACTTGGGCTTGGAGTCAAAAGGGGGAGGAGTCGTCGCGTCCTCGTGAGAGGGAACCCCCTGCCTTTTGGCTGAAAGAAATAGGGAGAATAGTTAGGATTATGAAGGTGGAGATGGGGAGGCGGTGGGATGCCGGAGATGCGAAGCACGATGGGTAACAGGTACGTGTGTTTATATACCTGTAGCAACCGGAAGGGGAGTGATAGGTGAAGGGGTTGTCTGAGAGTTTCTCTCCCGAATCTCTGTTTTACCAAACAACAATATATACACACACACACACACACACACACACACACACACACACACACACACACACACACACACACACACACACACACACACACACTTCAGACCATTATGTCCTGTCTGTTGTCAGTTCTGTTTCAATGCAGGATGCATCTATTCCAATGTGTGGCATGATCAGACTTTGTAAGGTTATTTGTTGTGGATTCTCAAAGTGGAGATTAAGATACAATCTCGGTCGCCTTATTTGAGCCGTATTTCCACTCCTTCTGTGTTATTCACTCATCATAATAGCTTTTTAAAAGGGGGGCGGAGGCCTTTTTAAACCAGGGATTTTCCCTAGATATGCACCCTGTGGTCACCATGAAAGGAAAGCTCCAATCGCGCAATGGGGAAATTCTCCTGTGTGCCTCACCGCACTGCGCTATTGACAAACGGACAAACATTCTCAAAGCACCGTTCGATTCAGAGAACAGATGACATTGTTAAACCCACACTGTGTGTGTTCAGAATTTTAACCCCGGTCTTTAAAAGAGATCCCAGCATGGGTCTTAGATTGTTATTTTGGTGGGGGGTGGGGAAGGGGGTGTGTTGTCTACCTGCTGACTGATTCACAAATCACACATTCCAGGAAAGCTCTTTGCAGGTTCAGGAAAGATCAAAGAATACTCAATTATAGGAATGTAATGGAACCGAATACAGCTCTTTCATCTGCCAGGTTATCAATCAAAAGCATACAATAAGAAAAAAGAAAAAAAAACTCAGGCTTCTTAAAGCAAGTATTGATTTTAATGTATATGCCTGCAAATTGTTTGATATAATGCCCTCTCTGAAGTTCTCTGATTTTCTGGTACTGGGGAAAGGATTCTGTTCTTACATCAAGCACAAGGCATAAGACATAGTCTGTTTTCTGCCCCATTATTCTAAGTCATATAAACAGAGCAGGCACTCTCTTATAAAAACATCCACTAAACTAGACGTCTGCTGTGATGTTGGAGCAAAAATCAGTAGGTGATTTGTTCATTTTAACAAGGGGGATGGCCCAATGGGAACACCCCCCTGCCCCTACTCCACCGACCAATACGCACACATGTAAATGGGGATGGTAGGTTAACAAGGGGATGCATTTTGGTCATTTTGCTAACAAGGGGATGGCACCCCCCTTCATCCCCCTCCAAATCGCCTACTGACTGCAAAGTGCCATCAGTCTGTTACTCTTAGAACAGCAATACTGCCATGGAGTGGAGTCCTGTCTTTTTTATGTTTCTTAATATATTCCAAAACAAGGATTATTCTATATAGTTTGTAGAGTGGAACAGCTATCAGACACATAAATATACATGAATTGATCCTAGATCCTGTTGACAAAATACATAAAACATAACCATGTGATATAGCTATAGAGTTCAGATTTTCTCTCACCATACTCCATCATTTTAGATATTACTGAATTCCGATATTCCGATATAAGGAAAGTCCCGGTTGTGGGGATATGTAAAATGAGGCCTGAGTTGTTCTGTAATCAATCATCCGATCATTGGTGGGAATGCTGTCCGCTAACGGTTTCAATACAGTACTGAGTACCACAGCTCCTTCCCAACTATAAACCGTATACATTTAACAAATGGACTTCCAAAGTATATGATCCTTTGAGAAATAGCATAATTTCTTCAGAGACATCCAGCACAGAATGTTTTGACCCATAAACAATTATTGTCTTTCTTTAGGGAAAATGAATAGTGCATAAATTATGAAACAAAAACAACATAAAATAAATGATTGCTGTGTGTGTGTGTGTTTTTTTCTCTTTTCTTTGTTTTTGGGTCTAATTTTGTACCAGATGGATTAAGGGTGAAAGTGGTGAACCCCATAGGCTCAAATTGTCCAGTTCAGTGACTGTGTTGAAGATTTATGGTTTAATGAACCATCGATGAACCGGTTAGAGTCGATCAAGCCCTCCGGAGTGGCATCCCATCCTGCCCCCTGTTTCTTCCCACCCTCTTCGTCCCAAACCTTGAGCACGCTCGACGCTAGCGTCTCCTCTGGCAGGCCCTCTGGAACCCAGCAGCAATCTCTTGTGAGCCCGCTAATTAGCCATGAATGACCTGTAATTAAACACGCCTTATCCCCTCTCTCGTTTTCAGGAGCCTCGATGTGGAAGTACGACACGGCATGGTTCTGAGGACGGGAGGGATTTTAAAGTAGGCCACACTTCACCGCGCTTATTGTATTCTCCAGGACATCTGTTTCCCGACCGCTCCAACACCGACCAGGTATGGAACTCATGCTGTAGTCTTTTTTGATCCTCCACCTTCCTCATTTGTGCCTTAATTACAGGAAGGCAGATGTGGAAAGAAATGTTTGATGGGACCGTCCCCAGAGCGGAGACAGAGACGAATGCCCGTGCGCCAGCGCAAAGGGGAGGGGCTAGCGCAGCGGTCTGCTCATTGATCACAGTCTAAACGGCTTTCCAGTCTGCGTTGTTGGGGCAGAACACTGAATATGATTATCTGTGTTCTTATGGGTAATAAGCGGTTAAATCAACAGTGTTAAATCAACTTTGATGGAGTGTATGTGATCTCTTTCGACACTCTGTTAAGAGCTGAATCGAGCATTTATTTTTATTAGTTAGTCCTTATTCTTACTCTACTTATCATTATTGTTATTATTCATAGAGGTAGCAATATATTAGTAGTGTCATAGTTTTCATAGAAGAAATTCTTGTCATTTTTCAGTCATCTTTCTTCACTGTGAATTTTTGGTTGATGGCATTTCAGTTTGATTTTTTTGAGGTCACTTTCAGGATGGGACCTCAAAAAAACGACGGAAGCATTGTGGTAAACGTGGAGTTATGAGAGTCGGGAAAGGCAGGTCTTTAAGTAAGGATATGCAACAATAAGGGACAATGAAGTGTTTATACTGGTTTATACTTGTGTCATTTTCGGGGAAAGAGAACGGATTGAGACTTTGAAGCGAAATAATGTTAAAGCAGACAGAGACTCGCCAACAAAGGGACAAAAGAAGCGACGAACAGAGAATGACTTAGCAACAGAAGAGAGGGAAGAACTGATAGAGACTTAGCAACGGAGGAACAAAAGCAGGAAGGACAGATGGAGACGTAGCAACAGGAGAGCAGGAGAGAGGAACGAACAGATAGAGAGACTTACAAGTATAAAAAAAAACAGGATTGAGGAACAAACAGATAGAGACATAGCAGCTGAAGAAGAGGGAGAGAGTGACATAGAAACAGAAATTGGGTAACAGAAAAAGAACAGATTCTTACCAACTGAAGAGGATGAAAGACAAGGGGAGGTAGACCAACTATGAGGGAAAGAACGTACCTAAATGAGAGCAGATTCTGACTAGCTGATTGGCTTTCCCTGTTCTATCTCAAAGTGAATCTTCTAAGGTACATTTAAGTGGTAACAGAGAACTAGGCTATGTAGGGAAATGCTAAAAGGCTGTATCAGCTAACAAAATGACCGTATTCTCACCTTTCGCCTTTGCTATCCTTCTCTTACAAAACCGCTTTCCTCACATATTTGTTAACTGCTTTTCCCGTCTACTTGTGGTGTCAGACAGATATTTTTCAGCCAGAGCAGGAAAAAGCCTACGAGCTGAAAATGTCTTTGGGTTGTCAAGCACGTCGCTCTGACCTTCTTAAACGGCGGGTTGTAAATGTCACTGTTGTGAGGCTTTCAGACTGAAAGGTGGGCTAACCCTCGCCCCGACGAGGTGGGGGGAGGGGTGGTTGGGAGGGTGGTGATCGGCACGTCAGAACTTGCAGACGGGTCACGGGTCTGTCACTTACTTAACAAGCCCTTGCCTTCATTAAAGCGCCAGACATGCGACAGTCGAACCCGGCGCGGGGATAACAGGTGGACCTGACATCGAGGTAGCCGACGCACCTGCCTGCCAGCGCGCGAACCTCGCCGGAAACGTGCAGCTCGCGCTCCCCAGAGATCTGCCGAGGGTCTGCAAACAAACAGATGTTCGCGACAGAGTACATTAGAACCTGCGTTTCGTCTCACTCCAGCTGAACAGGCGGGCTTACGGGAGTCGAGAGCGGCTCTCTGCAGAGTGGCATAACAAATCATTTTTCAGTAATACATGTCTGGGAAATTCGGACAACACAAAGCTCAGGATTTTTATTGACGCTAATGGAAAGGCATAATTAAATGATTAAAGTGACATCTGCCATCTTAATTTCTTTTCATTTGGAAAGATCTCTCTACTGAGCCAGCAGTGGATTTTGCACTGTAATGAAGTCTGGAAGGGAAATTATAAGGCTGAGATAGGGAGACAGTGTCATCGCAGAGAATGTAATAACGGTAATGAATATTGATTTAGGATTGCGAGTCGAAAATACACTCCCCTCCCAAAACTATTGGGACACATGTAGTTCAGTACAAAACATGCTTTTATCGCAAAATGTAATATCTCGTGAGGCTCTCCACCAGTTTCTGACAAAAGTGGGGTAGCTATCCAGTCCTTTAATGCGGGAGTGAGTTTGTTGATTGAAGACACCTGTTTTGTATGTATCCTAGTTCTGTGTTTCGGTTCATCGCAGAGGTGCATGTTCGGGTTCAGATGTGGGTTTTGTACTGGCCAATCAAGGTCAACACATTGTTGTCATGAAGGCATGCATGTGCAGTTTGCGCTTTGTGACATGGTTCGTTATCACATTGGAACATGTAGAGGCCTGTTCCACAGGGCCGCAACAGTGTAGGATAGACAGAATTGTCAAGAACATCGAGACGGGATGGCATTAATGGTTACTGGCACTACGGCCTGCATTCAAATGTCTTTCCAACTGAGACACCCCCATGCCACCACACCACCACCACCTCCAAACTGCACTGTTAGGACTACTCTGGTAGTTCTCATTTTTCACCACTGTTCGTTTTAAAGAGTGTGTGCAGCCGTTCCCCGACATACATCCGAGTTCCCTTCTGACCGACCGGTTGTGTCTCGAAGTGGACGTAAGTCGGACGTACGTTAGCGTGGTAACTGAGAGCGAGTACTGAGAGAGATGCTGTGACGCACACAATGCCGGGATATCGTCTGACGGTCGTATCGTACGCACGCAGCTGTTAGCACTGGCGGACATATGACCAAGGCAGGACAAATATAGTTACATATTTTCTTCTTTAATTTATATGTACGGCTGGTCGTAAGCTTCATAGGTCATAAGTTGGGCAGATGCTGTATTGTGGTTCATCTCTCCACAGTACAGCTCTCCATTGACCGGGTTCTTGTTTGCTCTACAAAAAGCCGATTTTCTATTCGGATTTTGATTTTCTTATCAATTGCTTGTGTGCTACTACTAACCCATGGGTGTGTATGTCATGCAGCTCTCTATTGGTTGTGGAAGCAGTGATGGGTGTTGCTGTGACATTTAGTTATTATAAGGAGATGGCAAGAAGAGCTAACCCATATACTCAATGCCCATCATCCTCATTCAAAAAGAATTTTTTGTTCTACCTCCTCTTTTCTTGGCTGCTGTATTATTTTCAGTCCTCCATTTCTCCAGGACATTGCACACGGAGTTGATTTTGGAATGTTCGGTCACACTGCAACGGCACGTCCTGAAAGTCACCCGAAACGGCTCCCGGCAATCACCCCTCCCTGAAAGTCAATTAGGTCACCACCTCGCGGCATTTTCCACCGTCTTAATTTGGAATACTCCCCAATTAACCTACCAGTCCCCTTTAAAGTCAAACTATTTTGCATATTTTCCGGAAAGTTCGTTACATCTGCAATTAGAGGGGTGACCCGACACTTCTGGTCAGGTTGCTTGTGTAGCTCCCATTCATGTCGAAGTGCCTTGCAGTGAAGAGAGGGTAGAGGGACAGCTCGCCCCACAACCGATGATGAGGACTGACCATCATTCGGCAAAGTCCGACAACCATTTTGAAGCAGGGAGCTTGACACACGTCAACTGAGGTGGAGAGGGAGGGGCTTATTGCCAATAGAAACTATTGCTTTACATTCCACTGAAAACATACCCTATGCAAATAAGGGGTTGTTATGAACAAGAGCAATCGAGACACACTTGATATTAGTGGCACCACATGCTAAGCTGTTAATTGAGCGAAACGGTGCTAAATGTTATGTGCCACGTGAACGCCCCTTTCATTGCGATGAGGAAGGGGGAAAAAAAATTGTTGTCCTCGGTCTCTTACTTGAGCAGGCAGTAATTAAAAGGAAAATAAGGTAAGACTTCAAGCTGGCAGGCTAATTGAAATGCTAAGCCCTTCCTAAAACAATGAGCAATTAAAAACGAGCCCCGTGAACGTATGGAAAAGTATTTGGTGTTTATAAATATCACAATGAAATATGAAATCCGTGGCAAATCCCGGCAATAATAATAAAACTGAAAATTGATGAATAGAAAAGAGGCATTAATCTGCTTTTTTCTCTCTTTACTGTCCAGAAAACTCAGGGAGACTCGGGGAGGGAATTAACTTTTTGGTGTCTTTTTTTTTTTGTTTGAAAAAGCTGGAGTGTGTCCACTTTCAGGCTCGCGAGGGATACAGAATCCCTAAGTAACATTTGTGGTGTGTGTTAAGAGGATTCAAGCTTCTGATTTAATATTCTGTTGAAGAATCTCTTCCATCGCATCTTGAGGATGTTTGTAGGGGACAAAGCAGACTGAAGCCGTATACTGTCTGGATTAGGAGCGCAGGCGAAGCTTTAAAGAAATAGACTGAGTGCTTGGGGGCCGGGGTGATGAAGTGCAGGCTCAGTGCGGCATCGTTCTTCCACAGAGAGGGGGTGGGATGGGGTGAAAGGTTTGGACACTGCACTAGCCCAAAGGGGGTGGGGGGGTCACTTGTCACTGAGCATTCAAATGGCAGTATGAATGAGAACTGGTCCCCCGCTTGATACCCAGTAGTACTGCAGTAGTATAGTAATACAGCAGTATTTTCCATCCAGTTTCTGTGAGGGTGCTTGCGTGTGTGTAAGTTTGTGCGAGTGTCTGTTTTTGTGTGTGTGCACATGCGCGTGAGTGAGTGTGTGTAATGCATGCATATGTGCACTGTGTATATATTTGCGTGTACACATCCATGTGAGAGTTCGTGTTCTGTGTGTGTACGCACTTGTCCTGAGATTATGTGTGTGCGCACATGTACGCCGATGTTTGCGCGCAAACAGAGTGTACTCTGTGCATGTACGCGTTTGTGTCCATAGTTGATTGGCGTTCATTATGCACGAGGCGTGTGTTGTATATATTTGGCACATGCATTAGATGAAATAATATGCGTGTTCTTGCATTCAGCTGTGCACAGTAGCATTGAATACTTAGTATGAAGAAATGAAAATAATGTCAGCATGAAATATGAGATGTATTCGCTCAATGTTCTGAATCAGAAAACACTCAAAGATATTTAAAATGCTCAAAGATATTTAACTCTGTAGACATTTCTATAAAATCGGTGCAGATTGGGTATTAACGATTAAGTGGATATTACCTATGGGGAATTATCAATTCCATATTCTGAATTAATGTATCTATTTCAAGCAACATTGTCTTTTATATTGTATTATGATAACAATTTTTGAGGAGCTTGGTAACATATACAGCTAAGAAAATCACTAGTTATGACTGTTGTTCCTGAATGTAGAACGCAAATATAGAGACAGATCATTACCTTGATTTATTAGCTAACGATTCCTGCATAGAATCATGTTTCTTTTATTTATCCTTCATTTTAATGGGAGCATCCCTTTACGGCAAATATCTCCTTTGTAAAGGTGTCCAGATCAAATAACAATACATACATTTTAACAATAAAAATGCATACATAGACAATCATAATGATAAAAAAAAACAGACTTTCAAATCATGGCGTTATCATTCTGAGTGAAATGCCATTTTATTTATATATATATAACTCAATATGTAAGTGACATAACTGACATCAACCATTTCTGGTATGTCAGTTTTTTAATTAACAGAGAATAAAAGTATACAACTTTATCATGTAAAACATGTGCTAGGTGTCTGGTATCTCCTGCACCGTAGACTTACGCTCTATGTATGTAAGCTAAATTTATCTGGAACAAAACCCTGCTCTTTGCTTTCGCCCATCGTCGCCGCTAAAAGAAACAGCCGTCAGCCGAAAAGTCAATGGCGGGTGACAGTCTAGATCCATCTCCGGCCAGGATTTCCATCAAAGCTGTTTCCCAGCCTGTTTTATCAAACCTTTCGTCTATCCGCGTCGAGTGGAGTCGAGCTGTCAGGACCTTTGACGGCTTTTGGCTTAGGTCGGCCCACCCGGTGGCGCTGTTCTCCCGGGCCTGACCCGGACCTGTCGTTATGCAAGTTTCCCATTGTTTTGGAGCAGAAGCACTCGAGCTTTATTTATGTAATAGCCCTGCCTGCTTGCGCATGCTACAAGTGGCCCGCTTCTGGGAGAGTTTTGATTTTACTGGCAAACCTCCACGCCATGGAGAGGGCTGTTGTCATTTTAGCTGGTGCATCCTGCATTCGGCTCAAAGGCAGGCAGCGCTTCAAAGTGAATGTGAGTGGGGGCATTAAGAGGCAGCGTGCAGCCCGCAGTCTGAAATGGGCCATTTCAATAGACCTGTAGATGGGCCCGGCAATCTCACAGTGAAGAGGCACATTTGGAAGTGTCTGGATTCAATGATTAATCTAGCAGCGCACATTTTTTTTGTTGAGTTGACTCATCGAGACTCATTGAGACACAGGATGCAGCCGGTGAAGGATGCAGATGGAAACGGTAATGCAAATGTCTGTTCCTCTCTGCAATGTGGAATGAGACCATATAGTACACACAGCAATGAGTGATGTCATAATGCACTGTTGTGTATGTGGATGCAGAGGTCTGTGATGTCACAATTTCCACTTCCAAAGGAATCAATGATGTCATAAAGTATGTGCACATATGTGATGTAACAATTTACTTTTACACAGAAATCCGTAAAGTCAAAATGTATACATGCACAAACAGGTCTGTGATTGCATTGCACACATGGAAGAATCAGTGTTGTCATAATTTATAATGCAGATACTAATCCATGATGCAATACCACTCAGTTCTGTCAGTGATGTAAGATATTCTCTTATGGACCATATACTTAGCAGTGGTACCCCATTAATACATATTTTTATCATGGCTGTGACATCACATAAATGATACTTGAGTTATGTGATGTGGCATAAAAATAAAATGTTGCGAAGTCGTGCGATTCCCTCATGTACCTGTCATCAGTTGTCCTCCATGTCACATCAGCTGTCAATGGAGAGACAGGAGGATGGGTAGAACAGAGGAGAGCCAATGCCAGCAGGTGACTTATAAAATGGGTGGGGGCTAGAAAAGGGGTTCTCATGAAAGCAAAATAAAAACAGACAGACATATAGACAAGCAGGATGAGAGGGACGGACAGGCCGAGGCAGGGTGCCGCAAGCTGACAGCGACAGGGTCCGATGAAAGCTCCCCCCCCCTTCCTACAAGCCTTTATGTGTCCCGGATTCTCAGGTGCTGGCTGAAGTGACAGCCATCCTGCCTTTTCCTTTTAAACATATGTCCCTATGGAATCTCCGGCTCGCCTCTGTAGTTTGTACCGCCGGCCCCCATGTGTTGAATATAGAAAGATCTCAACTGCAGCCGCCCTTCTCCCCCATTGCCTGTCACGCACCCCCAAACAACCCCCCATACCAGCCCCACCAATCCCGTGCATGTCTGCATTAAATCCAGTGCTGTAACCCTGTCCCTAATTAAAGCTGTAGTGCAGTGATTTGGCAACGCGTCTTGTAACCATAAGGTTCCCGATCCCAGGTGGCCCACTACTCCTGTGCTCCTGAACGAGGCACTTAATCTGAGCTGCTCCAGCAAATATCCAGCTGCAGAAGTGGATTAATAAAGTGTAAAATTGTTTAAATTGGATTAAGGCATTGTTAAGCAGAAAGGAATATGATAACGCTAATTCTTAAATGGCAATTGCTACTACTGGCGCTGTATGGCAAGCATAATAAAGGAGACAAAAGAAAAAACACAGCAGCAGAGACGGCGAAAACAACAAAAACAAAAGCAACAAAGCAATAGTATAATAACGACATCAAAAAAATATATCATTTTGATTATTATATGATTATTATTATTGTTGTTATTGTTTGATGAACATCTTGCAGAAAACAACATGCAAACCCGGAAAACAATCCTGTTTCAAAGCACCTGCAAAATGGAGGAGTCATTTTCCTCCTGGCCCCTATCTCTCTCTCTCTCTCTTTCTCTCCCACAGCCACTTCTTCATTCTGCATGCTTCTCTTTTTTTTGTTCACCCTGACAAGTGTGAAATGAGCATGTCATTATTTCTCTCCTCCTGCCTTTAGTTCCTCCATCCTCTCCCTCTGAATTTTGCTCCCTTGTTGCATTAGCACGTACATAGTGTATTATCACTTCCTTTACTTCACAGCGTGAGCAACCGGGGAGGTCTGCAGGAACACCGAGCCAGTACCAGATCACCCCCCCACCCCAAACACCCCTACACCCTAGCTCCTTCTGTCCACACAAATTAAGATGACTCTTTTCCAAACCAATCCGGAACGTTCGAAAAGGCTCGGCCTATCTCCGTCTCTCTTTGACTCGAGTAGTCAGCACTGAGTGACAGATTGCCTTAGATCAACTGAAAGACAAAAACCAATTTTTTTTTTTCAAAGGACACCGACAGCTCATTGATTAGTAAATGGATTTAATACACCTAAGGAAATGCAATGAATACCGGGGAGAGGGGAGCCTTCGTGGGATGGGAATGGAGAATTCCATTGGGGACGGCTATTGATTTTGCAATTCCGGGACGAATTTGATCGCTTGGATAAATGCTATATAGCGTGATCATTTTAGCATTTATTGGACTACAGATGGTTTGAATTTACTACGCTGGAAAACTGCTCTAAACCAATCTCCAATGGCTATCATTTATGTTTCAGATGCATGCTTATCACAACAAACAGTGCAACAAAATAATAAATATGTCGAGTAAAAGTAAAAAAAAATCTATTATTTTGGAAACAATTGCATGTTTCATGTCAATATGAAGACGTACCCAGGCCTCTAAAAATCCTGTGAGCACAGCCATGTGTCCGTTCAGAGTAAATATTTTCCATACATGGAAAACAGCAGTTGATTGTATGTGAAAAAAATAAATAATAAAACACCCTGTTTAATGATTAGTTTTTTTCACATTAAACAAACAGCCAGAATTATACCGATGTCTTATATAAACATAAACGTGTCGTGCTACTGTAGAGCTTAATTCCCATTTTAGTTGGCTCATCAAAAGCATCCTGTCATTGGTCGTTCTTCAGACATAAACATGAAACAATTTAGTTTCTTAGAAATAAACAAGTATGCGTATGAGAAATAATTATTGCTGATGTTTGCTTAATTGTGGTACATCAAAAGGAGCAGAAGTACTCGCAATTTTACAACTAAGTCTATATTAGTAGCATAATAGTAATATAAATAAACATTGTTCTACTATGAATCTTACAGCCAGTTCCCTTTTACAAGAGTTTATATAAATTTGGTCGAAAGGCTGAAAAATTGTATACACCTAATTGTACGCACCTGCACCTGCACCTGCACCTCCACCACCCACACCCCCCACCCCTCCACAGTTGCCCCATTTGTGTAAACCCCTGCCTAACAGGTAGAAGGTACCAATGCAAGTCAGTAAGGCAGACTGAAAAAGGAGTGCAGCACCCCCCCCGGCCCCCAACCTAATGGGCCGCAAGTTACCCTGTCTGTTTTTTGCTATCATCTTGTAAGCTTCACAACGTTCTTTTTGTGCGAGGAATTAGTTCAGACCCATGTGCCAGAGAGATGAGAGTCCAGAGAGAGTCTGGCTTATGGGGAGCTCTTCTACTGTTTTCATTCACTTATGGTACTGTGGTCAAGGTTGAGGTATTTCCATGTATATTCATTCTGACCACAGCGTATCGCTCTCGGGTATAATCCATACGCCGTGCTTATTGATATGACTTATTGTGAACCACATCAACATTTAACATAGAAAATACATCCATAACTCCGTGAATAAGGTGTAATGATATATCTCAATGTACAGTAAAAACGCGTAGCTTACAAATGGACCTGTTAGCGCGCTTTTTTTATGTACTAAACATTTTGTTTCGTTCCTCATGATTGTGGCATGATTGTCACTATATACGAGGGGGGGAGTTTCCAAAATCTGTCATCTCCAGTTCTGATCACGCGTCGCCATTTGATCCTGGTGGTTTTTTTTATGTTATGTAACTTGGCAGAATGATGTAAGAATGCTTTTCGCAGGTTCTCTCTCAAGGTCAACATGCTGATTCACCAGCCCTGGCATTAGATAACAGAGGTATCGTATTCAGTCGCAAGACGCACAAAAACTGCATAATTTTGCATCATGCGGGACGGAATATATTTATGGGATGTGTTATTCTGTCATGATGTTATGTGTGTGGTTAAATACATTTTTCTTGTGTGTGTGTGTGTGTGTGTGTGTGTGTGTGTGTGTGTGTGTGGCTCAGACTGGTGGTCTCCTGCTGGGGTTTTGCGCATGGATTTTTTTTTAGCGCGCTCTCCATGCAAAGCAATTGATTTCCAATGTGAGATCAGTGTTTCGCTCTTGAAGCTTGGTGCTTAGAACATGCCAGGGAGACACACCAGGCAACCATTAGCGAGGTGATGAGCACACGGACGCTGAGGTCTGTGTTTGAATTTCCCTTCCTAAACAAAAAAAATATCTCATGAATTTGAATGCTGTTGCCTTTAACACGAGGAGCTGGTTCTTGGGTCGGTTTTATCTTTACTGACTAGGCTTTGCTGAAGGTGCGAGTGGTTTTGGGAATGGGGAGGGGGGTTCGATCAGAGCAGTTTGAGGGTTATGAATTGCAGACTAATAGCTTTCAATCACTGGGATGAGAAGGTTTTTCTTATCTGTTGATGTGCAAACTGAGCACTGTGATGGATATCTGTTTACATTGCTACATGCTGTCCTCCACTCTTTAAAATGGCTGCTAAGTTAACATTTCTAACCATTGCATACTATTATAGAAAAAATGAGATGAACAAGAATTGAATGTTTAACGTTTACTGACTGTCTGCCTGCCCACCTTGTTTGTGTTCCCTGCCTGTGGATCCTCGCTCCAGGGGTAGCTTGATAGCAACTGTCTCGTGTCTCAGCCTGTCTTGGCTGAGGTCCAGCACTTAGGCCGATGCTGGCTGGGGTCTCCTATTTCTCTATGTCTCCAACAAAAACACAGATAATTTGTGTGCTTCTTGATTTACTTTACTCTTGAAGGTCACCAGCTTACAATGACAATTCAGCGCGCAGCCTGTATTAAAATTCATGTCAAAGAAAGGTTTCATAATGTGATGCAACAGCTAGCCAGAGACTACCACCACAGGCATGATCATCACTCACGTGAGCTAGCCTAAAAGGCTACCCGGCTAGCAGCAAACAGAGGTCAGAGTGGGGATTACAAGGAAGCCTGTCATAGACATACAGGTCAAGCTGGAGTCACAGAGGATAAGATATACTCACACTGTAGGAGTGTGAGTAGAAGAACAAGACCAGGGGGAAAAAAGGTAGCCCATACAGCAAACAGCAAAATGGCTGTCGGAAATGCATCTCAGTTGGCCACTCAAGGTTGAATCACAGCAACGTTTACACAAAGCCTTCTGAAGGGCAGAGACAGGACTTTTACAGGCAGCCATTGATGAAGAGCCATCCAATGAATGCATCTGTACACTGCCATTGGTCCTGCAGCTGTGCAATAAATGGACATCGATATTGTCATTGATACTGTTGCCATCCAGTGATGGATGTTTGCGCTGTCCATGGTGCTGCAGGTCTCCTCTGAGTGGGCCCTCAGATGGACATCAATGTTGTCATTGATACAGTAGCAATCCAATGAATGGATGTTTGCGCTGTCCATGGTGCTGCAGGTCTCCTCTGAGTGGGCCTTCAGGCTGTAGAGTAGTATGCTGATTTTCATTACAAATTTGATTGCAATTCTTGCAGTACAAATACCAGTTTTTTTAATTAGATGCAATTAATTTTTAAAGTACCTTTTGTTATGTCACACTGTATCAGAAACAGATAATCAGGTTTTAATATTTCATATTCATTTTGGGACTTTTAATCATTAAGATCAGTTCTCAGACAACCAAGGATTAGATTTTTAATGCTTTGGCAAATGGGTCCTTTTGAAAGATGCTTGAATTCATATTAATTGATAGATCTACGGTTGAATGCTTAAATTGTGAACACCTGGGCATTGAGACTAAACCATGCACAGAAAATGAAGAATTCAGAGACAAAGCAAATGTAATGATGAGCAAAACCTTCAATTAAAATCTGTAATGTCTCACAATTGTGGAGCTTAAACACATATTTTAAACAGCCATTGTTCATCAAGAGATTTATTTGGAACAAAAAACATATGTAGGGACATGCCTGGTCCACACCTACATCACTTGTTTTCCCTGTTTGTTTGGTTTTTTGTCATTTTTTATGGGCATGCAGCTGTTGTTTTGGTGGGCTGATTTTTCCAAGTCTCCCAGCTTCCAATGGTCCTGCAACTCTCACCATGGTGCAGTTAGTGCTGTCCATGGTCCTGCAGCTCCCCTCATTGTGCAGATAGTGTTGTCCATGGTCCTGCAGCTCCCCTCATTGTGCAGTTAGTGCTGTCTATGGTCCTGACGCTCCCCTCATTGTGCAGGTAGTGCTGTCATTGGGTCTGAAGCTACCTCAGTACAGATCATGCTGTCCATGGTTCTGAAGCTCGCTTCGCAGTGCAGTTTGTGCTTCCATGGTGCTGAGCCATTCCCCATCGCACAGTTACTGCTGTCCGTGGTGCTGAAGCTGTCCTCACTTTGCTCTCTCATCCTGCTGATGCTGTTTTGTCCATAAGTACTCCTGGGCTGCTGAATCACCTGCAGTGCTGAATGGACAGTGTACTTCATATGGGCTTGGCCTTCTTTGCTCATTCCCTGCAGCACAGTGGGCTATTCCAACTCTCACTGTGGCTGTGATTAAATAAAGATGCACATGAACACATAACGTAGAGCAATAATGTTTTCAGTTACTGGCAGCCCACACTTTATGTCATTATTTCCAACATAGCTGTGATGATTATCCACTAAACTGTAACCATTTCAATCAGAAACAATCAGAATGAGGTGCGCTTTTCTTCCTATTGTTATACTATTTTTTATACTATCCCATCGCTTCAGCTTCTTACTTATTTTTTTCCACTCTGCAGTCCTCCAGCTGAACCGCACATCTCATACAACATGAAACACCTCATGACAGCTAAAATATTCCTGTACACCTGACAGCTGACATCCCACATGTCCGTAAACCATGAAAGTGCGAGCTATATCTCTCTGCCAGGTGCCACAAAGTGATAATGCCATGCTTATGAAGGCTTAATGAATCCCTTATGAAGCTTCATTAGATGCTGACTCTTAAAAAAAAATCCAGAGCGACGCAGGGCGGTCCAACAGAACCGAAAATACGCATACAGCCTGCAGACTGTGGTCACCATGGCAACAGCAGCTGCCTCTCTGCTCAGCCCTCATTGAGTACCGATGACTTGTCGTAAATGTATGCCTTTCTCTGTGATTCAACCCCTCACGGTTTTCTCTGTAGCCTCATTACCTGCCATAGGCAGGACTGACAAGAGGTTAATTTGGACCAAGGAGTGGAGCGGAATGCCTTTGGCCCCAAAAAAGTTAGACCAAAAAAATCTGTTTTCCTTCCATGCTAATTCATGAATTCACCAGCTATTTATGCAGATATTCTGTTCTGACAGCTCCAATCAAAATATTTGCTTATTAATTTGGTTGTTTTGCCAATTATTTCAGGATTCTAAGAAATCTGAAAAAAGAAAAACATGCAGTTTTATTTCATTATAGACAAACTAAATTTACAGAATAAATTGCTGAGAGATATTCATTGCTTTTTTCCCCACACTCTTTTGATGTTTTTAGCTTTTTATGTCTCAGATAGTGGCCTTTTTGCGTGTTTTTTTTTCAGCTATTTAATTATTTATTTTTGTTCCGCATTATTTTAGACGAGCATTTGTTTATTTATGCATTGGATCGCATGTTTGCAAAGTGATATTTCAAAGTTAAAAATGGTTCCTTCCTATTTCCTCAACTCCTTTTCCCTTTCTCCATCTCCCTCTCTCTCTGTCTCTCTCTTTCTCTCACAGGAGTACACACACACACACACACACACACACACACATGCACACATGCATTTTTAGAGCAGTCCAGTTTTGAATGAAGAGAAAAAGCAGTGCGTCTCTCCTGGGAAATTCTTACCTTTATTTCAGCCTTAATAACAGAATTACTGCTAGCTGTCAGAGAGCGTGGAGCGGCACTCCGCTAGCCTAAGGACTGCAGTATGCTGGGAGGTTCATGTTTTCAATCCCAGCACCATTAAGCACATATGGGGACACATTTTAAATGGGCTCTGGGCTCTCTGGGTGCTCGGTCAGACAGGGGATATTAATGCGTGTTTCTCTCGACTATTGCTCCATAATGTTACAACACTGCTAGCACAAAACCTTACCGGACAGGTTTTCGCAACATTACAGTAACCTTGTTTATGGGTAAATGGAAGGATAACAACATCACAGCAATGTGTTTACAACTTCCCAGTTTGTATCTCAAGAAAATCACAAGAACAAGATGTTCTCACATAACATCCATAAAACGTGTATAGCTGGATGGGTTTATTCTTTGCAGGAGATTGTTTTCATTGACATCGTGGACAGAAGAGAAAGCATCATACCCTTTTCTTTCTCTCTCTCTCTCTGTGTGTGTGTGTGTGTGTGTGTGTGTGTGTGTGTGTGCTTCTCATCCTCTGTATCTGAATGGTAGTGCTCCATCGTCCTCCACTCACTGTGAGGGAGAGGGGTGGCTAACCCACCGGCTCAATTAGCCGATTCAGAACGCATGACCCGACTCAGCTCCAGCTCCTGACCCGTCCAGCAGCCCTCTTCAGGCCCCACGGTAGGGGTCCCTTTTAATGAGCGAGCCCCCAGTGCAGGAGCCAATGAGCGGCGCATTGCCAGTCAACACACTTTCTGCTCAACCCCCCTCCCTTTTTCCTGGAATGGACATACAAGATAGCACTTTTTTTGAACAGTTTTCGTATTCAAGTACCCCACTCATCATTTAGCCGAAATTCCTGGGACCAGAAGAGTTTCAGATATCGGATTTTCTCGGACTTTGGAATATTTGCATATATATTGGCTGGATAGCCATTCCCCTGACATATTTCCGATCGGTTGTATCTCAAAATGGACTTAAGTCGGACGTATGTTAGCATGGCATGTAGAAGTACACATGTAGCATGTAGAAGGTGTACGCAATGCCGGGATATCGTCTAACGGTTACTATCGTATGCACACAGCCATGAGCACTGGCAGAAGTCTGACCAAGTGTAATTTTTTATATTTACATACATTTTTTCTTTATTTTTAAAAATGTATACAGAATTTTTTCAGTCGTATATATATGGATGGTCACAAGTTGCATAGGTCAGGTGTAGAATTTTCCGCTTGTGGTGTCAAAAAGTTTCAGATTTTTGAGCATTTGGATTTCAGATTAGGAATGCTCAACCTGTATTACTCTTTTGGTTTGCTAAAATTCCAATCAGATAATCACATTGCATCAGTGATTCGTTTTTGTTTTCTCAGGGTGAGTTTCATTTGTTTATTTCATATTGTAATCTTAAACAGACATAATTGCACTGTTTCCACTCCAAAAGGGACTCAAGTATCTGGTATGACTGAAAAAATGATTTTTTGTCTGCAGACTGCTCAAATAAATGTAAGCCACCCTGTGCTTTCCACTCTTAAAATATTACCGTAATTTCTATTTCGTATGATGTTGTAATGAGCATTAGCCCAATATAAAACAGCATACTTATCGGCATTGACCTCGTATAGTATGATGTAATTATCAGCAGTAGCTGAACATCATACGGTTCAACTATTAGCATTTGCTCAGTGATATACAGCAAGTTTTCTACTGGCATTATATGAGTATCTATGTAATTAATAGTATTGGCTATAGTAGATAGTGAGGTATTTAATAATATATTGTAGGATGAATTGCATGAGTGGTAGAGTTTGTGAAGAGCATGCTCTTTCTCATTTGGTGTTTCATTGTTGTTGTGAGTGGAGCAGTGATGCATCTTCTCTGTGTCTCTGTATCAGTGGCCAGGCTGGGGCGGGTCATCGTGGCAACCGCAGGCCGGTCCTGGGAGGATAGTTAAAGTGTGGTTCCCACGGTGACAGCTGTGGTCTTATAGCGCTCTCCCCACTGGTGATGGAGGGGTTGAGCAGATGTTCTCTAACCCCTCCCCCCCGCGGGATCATGCACACCGCAGCACCCTGCGGAAAGCGATCCCTAACCGGAGCCCCCGTTCTGGATGAGCTGCGCTTTTCACCGCCGCCGTGCCTGCGGCGGGACTCCACCTGCAGGCTGGTGCCGTGCAGCTGGGACGCGTCAGTGCTGGAGTCAGGAGAGTGGGGCTGTCACTGGGCTCACTCGCTCACTCATGCACACACACATCTCTGTCCCACTCACTCACACACACAACACACACACACTCACTCACTCACTCACTCACGCACACACTCACTCACTGTCATACACACAGACACACTCATCTCTCTTTCTCACACATGCACTCACACACACGCACATGCCTCTCTGTCCCTCACACTCACACACCCCTCACAGACACATATGCACACACACACACACACACACACACACACAAGCACAAGCAGGTTCAGACAGGACGTGGCATCCAGCTTAATGACAATGTCTGATCAGAAGGCTTGCCGTTCCCTTTGTTCTTTTCCGCTGTGTTTTATGTTTCTGGCTGACCAGACAGGTACGCTGAGAAGGTCATCTCTCCAGACAAGCAAGTGCAAAGCGAGTTCAGACAGGAGTACGAGTCACTCAAGTGAAACCCCGGGCAGTCCGTCTCCCTGCTGTACAAGCCGGAAAGGCCAGAACAACCACAATTTCTTCACTGAGGAGCCCAAACTTGCCCCCTCCCTCTCGCTCGCTCTCTCAATAGGCCCTTACAGAAGTTCCCAGGAGAGAGGACCTCTCCTACTACCTCCTTTCATTCCCCCCCACCCCCTTCAAACCTCTCCAACTTCAAGTAAAGTTCTGTCCCTCCATTGAAGTACAAATGTCAACCGCGCGGATGGATGTGTTGGTTGGAGCTTGGAGCTTGGGGATGGGGGCAGAAGGGGCTAAGCAGTGGTGCACAGGAGCTGTCCGCTCCAGTTCTGTGGGTTAGCTGTAACAATCTGTGGCAGTCGGCCAGGACTGTTGCTGGAGGGGGAGGGACGGGGAAGGGGGGGTGAGTGATGTGATGATATCAGGCCCCTCCCCTTCCATCCCTCCCCCCCCTGGGGGCTCAGTCTCCGCCTCTCTGGGAAAAGCTGTGATGAGGGTCAGGAGGAGCCGTAGGCTGTGCGCTGCTCTGATACTGCATTCTGTCTCGCTGTGATGATGCGTTATGCTTAGCCACAGCTTTTGAGCCTCATAGGGGTTCCAGAGAGAGAGAGAGAGAGGCAGCCATGATGGTGTGTAACACACATCTGAGAAATCTGCTTAGCTCATCCTTACAGCAGCAGTAGTGACATGAGGCTTCGAAAACCCCACAAGAAATGAATCACCATAGTTTTATCACTCACGCCAATCTGAACCAATCAATTTGCTACAAGAGCCTTGTAGCGGCCTTTGATTGGCTTATATGGGTCATTAGCTCCAGCCATTGGTTGGAACCCTGTTGGTTCACGAACCCCCACTCTCTTATCGGGGTGGTGATGGGAACTGTGAGAATACAATTTACTTATTATGCTGTGTACCATCGCTGCCAGAGAATGACATACGCTGAGTGGAAAACATACATCTTCCTGTTTCATTAAAAGGATGACAGCCTCATTTGTTTAATGGAAAAGACTGTGAACATTTTGCTGGATCCAGGTCCAGGAAGTTATAAAAAAAAAAACTCTAGAAATGGATGACATACCATTTTTGCAGAAAGGTGTTTTGGGGGAGGGGGGTTGAGGCATTTTCTTTAAAAATTAGTTCTTTCTCATCCACTCGTGAAAAACGAAAATGCAAGAAAACAGTGACAAGCGCTGTTATTACATTGAGTGCGTTCTTTAAATACAATATGGCAAAAATCAATTTGCCATAGAAAAATAAAAATACAAATAACAGCTGTGGGCATTACTGGTTGCACAAGATATGCGGGGAACCGAGGGGCCATGAAAAGACCTGAACAGTAAAATAAAAGAAATTGAAAATAATGTGATTTATTGAATAATGATATATCTGTCACTCTGAATTTATTAACATCTACAAAGTTTACTCAAACTTCTCCTAGAGCACAAAGGTGAATTGTATTACGCAGTACACTCCACTGTTTTATATACACCCTGAGCTTTTATGCATGGTGCGTATCTCTTAAGCAGATGGTGACCTTAAAACATAATCTTTGCTGCCTTTTTGTCCAATGATGTCCTCTGTAATACACGTGGCAGATAGCAATACAGGATGTTACATCATCATTGACACCAATGAGATTTAATCTAACAGAAACTCATTTGTTTAAATTTGCATATTAAATAAGAAGAAATGGCTAAAGCTCAAAGGCCGGTCTGCCACTATCTCTGAGACCGAGGCCAAGCTTAATTAACATTTCTTCCTAACTTTGACTCACAAATCACATGCGGTGATTTATTTCTTCACAAATACAGCTTGCAAGTCAATGTTGGTGATTAGTGTAAGTGCTAAAGCCTCAAATAGCTATAAATGTGAGTAATATGTGTTACAGACGAAAACAGGGGTAGTGTTGGAAAGAATGCCTGTGTGTGAAAAAAAGTGTTGAATGTGCTTTCTGGAAAGGGTCCACTAAATGAGAAAATCTGGAAAACAGAAAAATGTAAAAAAAAAAAAAAAAATGTACAAATGATTTAATTGATATTAAATATCCACTGGAGAGACGCTAAAAATTAAATGTTTGGTGACATTTTTTTTTCAGTTTGTATAGTACTTGTTGCCGGACTAAACAATAATGAAACGAGTCATTCATGATTTAACATTTATGTGTAGCTGTATTATACAACGTGAGAAAAATTTTCATATAAAATAATGACAAATTATAAAGGCAAACAATTTCACAGAATGAAAGCTGCTGTGGTAACTACACAATGATGGCTGAACCGGTTCCTGACGCGCTCAGAATACGCTACGTCCATCACCATTGATTTGTTTGGTTGTTGTTATTCGAGGTGGAGGTTGCAATAAGAAAACCAAACGCCGGCGTTGCGTGAGATAAGCAATATGAATTTCACATTAATTACTCCCCGGTTTGAATTCGCGTGATAAATGGCCTGCTTTCTGCGGAGGGACAGATCTTTTAAAACCTCCATTTATCATTATGTCAGCGTGTAGCCCGCTAGAAGCTTTACTGATAGATAGGGAAAGGACCGTTCGCTGTGTCATCGTCACAGACGCTAGTATACGTCCACCTTTTTCGGGGCGCTCCGTCTCAGAGACAGTCAATACCGTTTCAGTAATGATTTATGAATGGGAGGAATTTACGTGACGTTATTACATAACTAACATGTTAAAAAGCCGTAGGAGTGGCGACCACAGGCTTAAGAGGGTGTTTATGGTCTATCATCATAAAAAAATATGATGTTCACTAAGCTCCCTAAGCTTCGTATTGAGTCGGTATTATTAGAAAAATCTCATAATAGAAAATAAATGGCGCCGAAGAGTTGGGTAAAAGTTTCAGGACTGCAGCCCGCTGTCGAAGCTTTGACTTTAGTAGCTCTTCGGAAGGAGGTGTCATCTTTAATTTATGAGGCTGGGATAAATCCCAGCTAATGTGGCCGGTGGACTTTTATTGTAGAGCATTATCCTCTCGGTGCCGCACGGCTTAATGATCAATGCCTTCTTCCTGGTTGGCACAGAGTCCAGTTTTATCGCAGACTGATAAGAGAGCTGGGAGTCTGACTTTGTTGCAAGAGGTCACTGTGGTGAATCCGCACGGACTCCAGTTTTTATCGGCCTACATGAAAGGTCTCAAGAAAGTTCGAGAAACATCACATGAATATTTCCATTCGGGTATGAAGTCATGTTATGATTGGAACCCTATCCAAGCGGTCTTAGACTGCAATTAATAAAATAAATTAGAACTTCTCAGTTATGGAATATTGTTCCAGGCATGTTTCATAAAATCCACATCTAAAATTCCTTGTGGTTTATCATTTGGTCATGAAAAGTCAAGTGTACGTGTCATAACATTTTCAGAATATCCCACAATTGAGGACAGAAATACTTGTTCTAGTGAACATTGCGAACTGTCCTTAAAGAAGGCCAGTGGCTATTCACACTCAAAATATATTTTGTTAACTGGGAAAACAGAGTGACTAAGACTATCCTGAAATATGACTCAGTTAAAATAATTTTAAGGAATGTTCTGGAAGCTGGGGAAATGTATGTGGAAGGCAAACATTCCCAGAGTGCTTTGGGTACCAAACATCATTAGTGGGGTTGATGTCAGCCTCCATTTTGTGTGTTTTTCTTTACCTCTGCTGATGCCCCATAGCCATATAAATGAATGATGCGTAGCCATTCCATTTAGTCTAATCACTTCAGGTATGGACTCATGCATAGTGATATGTATGTAATGTATGAATATCAAGATATTATACAGGCAGACACACAATACATTCACATGAATACTCACCCTCACAAAAAAACTCATACACACATTCATACATATGCACCTACACACACACACACACACACACACACACAACACACACACGTGCCCATACATACACACAGGAACATCGAAAGCAAGCATACATACACAGACACAGATGTACATACGCACTCTGCACGCAGATATAAGCGCACATGAACACACACACACACACACACACACAGAACCCCCCCCACAGCATCAACCACCCCCATCTAAGCCTACATGCTGCAAGCAACATTCTGTTACCAGAGACTTGTTCATTTTGACCACATGTGCAGCTAAGGTCAAAAGATCCCTGATACAGTGTGCTTAGTGTAATATTACAGAGAATATCATTCATATCCAGGTCAAAAACAAAGACTGCGTGCCGTATGATCTGTTCTGTTTTAAAATCCAGGAATCAGTACTTTTAAACATCTGTTTCTCTGGGCCCGCACACCTGCTACAACGCCCAAGGATGTGTTTGCTTTCATAATGTCTCATGTAACTGCTGCCAACCCTATTTTTTCTTTAGGCCATGGGGTGGCTGTGATTTTACCCATTTCGTGCCATTTTCATGCCAATTTGGCACCTGCTGTTCAGTGCACTGCATGCACTCTCTCCCCCATATATTCACCATTCAAACATTTCTCCTTATGACTCGATAGTGTACGGCAGAGAGCACACACCAATGGAAGGAGTGACACTGATGACAGCATGCTAATTATTAACCAATAGAGGACAGGGTATTGGTTAGAAGTAATAGTAATACAGACTAGTATCATTGTATGTTATAATCATAATCATTATTTGTTACACTATCACAAATAAGAAAAATGACTGTAACATACAATGGTACTAGTCTGTACTACTACTACTTCTACTACTACGAATAATAATAATAAAAATAATGATAGTAATACATTCATCTTGAATATCTTATGGTAAGTAGGGTAAATCACAGAGCTGTCACATGAAACAACAAAAATAAGAAAGAAAAAGCAAAAATGAGATGAAAAGTAAAGCTTTTAATCTCTCAGAAGAAGTTAAAAGTGTAAAAATAGGCTAATGTGATGGAGTCAAAGCAAGTGCAGGCAACGGGATAAGAACAGGAATGAACAGCAAAGACTGAATGTGGGTTTTAAAATGAACTTAAAAACCAGACTGTCTGGGCAGCTCTGGTGTAATCGTATGTTTTTGTAATTGTTCCACCTGCAGCCTCTGTTCTCTCCGCAAAACAAGTTTGTCTGAGTTTGACTACGTACCCCCAGTTCGATATTTCTCTGTACTGTTATCAACAGCTAGGATGTACATAAAGCAGTGCGACACATGCATAAATATTAATGTACTGCCATGAAATGTACTCGCTATATAGATATTCTTCCTGGATTCCTCGGGGTGGAACATTTAATGTGTTCTCCCGTAATCTGAAAGCCATTTCCGTTGTAGTTTTATTGTCCTGAATGCCTTGACCTCAGAACATAGCCCTGACCTCTGGGGCCGTGGGTGACTCAGGCCTGCCCCACACTGTGGGGGGAATGAAGCCATGGACTACGAATCCCATCATACCAGAGTATCACACCAGCCCTATCTGGGTCGTTCATTGTCTCATGTGATGTCACCGTGTTAGATTGTGTACTGTAGACAAATATGCCGCCCAACCAGGTAACTTGTTTAGGACTCGGGCTTAGCCAATCAGAGAAATGCAAAATGATGACATGTGGAGGCATGCATTTGAAATCACATGCACTATTTGAGTGCACAGAAACTACGTGTGCTTGCACAGGTATCGGATGCATAGTGGTACAAGGAAAGGATTTTAACCAGCAACTTAGTACAATGCTCTGTGGCAATTAAAGCTAATTGCACTCTGCTTGTTTTATTATTTAGTTTCATTCAAGTCTACACATTCCCTCACGCTGCTAAAGCAAATAAGGATCACGTTAATTCACTCCGCAATCTGTGCCATTCATCCCCCGTACACGGCATGCTTCCAGTGTCACGAGCCTGGCGTTCCGCCCTCAACAGTCCGAGTCTCTCCTTGCATGACACACGGTCCCCGGCTGGAGACTCGTATCCCAGAGTCCAATTCAATGAGGGCTTTTTTGTGAGGGAGAACAATATCAGCAAATAAGACGCGAATTAGCACCCCTGCATTTCTGTTCTGAAAAACAGGCGCGTCTCGGCCACTGTATTCAGCGTTATATTACCAGGCAAACAGGGCCGCTCTCTGTAACAAATGAGCAGTGCTTTAGAGAGTATTTACCATATACCGACAGAGGGATGACTGGAGTTGGGTATTGCAGTTTTGGGAGAAATAAAGGCAGCGAGTGTTGGGAAGAATGACCTTAGGGAAGGCATTTGGCTTGACGTACCAAAGGCAAATCAAACCGACGACCCTCAAAAGGCCGATTTGCGAACTCAACCGCGGATCCATGACGGCGGGGTTGGGGTGGGTAGGTGGGGGGTTCTTTGATCTCACAGATCCACCTTTTGCGGCGGGCGTGCTGGAAGGCAGACGCTTGGCGTCGGGGACACCATGGGGGCCCTGTTTAAAGACGCGCGGGTTGTCGTGCCCAATATGCGAGATGGTAGCCTGATTGAAGTGTCTGATTGCAGGGGGAGCTGCCAGTCACTGTAGCTGGGTCATTATGCATTCTGCTGTGTGACTGCCACGCCGAGTCCTGTGGAACTTCCAAAAGAGTAAGGACACTGTGTAGGAGACATCAATCCTTTAGTGGTTTAGTGACAGGACTGTTAATTTACTTTAAATACAACTTTTATTAACCTTCCCTGGGCACGCACACACACACACACACACACACACAAACCTATTTGCTGAATGGTGATTCTAACTGCACTGGTGGTATAGGGATTTCTTAGGTGTTATGTGGTTTTGGATATTTCAATTCACTCCTATGGAGAACACATTATAATGTCTCAAATGTTCACAGAGGGAAGGTTACCTAGAGTACACCTTAATCCTAGTTTCATAATAACTCTTGCTGCGTTGGCCAGTCTATTGGACATATCTATTAAAGCGCTGCAAGTTAGAACACACATCTGATCTGAAAAAACATTAATTTTACCTTTTATTTCTCTCTCTTACCCTATTTATTTCTCTCTCTCTCTCTTTCTCTCCATGGGTATGTCATCAAATTAAAACAAACAGAGCCCGGGGGGAAAACGAATGAATAAAAAGGAAGGAATCACAGAGCAGAGAGATCAGATCGATTATAGTTGGAGATTAATGACTGTCAAAACGATTCATCGTCGCCGCTCCCCTTGTTTGTGTGATTACATTCCATGTCGGCAACAAAGTCTCTCGCCGAGCGGCAGGCTGAAGGAGCAGACGAGCTGCTATCGGGCGCTAACAGCAAACACCGTTCGTTCCAAGGCTGATGACGACAAAACAGTTAGCGTTTGGCACAGTACCGCTGAGCAGACCGCTAAAAATCACCATTCCTTGATCCTTCATGCTGAGAAGAGCGGTTGGAAGTGGAAGTACACAAATTCTGTGACTTCCCACACTGAGTCACATGACTCATTTCTGGTGAGTTAACTGGTGTGGACTGACTGGAGGAACCCCCTGCCAGGAGTCGCCAAACTGTCTGAGCCAATGGCCTTGGTTGTAACTGACTCGCATGACTACAAAGCATCACCACATTGCAGTCAAGGGAAAAGGTGTGAAAAACAAAATGGCCGCTCTGGAATTGCAGTATGTCTGTCCTGTAAATTAGCATGTGCCTTCATTTTGTTTACTGGTCGGCTTGTTGGTGACTCAGAGGCTCCAGTTGACACTTAAAGGCTGCAGTGAATAATTCAAATAGGCCATTTTTCCACCTTGAGGAAAACAACTGGTAGACTTTGTGTAAGTGGTTTATTTCAGGATCGATAGATGAAAATATTCTCTGCTTTTACTTCTTCTTTTGCGAGAGGCTTATTTTTGTTTACCTCCAGTCTTTTGACTTTGAGATACTTCCGATGAATTTCTCATTGTTGCTTTCAGGCTATGTTTTGGCACACAGATCTTTTATATTCAGACTCTGAGATCAGCAGGGTGTAGACTTACTGGAGTGGAACGCCACTCGCTGATAAGAACTCGTATTGATTGTGTAGATTTCAGAGTTTGTTTTATTAAGCACAAATGGGCTTTCAGAAAGTTTTTCGGTGGCCGGGTGTGTAAATAATGAAAAAATAGCATTAGACCATTCCGATCAGGTTTCTTTCGTCTCCTTTTTGATATTTCACGAAATTATGAGTGACATAAATTAACTACCCATTTATTTTTCTGAAGAAAAACAGCTCAAATGCCATGCCTTTTCAAAACTAAGACATCAATAATAACACAGATATTTAACACTTTTAAATAACCTAACAATTTTTCTAAACAGAATGTCCCTGCTTTTAAAACAAATTAATACGACAGGGAAGCAAACAAGGTGATAGTTTACAGTGCAAACAAACAGCCAATGGGAGGTGGATAAAATTGAATAGTGAAAAGGAAACGGAGGTAAATTAGAACTGATGTATCGTTTTCAAAAGAAGTGACTACAGGTCCCACAAAATGGCAGCAATGGAAAGTAACTTACTACCAAACTGACAGTTGGTCTAATCCACATACTCCTCCTATTCTTATAGCTATATTGACTTAAACTGAGTTACACTGAGAAAATCACCTAAAATCATACTTCAAAAATAAACTCTTCAAATATTTTATAGTATTTAATCACATACATGTTTCAAGGCAATCAGGCTACTGTGCACATTTCCTTACTGTATTCAATTATCAATTTTACATGATTATTATAACTTGTGTAACACAACATCTGGCACACAGCTGAGTTGCATTATTCACTGTAAATGGACCGCCTATGGGAATTGACACCTCCTTTTCACCCCTATCCCCGTATAAGCAACCTCTTTCTTATTAAAACCTTTTCTCTCCCTTTCTGCCAAGTGACTACAGAATGGGGAAACTGAAAGCTAAAATAGGAGACCCCTGGGTCCGTATTGTCTCCGTTCACAGCGTACGTATCGCTCACGTACACAGCGTCGTACGCTCGTGGGGAAGGTATTCCGACAGTAATGATACTCGGCCCCATGGAAGCCTCGCTAGGGGGAAAAGGACTTATTAAACCGGTTAGACTGAGGGGGGGGGTGGGGGGGGTTTGATTAGATGACCAGATTAAAAGAGCCATCTTGGGAAATTTGCCAGGGTTCCTCTCCCTCTCTCTCTTTTAAATATGTTATGCTAACAGTAGCAGTCATAGTTATGGTAGCGGTAGTCATGGCAGTTGTATTGGAGACACTGGTGGAGGAAGTAGTTGCAGCAGTATTAATTACAGCAACAGCAGTAGCTGCAGCAGCAGTAATAATTGAAACAGTACATTTCATTGCATTAAAGTTCAGGTATTTAGTGGATGCTCTTATCCAGAGCAACAGAATACAAAGTGCACAAGTCTCGGATAATAGTGCTAAAAGTCTTTGAGTAAAGTGAAAGTCCCAAGAGCCAGAAGGACTAAACAGAACTAGTTGTAGCAGTACTCTTTATAGTAATAGTAGTACTACTCAGTAAAGCTGTTAGCAGTAGCAATTATAGCAATAGTAGTAGTTGTAGCTATGGGATTTCTACTAATGGTAGTACTACTGGTTAAAATGGTCACAGTTGTAGATGCATCAGTAGTAATTGTAGTAACAAAAATAGCTGCAGGAGTAGTGATTACACTAGGAGTAGTATTAGTTATAATGTTGACAGAGGATGGTGGAGGGGAAGCATTAGAATTAGGTATCATTAGAATGTTGCACTCAGTCAGCTTGGGAATACTGGGCACTTTTGCTTTGGAGGAACAGTGGAGGTGTTTGTGTTATTTTAATAAGGAGGTGCAGGTGCCAATCCGGGCCCAGAGGGAACATCACTTGAGGGAGGGTGACGGGGAGGCCCCGGGGCCTTATTTAACAGTGACAGACAGGGGGTCTCTGCTTTACACCCCTGGGGCCTCCCCCTCCCTCTCCTTTGGCCCACCTACTTAATTGCTTTATTGAATTAATTATGCACTCTGCAGTCTGTTTAACCCTCTCCCTGATCCAGTGTCCCCTCCTTCCCCTCCCATCCCCCAGGCAAGTTGTGATTTAAGGAAGCCACACCTCATGTACCCCTGGGAGACGGGGTGCTTGGTAGTCCAGGGGGCTCAACCAAACTCTCCTCTAAATCCTGGGCACGCCGGACGTCTCCTGGGAGACGGACTTCTCGAGAGCCCTCGAGAAACACATAAATCCGAGGCAGGGAGGAGCTTTTTTTTTCAGGCCGATAAAATTCATGGCTAGCGAAGTTGAAGCATATTTAATCGGTCCGACTCAGTTTCCACGACCTTTAAGTGCCTATAAAAAGGAATTTTCACCCCCCCCCCCAAGCTCAAACCACCAGTAATGTACTGGGAGCCGGGGGTACCCCACATATGAGCACAAGCCCCTCTCATTATGATCACGCTCCGCAAAAGCGCTTGGCAACATAGCGGGAGCTGGGTATTGATTATGGAGCGCGCGCGGTCGGGCGTGTCTCCGGACTTCCGTCTTCCCCCATCCTGTCCGTCAGGACCGGAGGCCCAGCCGGAGCTGCGATAAGCTGCGGTGCCGTGGCTCGGCGGACTCCGCCGCCTACATAACAAATGGGAGCGTTTGTGTGGAAAGGGGAGGCGTGGAGTCGGCCATTAGCTCTAGATCGCTTCCCCCTGCCTGTCGCAGGATCTTAAATCTCAAGGAGCTCTCCATCAGTGGCCTGTGCTTAGCTTTCCCCCTTTATATCTCTTTTTCCCACCACTTCTTATCCATCCGTTTCTCCTTTCTCTCTCTGGTACCAGATTCGGAATGCCTCTTCCTATTTGCGGTCTCGCCTCGGCTCCGCGGCATCCCTTAAAGCCGCGCTGCCCCTTTTTCACTCGGCGGGCTCACCGGCTGAGCTGCGCAGTCATTACGCAGAGCTGCGCTACCTGCACAGCTGACATAAGCAAACAGCAGGCAACCAATCAAATAGATGAGTCACTATTAGCAACCTGGCTGACGGAACCCCCACCAGCCTCTACCGGGGGGGCCACTACAGCTAATTATGCCCTCTCCCACACCAACACACAGACTGCATTGGCAGAGTAAGAATCTGATTCCAGACTATAGAGCGTGCATCACTATACCCAGTAGGTAATTTGTTAATTTTTTAACAAGGGGGATGGCCCAATGGGAGCACCCCCCTGCCCCCATACCACCAACCAACACATGCACATGGATGGCAGGTTGACAGTGGGATCAATTGTGGTCATTTTGCTAACAAGGGGGATGGCATCCCCCTCAAATCGCCTACAGAATATACTGTAAACCAGCATATCATCTGAACTCTCCACCCAAGACGCCTCCCCCCCCCCCCCCCCATATCTCCATCTCATCATCTGCCAGTTAAATTTGTTTTGTTTGTTCTCGGACGTGGTAAACTGTTTAATTAGTTATGTTACTGCCGGCAGTGTCAGCATCATCCCGAAGAGTTTTAATTTATGCACTGGTAAGCATAGTTAATTACCGCCGCATAGATTAGCCGTGTCGGAGAGGCGGCGTATGGTCGGGAAGGGAAATCAGTGGAGGTGCGGCTTTGGGGGGTGGGGGGTGCAAGGGGACGGATGACGTTCCCAGCCCAGCTCCGATTCGAACGTGTGCGGACGTCGACCTTCACGCATGGGCTACCGCGAGAGAGAAGTCTTGGGGCGTGTTTCCGTATTTCTTTTTTTTTTTTTTTGACTCAATCGAGAATGCTGGATTGTCTTTAGGTCATTCTCCTGAGAGTTTTTTGTGTTTGTCCAGACCATTAAAAACCATGATTCAGAGAGACTTCTGAACAGACAAATGCACAAACAGATGGGTCAGAGGACTGGCATGTTTCTCCCCTGCAGTTGAAAGTCAAAAATAACTTGGTGACTGTCCGCGGCGTGCACTTTCCCTGGCGAAACGTGAAGAAAAGTGAAAAAGAATCGCTCTGCTTTCTCTCTTTTTCCTGCATGGAACTTTGAGCGATGTCAGCAGCAGTTTCATTATAATGCAACCCTTTGCGTTCTTGGAAGCTTGGTGACAGCGTTTGCTTGCTCATAGTCATTTCATGTAATTGCATCACCCCGCGATTACAATAATTAAAATGTGTGATCAGGCTTTAAGCTTGTTCCGTTTCTCTTAACTAAAATATGCTGCGGCATAATTCAGTCTCGTTTGCCTGAAAACGCAGCTGTGCATTACTGTAAAATTATGAATGTGAACCGTGTGCAGGGACTTTAAGTGGAGGCTCGGTTTAATCTGCAGGTGCTGGCGCAGCTCATGAGATGTCCCATACCAAAGGGGATAACAGCGGGGGAGGGAAATGCAGTGGGAAGTGTGTTAGCATTGGTTCGCGTTTTCCTCCGGGCTGTTGTGGAGACCGAACGGCATCATTTTGGGAGGGGAAGCCGCTTCAGAATCCTCTCCCTGAGAAAAGAAAAAAGGAAAGTCAAAGAAAAGGGGGTTTGGGTTTGCCCGGCGAGGCCCCTGAGTCAGTGCGATTCGTGACTCCTGATTATCCGAGCCAGTGACCATAAGAGCGCGTTGGTCATGTTCAATCAGCCTGGCCACACCTGGCTGCTGTCCACCGGCAGGTCTGGCCTCCTGTCTCTTTCCGTTAGCGAGCTGTTAAAACAGGGCCCGGATCCTGGCTCTGCCGCCTAGACGCCGACCGGGGCTTCCCCTCGCTCCTGCCCGCTGCCGCCCTGGCTCTCAGGAGAGCACACCCCCCCCACCCCACCCCGCCCCGTGACCTGGCCTCTACCGCCTCTCTTAACAAGGAAATCCAAGTGGAGTAGCTCTCCCCTGGATAGCCTGGGCTCCCTGAAACACATCTGCATGCTGAAATACATATTAATGTTGATAAAGATGTTAATTCATTATTGATAATGTAGTTCATTATATTCATATATTCATATGAATATATTAATATCTATCACATTAACATCAGTATTCTTCTTTTTCAAGTTAATGCCACTACTACTTTTCCTACTCCTGCTATTACTACCACTGCTACAAGCAGTCATAGTAGTCGTAATAATAATACTCATAATAATAACAATAAAATCTTGAGCAACTGCATGAGCAACATATAATATACTTGAAGAGTTGAATGTTATACAGAATGGCAGATACTGTCCATTACCCACTTTTTATACATTGCATGTGATTACAGTGTGATTAAAATTGTTTCACTGTACGATCAATCACATTGATGGTGATCCCATAAACTCATTAACATTTATTTGGGGAGCAACGCATCTATGAGCCAAGCCAATCGATTTTGCCAGCTCAGTTTGTTACACACTGTAACCCAAGCAAAACCCAGGGAAACACTGTCGCTGATGATATATTAAAATATGAAAAGCCTTATGCATATATGTGTTATAAGCCTTTCTAGACTGAATAAGTATTGAATAATAATATTTTATTTTCTTAAGCAACTGGTGCAATGCATATCCGACCAAAATTCAAATTGCAACGACACGCGATTTCGATACATTAAGAAAGAGTAGGCAGCTGTCCAATCTGTCCTCAATGGCGAGTGGAGGAGATAAGGCAGAACTGGAGGATCCTCAGTCATTGCTCGAGCCTCCTGCCCGGGAACATTTCAGCTTCCACTCGAACGTAGCGATAACGGCCCCTTGAGTTTACCGGGAATTCTGTTTCCCACAGCCGATGTCGTTTCATAATTTAAACGTCTCAGGACCATTCCAACAAGTTGCCCTCAATAGGAATGGTACATTCAGATGTACCGTAGGTTACTGTCTATTTTCATTCTACCTCAACAGCTGGGGAGCGAGTTAACGGATTGACCAAATAAGAAGCAAATTTGTGTTAATCTTGCTTGTATCTTTATATTTGTGGGCTGAAATGAAATAATGTGTTATGCCTTGCGTAAAGTTAGTTTCGTTAACCGGGTGATCACAATTAAGAAATCAACAATAAAATAGTTAACATGTATTATTTTGGAACATAAATATTAAAAAAACTGAGGCCTTTCCAGTTTAGATGTTCTGATCTTGTATTTTGAATCATGCGTACTGCTAATCATGAAAGCATACACCAAATAACAAAAATCTAAATTAGAAAAGAGGAACACCAACAGTTTTTTTTAGCTTACAGGATAGACGGACACATATAAGGATAGTTTATGAAAACCACAAAACAATGGCCTGAAAAATTACCACAAAATTGAATTTATAATCAGATTGTCAAGAAGAACTGTACATTCTGAGCTTCACAAAGATGGTATTTATGAGTTGGCTGGGATTCAGAAACTGCTTGTAACCAAACTCAGTTCGCAACAATACATAACCAGGTGTAAGCACCTGACACCTGAAGTTCTGAGAAGTGGATTATTACGGGCTGTTTTTATTATTTTTTTCCTGCATCCTTATATACTTATTAGAAAGCCAAAGGCCAATAAGCACTGCCTGTTCCCAATTGTGAGACAAGATGAATCTGTTATGGCATGGCAGCCATCTTATATAAGTCATTGGGTCCAATTATTTTTTTGCTTGGCAGATACACTGCCAAAGACTAGCAAGGTATTAGCCAGGTGCAAACATTGTTTCCTCAACATAGTACTACATTCCAAGATTATAAAACCCCTCTGCACATGGCTAAATTGATTCATGAGTGGTTTCACAAACACCAGGATGAAGCCAAGCACCTTTCATGGCCTCTGCGATCAACAGATCAAGAAACATCCGAGATCCCTGGAGGTCCTCCAGCGCAGAGCGTGGAGTGTTATTCTACCTCCCCCATATCTGCAGTAAATGAGTATTATCCGCTGTTCTATGTAAAAAAATTCATCACAGGTGGACAGGTGTTAGTTTGTTTTGTATCCATTTCTCACAACAAAGCAAATAAACTGGAATAATTCCATGCTAACAAAGTGCAAATTGCACAGCTAGGGCTTATATTTGTCTAAATTACCTCGGATAATGCAGTAGGCACCACACATGTGCGTATCAAGGGACACTTGCGTCCGTGTAGTAGAAAATGTAGCACAAAGAACAACAATGCCATTTCATGATAATTTCTTCTGCCATGTCTAATGCACACTACCACCAATTACCGCATGATTACTGGAGCGGCTTTGCTTTGTTTTCTTGCATTTCCATGGTTCCCACTGATATTCCTGACTGTCAAGACGACACTGTCCCTGAACAGTTACCTCCTGCAGAATAATATTCTGTGAAATAAAAATTAAAAAAAAAAAAACAATAAAATTCAATTCAAATTCATTTCATATAATTGTACAGTTCTTCTGTTATCTAGCAAGAGATAAATAGCCTGGCCTTCAACTTTGTAATAATCAAATAATAAAACGTTGAACTCTTTTCTCTGTGACTGACGGTAAGTACCGCAGAAAATTGCATAGAAAAGTGAAGGTAAACTTCCCACAGATAATGCAGAAATTTGCATCTCTCTGTGGAATACGGTTCTCCAGTGTTGACACAATCTAATGCCAAAGATCTCAGTAGATTTAAGGGACTAGAACTATAACTGTCAAGACTCACTGCTCTAGATAATTTTAGAATATGAAATGGATATTTTGTATGCATGATACTTTCAAGAAAAAAGTATTTATTTTATAGATATAAGGGGAAAGAAGTATAAGAATTTGCTGTTTAATTTCACCCCAAGTCTGATGCTTTGCTTGAGTAAAGAGCATAATCTCAAAGTGAATAATGGAATAGCCTGCCATAATAACAAAAGAGTCATCGGTGGGTGTCTTCTCGTAGTGTTTTAAGCAGCCGCAATAACTCCGCAGTAACAAAGAGCACAAATTTTCAGTGTTTTGTGAAACATCCGTCATTGCTAATGCAGTGTAAGGAGATGGGACTCCAGCAGAGCTGGTGAGCAGATGTGCACATTTAAAATGCTATTGGCTCAGACAGGGTTGTCTTCTTCATTCTGATTGGCCAGTGATCAGTAGTCAGTTCCTGCAATTAAGTCTTTCAGCAAATTAGTGGTTCAGGAAGACCAAGCGGTCAGTCAGTTCGTCAGATTTGTCAATATAGCAATACTGGGGTGATCTTGAGCACAGATTAAAATACTGTTAGGAATTGAGCAAAATTGTAAAGTAACCTGAAAAAATAACAAATAAACTTATAGAAGGATATTCAACACTTGACATTATGTAATCACTTACTATACGGATTAACAACAACAATAATACTACTAATAATAAACATATTGTGTACATACATATTTGATTACATAAAGAAATAATAATTTCCCATACAGTGAAAAAAGTGCACAATTCCCACTTTTGCCCCCTAGTGGTATGAAAAACGAACTTTGACTTCAGCGATCAAAATGTGGTAACTGATGCATGTGATTGGCTGTATCTTAAGTGAGGCGTGCACAGATCCCTGTGCAAAGCATAATCTGACATAATCATAGTGGTCAAATGCCTCGCTGTGGGATTTCCACTGCATGATAGACCCTCCGTATATCGAGGGCAGGTCTGTTTCATTTTTATGAGGATTGGACTTGTCCTTGTTCACACACCTTTGCTTTTACGGCCTCAGATTGAGTCTGCTCAGGTGTGGCCTCTCACAAACCCACTTAATCTCAAATAATACTGTGAACACAACAGGAATAAAAAGAAATTCATATAAAAAAATGGGCAAAAATGACACATGATTAAAGTGTGCCAGCAAATCATCAATGACAATTACCATGCTGCATCCAACTCCAGTAAGTAATACACACCAGTGTATATGTGTATGTGTGTGTGTGTGTGTACATTGTTCTTTTCCAATATGTTTCAGTGCCCCTTGAGTCATAAGATAATTACATAGTCCCAGCCATTACCTGTGGTACGTGTAGATTTGTAAAAAAAGTACATAATGTTCCTGTAATGAATCTTGGAGGCCAGTTATTTACACGCTGCTTTATTCAGGAACAAACAATGTTCTGCAAAGCAAGGACGGGATCTTTTCAGAACCCACAAATGTGTTCTGAAACTGTGGTTTCCATGGCAGTGTCTGGACATGTCTTTCACCGCCGCGGATGTTTTCACTCCTCCAGTAAGTCGACAGATTGTGAGGCCAGTCCGTATGAAAATGGCATTGCTGCTACGTTTGCTTTCAGTCCCTCTGCGTTTGAGTGTTACTCCAGCTTTCACTCATGTGACTTAAGCAAAATGACTTCATTTGCAGCCTGAATCCCAACAGTGAAGGAATACGAGAAGCAGGTGGAACAATTACTTAAGCGAGACTCGCCCAGTGTTGCACTGTGGGAACCAGAGTCTTTTGATAGATGCGAATAAGTAAGTGAATTACATCACACGGCAAGTTAGCCCGTGGTGGTGCTTGTGACCTGACTCTCCTATCACTACCTCAGAGAGGGCAACAGAAAAAAATATGTTAATGAATGCAGCAAACAAGTGGATAATTACAACTTTGTTTTAAGGCACCCTTGACAACATTTGGTAAAATGAATTCCAAAGCCATTGCAATAATGATGTAACTACAAAAATAGTGAGAAAAACCGAAAAATGCCTGAAGAAGCAGAGAGGCTAATCTCTCACCCTTCCCACCTGGTGCTCAGCTGTATCCATCTCTTCCTACGCCAGTATTGCCTGTGCGCAGAAGCGCTGAACGTGCTGACGTTTCCCGCCCGACCAGAATTGGGGGGGCTTGCTTCCCTGCGGCTATAGGCTCCTCCTGGCTTCGCTCCGCTGTCAGACCGCCTCATCCCGTCCGGCCCTGTCCCGTCCCATCCCGGCGTGGTGGGATTTATGGAGAGCGAAAAGAAACAGCTGAGTTAGAAGCGCGATGGAGGTGATACGCCCAGGCAGCACCATCTATCACCGGGAGAAGGTTGCATCGTGGAGGAGATCGACCGGCGCACGCGCCAACTGCTCCGTGATCTGTGGCCTTTCCGGAACAGATGTTTTTATTCTCTCTCCTTCATTTCGTATTTATCTATTTATCTGTTGTTTTTTTTTCACCATAACGGTGTGCTGCCCTCTGCGCATTTGAATAGACGTTTAATTGGCTGGAGCGGCTTGATGGAGTGATGAATGCATTCACCAACCAACCAACCCCCCACCGCCACTAACGATAGCAGCCATTTATCTTTGAGCTCCGTTAGCCTGACGCGGAATTGATTTAGGCCGTTTACCGCGTGTCCGCACACATCTGTCGCTGATCTCATCACAATCCGAAGGCAATATTTTGCTTGTAAACGTGCCAGAGGGGGTGGGGGGGTCGGTTTGCCGTCGATGACCTTGACAACCTGGGAGGTAAGATGGCTTTTGTTGATGGAAGAGGACCTATGGTTCATTTACGAGAGATTAAAAACCCCAGATATGGTCTGGTTGAGTATTGGCTGGGAGCCTTTGTAAATCAGTTTTAGAGCCAATTGCCTTTGTGTGTGTGTGTGTGTGTGTTTAGTATTGCACGTTTCACTTACAAACACTTATTGACTTTCTCCTGACAGCACTAATTCATTTTAATATCCAGTTTGGCCCTTTCAAGTTAAGGTAACAGCAGCCATTGTTTTAAAATATTAATATAGAAGTTCAGAATTCACCAAAAACAAATGGTTCAAAGACCATTTAGCAGATTGAACACTTCCGAACTACAACTTCTTCTAGAATCCATTTATACCCCCGGTGCGCCCTTTTAATACTTAATACAGTACGTCACCATGTACTTCTCTGTATTGAGGATTTAGGGTTTGTTTTTCATCAAGCCAGGTAACCTAAGTCCCTGATTTGGGTAATCCAAAACTTAAGTCTGCCAGTCTCATTCCACCTTGCGGTTTCATGCTTTTAAAGACATACCGAGCTCAAACGGAGCTCCAGACCACTCATATCTGCTTTGCTCTTAAACAAAGGGGACATTCCTTCTGTTGTTTTTTTTTGGTCCTCATAAGTATTTCTGTCCACTAAAATATGACCGAATTTGAATGGAGAAAAGGAGATTTTTTTTGTGTTTGCCAGCCTACTTGAGGTCCTTTTTTGGTCAGGCCTTTGATTTATGGCTCAGGGGTGGGGTGGGGGGGGGGGTACATTGCCTTTGGCTTTGAGGAAGCTCTGCCCGCGTTCAAATGTAGCGGGCAGAGGAGAAAGGACAGCGTGAAAAGTCTGGCTAAAGGGAGGTATGAGCTAGTCCGCTAAAAAATCCTGCCAAGGAATTACAGATGGTTCCAGCATGGCTTTTATGTATTCAGTCACACTCTCACACTCACGGAGCGGGACCTTGTCTGTGCTGGAGCGAGGGCGGGGTTCCAACACGTTCATAGATTTGTATTCATGAGCCAGTGAAAAGGCGACTCGCTTCGGGGGGCAGTGGAGCATGTTGCCCCCCATGTGTCCGGTCAACGTGGCCCGGCCATGACCTTTACCGCACCCGGCCCAGGAAAGGTCACGGGGTCAGTGGAGGCCCTGGGGATTGGATGATGTGTTTGTGGGGGGAGACAGCAGAATGGACCTTCATTCTACTTTCCATGTTGGAGTTGGAGAGAGGTACTACAACAGGCCCTCTCCATAGCCCATAGGCTAGTTCACTCCTCTGAGTGGTCACACTACAGGATGGTCAGAATAATGCTTCAATCCTTTTTCTTTTCTTAAAAAACTTTTCTTTTTACCTCTTACAAATTTTTTTACCACAAAGACTTGGACCTAATCAAAATGTATTTAATCTCTTTAAGGACATATGGAATTCAATCAAAACAGACTTAACATTATAACATGTTACTTTGGGTATCTATTTCATCTTTTTATTGCAATCAAGACATCTTTTTTGAAAGTGTCCTTTTCATTTCAGAATAGCATAGCAGATACTCAGAAAAAGACTTAAGGCTCTTGTGACTGAGTCCTGTTATTTACTGATTATAGCTTTGCCGCCGATAACCAAGCAAAGATAGCTGCAGCTAATGTTACTGCAATCCTTCGACACACTTGTTCACAAGCTAATGACCATTTATTTTTCCGCTCTATTGCCTCCTATTCACACATGACTACAGCGCAGCTAGTGCTGATGCTAGCATGGCTAGCCCTCATGCTAACCGCTCCTGTGCTTACCGATACAGCTGACCCACCACTGTCAGTAAATACTAAGATGTCTGAGCGAAGCTCCGGTTCAAATTAAGCACTAAAACAGTGGCAACTGATTTTAAACCCAACCAGAATGTGTCTGCGATCAAAACGAAACAGACAGACAGCTGTAAAATGTAAGAGTCCTGGAGCGCTCGCTGTGCCGGTTATTGCAAATTTTAGTGCCGCATAATAAAAATAAAAATCTGTGAGTCTCATGTTGTCACCAACTGATTTGTTTTGCTGGGAATCATTAGTCCTACAGGATTGATTAATCTTGCAGGAGGCCGCACTTTAAACTCTGAATAGATCATTTACATCCATTTCCCAACACAAGGCTCAAGGACACACCTAATTAGGGGGAAAACAAAAGCCAGGACACGCTAAACACTTTTTAATAAACGTGCAAGATAGATGAGGAGACGGAAAAAATACTGGAGTCTGTCATCCGCCAGCCGTCTGGTGAATGTAAGAGATGAAGCTGCTTGCAGATGAGGAAGGGGAACGCTGAGAGAATTAGTTGTTCCAACCCGTATGAGTACTGTACGCAGGGTGAAAGTTGCCGAGGAGTTAGGGCCCCACAGATAGAACCCTGAGGCTTTTTATTGGCCCATCCTTAAACTGTAAAGATAAAATTAGACACATGGCAGACAGGCGTGATGCTAATGCTAACAGAACAGCATGAGAAGCTGTGGGAATACCCCTGAGAGAGGGATAGAGCGAGGGAGAGAGAGGAAGGCAAAAACTCATACATATATTAATGCGCGCGCACACACGCACACACATTACACACTCACTTACTGAAGCGTACGCTCACGCGCGGACACCCATGTGAGCGCACACTCATTAACACACAAGCGCACATATCACACGGATGCTTATTAACGAATAAGCTCACGCAGTTACGCACTTACGTAGATGAGGACACACACTCGAGCGCATACGTGTGCACGCGTGCTTATGTTTAATCAATATGTCTGAAATGTCCCTGAGAATATCTTTTGCCTTCTACACGTGGTTATTTCCAGCTGATGCATTTTCACTTAAACATCATTTACGTCCAATGCAATTTTTTTCGTCTTTTACGCCTGACCAGGATACTTGTAGCTTGCTGCAAAATCGTGAGCCTCTGAATCAGTATAAAATAGGCCATCTAAAAATATCAACAGTGTTTAATTACATTAGCGTGTATCTCCTCACTGTCTACCAATGATGAGGAATTAAATTGGGCTTCAGGCTTCATTTCACAAAATGCTTTCCCCTCCAACCGATATGATCTTATTTGCAGCGATTTTTATTTTATTTTATTTTGATTTTGGGATGCTAAAACAGTCGCTAAATTTACAATTTAAATCTACTCGCCATACAGCGATGGACACGTTTGCCAAGAATACGATGAGTAATTTTAGTCAGGGGGCAGGAGGTGAAGAGATTTCTGTACTTGAAACCGATGTCTCTTCAACGCCCCAATTTCCTCCTCAGACATGGTGTCTGCTTCACTCTGCGGTCAGTGAATGGGGAGACACGGTCTTGTGCACTTTCGCTTAAAAGCCGGGGGGACAGATAGTCTCTCTGACAGAAGGCTTTGACCAGGGACTTGAATGTTTCCAACTAAAGTGAAACACCCTCTCACAGACTTCCATTTTCACGACCCCCATATCGCTGCCATTTCTGTGAAACGTTAGCAATTCAAATCTCAACGGTCGAACAATACAACTTGCTTTTAAATCTTAGAACGTCCATTCTAAACCACTCAGGTGAGTCAACGAAAGGGAGTTCCTTTGACATGTGTCTGCAATTAATATCTGTCATGTGACTGGCAATTCTTATTCAGTCTTTTAATCATGTGGGTTTCAATTTTATCAGTACCAGCTAGAGCCTGTATGGTTTACCAGCCACCTGCCTGACTTCACTGAAGATAAATTCACCAGCATGACGCTAGGTACTATTGCTAGCCTGACTGGATGGATTAAGAAGTAAATTGTTTTCACTTATTTATTTATTTATTGCACGAGTTCTTGCACTCGTCTCTGGAACTGACATAGATTTGTCTGTGACTTAATTGATTTTCTAAGGCGAGCACAGTTTCCCTGTCCGTGTTTTACGCACTACTTGCTCTGGATAAGAGCGTCTGCTAACTGCCTATATAAAAATTTGAACTTTTTTCATAGGGAAGGCAGCCATCCTTGTCACTTCCTGCTACACTCTGAGTGCGAGCTGTGCAGGAACAGAGTGAGAGAGAGAGAGTGTGTGTGTGTATGTTGGCTCAGGAGAGATTTAATGTGACGCATATTGCTTATTTCAGATTCACTCACAGCCAATCGATGCCATAAATGCTGAAAGTACAGATTATTAAATGAAATTCAATCAGTACAATCGGATGTGCTGTCAATCAATCCAGCCACACATGGCTGCAGCTAACGGCTAGGCGCTCCTACTTCTGAAAGTGTTGGGGAAACAGATCCTCTGCGCTTCTTAACTCTACTAATTGAGCTTACGTTTTTTAAAATGTAAGCTGTCAGTCATAGAAAAGTATCCAAAGCTCTTAGTTGTTGCATTTAGTGAGGAGTTTACTGCCTGCGTTCAGAAAGTATGCACATCAATTAATAATGAACGGCATGACTTTATGTGGCTTTAATGTGATTTTTAATGACTACATTAAAATCAAGGACTGCATTTTACACCACTGTGATTATTTTCCAGCATTTAAAATAATAACTTTCAGTAAAAACTGTTGGACTTACAGGGGTACAGTATCCAAGGAGCAACATGCAAAACCCCTGAAAGATTCCTCCCTCTTGCCTTTGATTTGGTACTCTGGTGGTCACCATGGCAAAATTTGAATTTCTGTCACATTCAAACTGAAACGAAAACACAAACAGTGCCTCTCCCCAAAGATGCCATTGGTATCCTCATGCATGCACGTTTGATAGACTGCTGCATCCTCTTTTAGCCTGTTCATTTAGCTTTTTGTCAATGGTATAATGACATAAGTGATAGCTTAGGGCCCCCTAGTGGTCGGGAGGCTGGCTCATGTCTGCTTGTTTACATACCCCAGAAGGCCTTCCAAGTCGAGAAAATACAGTAGTCTCTGATTTTATGTCAGTGGGTTTGAAAGTAATGGGTAATAATAATGGGTTTCTCCATGGGGAAAATATCTGCTATTTTTTTCATTACCAGATTTTTTTCATCAGTAAATAATGGAAAATATACATTTATAACTAATGTGGCTACATTCTGTACATGTCCAAGTGTCAGTATAAGGAGAAACATAGAGGTTAACCAAGAATGTGGCCTTATTTTCTTACTAGTAACAATGAACTGTGATCCTGTTTGATTACTTGTAAAAATGAATGTGCAGAGTATAAGCAAATTCTCAACCAATAGTAAGCAAAGGATCATATCAACTAACCTATCAGAACAAGTAGCCATGTTTGATTTATTTCTGACCAATCAATGGATGAAATCACCTAGTGGCACTGTTTTACTACAGCATGTTATTTCTTTCTTACAATGGATAACTTGGTGGTCTAACAGGGTTTGTTTGGCAGGGGCAACCAAGGAGAATCAGTACTGTAAGTGAGAGGAAGAAATAAAAGGCTATGTACATTATAGGAGGGTAAGTGGTGGAACACACATGGGCTGAGTCAGCAGAGTTACAGAAAGACGAAGCACTCAAGCACTCACACTCACCTGAAGTCCTTCACAAAGGGACATAACAATTCTGTTTTTGTTTCTTTTACTGTTCCTCATTTGAACATGCGTATCCTGTATGTATAGAACTGTTCATATTAAACAACAAATCATACTGTTCAAAAATATGGGAAAAATATATTATTTTCTTGTAATGCAATTGAAAAAATTGAATGCGTAATGCTGTTTTTTTTTTCTTAAAATTATTAGCATCCCTGTTTTGGGATGAGTTCTGCAGCATGGATAATGGCGCTTGAGCATTTTCCTATAATGTTGAAAAAGGTTTAGGAACACACTGGGAGAAATCTTGGACCATTCCTTTCTGCAGAACCTCTGAAGAACCTTCATGTCATTACGACTGCTCTCACTGGCTGCCCTTTTCCATTCTAGCGGCCCCTGCAAAGCATTGATTTTATTTTTCAGCCAATCATTTTATTGTTGATTTTGAGGTGTAGTTTGTGAAGTGCTTATGAGATACCATGATGACACTGATGTTAATCAGGGCCTAAGTAACACCATCATATTTCACTGTAGCAACAAGGCTCTTTTCTATGTTTGAAATCCAAAAATCTTGGCATCTGTCAGCTGATGCCAAGTGCACTGATTGTGTCCATAGTCAAAGGGTTACACTTTGATCTCATCTGGCCATATGATCTCGGTTCAATGAAAGAACCAGAAGTGGTTTGCAAACTCAAGGAGATTCAGTTTGTTTGTTGTGCTCAGAAAGGGCTTTCCTCTGGCAAGCTTTTCCAATAATCTGTTGGCAAGGATGTGGCATGTAATTGTTGATTTGGAGATTTTGACCCCATGATGCAACTAAACTCCAGCTCTCCAGCAGTGATCCTTAGACTGTGTTTGGTCTTTCACTTGTGTTCATATCCCGATCGGCTACTGATCACTAGTGGTTTAAAACCATTTTATTAGTCTCCTAATAGTAATAAGTGGTATATTCAATTTGTCATGTATTTTTATATCCAGTGCCTGATTTATGAGGATGAATTATCTCTTGTCTCTATTGGTTTGTCAGTTCTATTCCTTTCCCCATGTTGATAGATGACAAAATGATTTTGCATGCATGTTAATTCGTCTTTATACCCTGGTGAAACAGGAAATCATAGAGTAGCAGAATACTGTCCTTGAGACTGAGATGAATTTAAATGAGTAGATCGTATTGCAGATTTAACTTTAATTTTGTTCAAAATAATGTTCATTCTTGCAATAATTTTGACACGTTGCTGAGGAAAAATACATTATTATGCATTAAAAAAACTTTTAAAATAAAAACTGCATTTGAATAAAATAGTATAGTTCTCCTATGTTTTCACATATATGCACTCTGTAATGATGAGTGTGTAAGTAACTCCTTTCCGCACTTGGTGTTTCCATTTATTTGATTATTTTTACATGTACCTCATATACATGCATGTGTACGTGTGTGTATGAGTGATACATTTTGAATTAGTTCATTCCTCCAGGGGAAATACAACATGTTTATGACAGTAAATGTCAGATTATATGTTACAGTAGGTCACAATGTAGGTTATTTACTGTTATTTTCCCTTTGTATCGATAGAGAAGGACTGAGTCTGATATATTGAATTCCATTTCTCTCCTCCAATGTTAGCGCTGGGGTGGTCCTAGTCCTGTGCAATGAGATGAGATGGGGAGAGTCCATCAACACCCCCATTAAAAAAACCACATCCTGCAAAGAAACCTCCCATTGAAGCTGTCCCTATCAAATGAACAGATATCTATGAAAATCAAACCATTTTCAATGACAATAATTGGTCCATGCCAGGGTTGCCAGATTGTGGAGGGTGTCAGTCTAAAACATACTGAAGTCAGTTGAAGGCAGCATATTTTGAGCTGTATTTTTTGGGGGGTGAAATTACAAGCATCTGGCAAAGGCATCTGCCTACAGTGCATATTGTCTGAAAGGAAGATGAGATTGTGGTGGTGTGGGGGGGGGGGGTGGGGGTGATGGAGGAAAAGTTTTTGCTGATCTCAGAAATGCAAAAGTGAAACGAACTCAGAGGCAAAGGAAAATACACAGATGAGAGTTATTATTATTTGATGCTTCATGTCTTCACGTTGCAGTGGTTGCTCTTCAGGGCTGTCCTGCTCCATCACTTCCCCCCCCCCCCCGGATTCGCTGCCCTCGACAGGCTACAATCCATCATGGTCTGGATGTAGGTTTAATATGCCTAACTGATAGCGAACAGCAATGTGGTAATGAGTTACGAGGGACCGCGAAGGGGGTGGGAGCCCACCCACCACACAACACGTGGCCATCGGGAGACGGGCTCCACCAATGCGGAAACGCCAGGTTTAATTTGCTCTGTTCATTCCGGCACAAGACTTTAATTGAACGAGAGATCTGCTGAGGGACATCCCATGGAAACAAAAACAAAGTTCTAATAAATAAATAATAAAATAAATCATCAAGGATGATCAATTCACAGCAAGGACTCTGACCACAGAACTTCAGAGAGAAAAATGGCACCATACAACAACACTTGGTAGACCAATGGATAAGATAGGACGGGTCTTTGCTACTCTGTCATTAGAAAAAAAAGCCAGTCTCTATTTCATCGATTTCCTCCCTGACTTCTTTTCTGAGGTGTTCTACGGGTGAGTAAATTAGTTGGTTGTTCAGAGCAGGTGAAAGAAAGCATACGTTATTACCGCCAGGCTAGAGCCCTTCTGATGGATCCTTTTTAAATCCAAAGCTCGCAAATCACCAATACCGTTAACCAGATGTTCTTTCTTTACAAACGCAGAACGAGGCAACACCATACATCGTGATGAGAAGTTGATTGGAGCGTTTGTTCTTTTTACAAAAAAATAATAAAAAATTGTTCCAGAGAGAGGCACGCTTTTGCGACAATCAGCGTTTCAGTTTGTGAGAGTTGCCCTGTGCTGTTGTATCCTCAGCACAAAGCAGAACAATTTTCCAGAGCCAATAATGGGTTAGGTGAGAAACACTGAGTGTCAACAGTTCCACCTACGCACCACTTGAAGCTTAAAGCATTCACTGCGTTATCACCACCGAAAAGTGCATCAGCCTTTTTGTCTAGATATGAACAAAGCAATTTGTGTTTCAAGTCATCATTTTTCTCTTTTTTTTTTTTTAGAGAATAAGTATTTCTATGATGAAGGGTTTTTGTAAATGTATTTTAGAAAACCGTTACCAGGGAGGTCATTGCTCAATAGTTTTCTTTTCTGTTCAATACAACTCCAGCGTTATGACAGGTACTGTTCTTTCGTAGGTTAGCTCCATTTTCTTCAAATTCTGGTGGATTATAATTAACTTTACATGACCTGAGAAGATATAGTATTCCAACTCATTATCTGTTCTGTGTTTGTAATAATGGAAATGAAGTGAGTTACTAGCTAGCTAGCCACAGTCTTGTGTGTTCATAGCCTCTCTTACTTTTTTATGAGAGACAAGAAATCGGCAGTTACATTTTCTTGTTCATAAGGAGCTTTCAATATCTAGCTAGCTATACTCCACTTGCCAAAGAGTATTAGATAATAGCTAACTTTCTTTGTCAGTACCTTACCATGCCTAATCATGATTTTATAGCTTGTAGCATGTCAACCAGGAAACGTCTTGAACCTCCCACACTGCTGACAAATTGTTAGCAGGATAGCTATCCGGCTAGTGTGAGAATTAGATTCCATGGTTTCTTTAAATTAGTGGATAAAAGTTTTGTAGTAAAAATGACCGTAAAGAGACAGGCAAGGCTTGTGTTCCAACTTTGTGTGAGTAGCATTTAGCAGTTTCTGTTAAATAACTTTTGGTGCTGATTTATTTTGTAGAATAGATACTTGATCATCCATGAGCCTAAAAGTTATATTTCTGCAGTTGTATAGAGAAAGATCTTGGATTGCCATTAGCTTTGAAGAAATACTTCAGATATTTCAAATGTCAAGTATTCCAGTTTCAAGTGTGTTCAAGAGTTCAGCACGCTCTGCAAAGGCGTTGTGTACATGTATTCGCTACCCTTGGCTAAAAGGCTAGTAGCCTCACCTCAGGCATTCTTTGCCAACAAAGAAGCCAGTGGAAAAAAATACCTGCGCAGTCATTTGATATACTTCACATTGCAAAAGGTCTGGATCACATGACACTTTTAATCTGTATTGTGCAGATAGAAAACTTTACATATAAACTGTGTAGTGAAGTGGATTATGCTGCTATCAGTCATGCACATTTATACTGTATATTTGAACACAGTAGTTCAGACATTATTATCTTGAGCATACTGTGGTTGCATTTTTTATATATTAAAAAAGGCTGTGTTCATGGGATTAAATAGACCTGCCCTGTGTGCCTCTTCTGTGACATCACAGTTGATTAGACCACTCATCTGTCAAGAGGCGGGAAGATGCCACAGGTCTTAAAATGACCTCTGTTCGCCGCCGTCTGTGACCACGAGCAAGTTACCAAGAGCCGAGAGATACTGAAGAAAAAAATACTGAGAGATTCATACTTTTCTCTCCATTTCAACTCATAGAGCTGCCTATAACCTATCACGCCCTCTGCCACACCCAGCCAATCACGGAGGACTGAATGGTATCGAATTTTGTTATTAAGACAGCAATCAACCCTCTGATCCAGAAAGCAGAAAAGGAAGTAGTTATTCTGTCTTCTTATGTTGTTAAAAGAAAGTCTTGATTATTTTTCTTTTGACTTCGCTTTCTTTTGCCTGTGAAAAACCAGCCGACTATTACATCTTCCCAGACTTGCCACACTCATGAAGAAAGGCTTTAAATGATAATCTAGCATTGCTAGCATGAGTCACCATTTTATGTTGAGGCTGAGCTCAGCATTAAGCAGCGGAGAAGTTTGAAAGAATATCTTTTGAAGGTCCCGGCAAGCTACAGATCACGATTATAATCACAATGCAGTGCTGTTAAAAAAATCTCATTAAGAACAATCAGCAGCTTTGTACAAGCTTGGCGATACAATAATGGTTGGGGCAAGACATCAAGCTACCTCGATAGCGTTGTGGCTAACAGGTTCTCTTCAGCATTCCACCACTCTAATAAAAGGCCTCAAGGGTCTCCAGCTGTTTCCTAGCAACATCTGCTACCGAGAGCACTGGCTGGAGTCAAATGAGCAAGACCACTGCACCGTTCAGACAAAGGACTGTGTCAATATGGTATGTTTCTTATTGTGGCCATTAGCTTGAATGTCCTCCTCTCTGCTTATCTGTGTAAGTAGCAAGTAGCAGTATGTGAACGGTATTGAACTGGCTGTGGCCAGCTGGAGCTTGACATATGGCTCCGATCCAGACTGCTATGGTTCAGGCTCCGGGTCAAACAGCTCGCAGGCTGTCTGTGAGAACTTTTAATTCTCAGAAGCCCATCTCGCTGGTCTGTGGGAGTGGTGAGCTCCTTTTATCTGAAGGGAAGACATTCATTGTGCAGTATGTGTTGAAAATTCATGTTCTGGCATAGGTCACTTAAGGGTGCGACAGTCTTTCTGTTCCAGCTCTGGATTTGCATCAGTTTTCCTGGGTTGTCCTAGATTGGCTTGTATCGGCTCGGAGCTTGCAAACACATGGGGGCGTGTACCACTCGTATCGATTTGACAGGCGGCATTGATCTCGACGTCTAAACAAGATGTCAGAAGGCTCTCCCAATAGTGGGGAGGGCCTGCCGTCTCGGCCTTTTACGACTAGCACAGGTGTCCCGAATGTTAATGTTTGGATGTTGTCGGGCGCTTAGCAATAAAAACATATTACCTGTTCTGGTCCTCTGAAACACAGTGCTGTCCTTACAGCACGGGATTGCAGTGTTTTCTTTTAGCGGTATCCGTGCTGCCTGCTGGCATCTAACTGGCGGATGCAGGCAGTGATCAACAACCACGCCCAGAACATGGAGTAAACTGAAACAGCCCCCACACTCACACACTCACACACACACACACACACAGCACTACCACCCCATATCTCACCAGAGCTCTGGATTAATTACTCCGCACGAACCCAATCCTGCATTCAAGCGAGACACTTCTCCTTCCCCCGATCAATAATGCATTTCTGTGTACCGCGATTTCATTCGCCATAGGAGCTGCCTCTCGCGGCTCCCAGCAATCTCCCATCAAAGTACGGAAGACATTGGATACTCACAGAATGGATACACCCGCGCACATACCCCCCCACCCCTAACCCTCCGTCCCCCCCCACCCCGACCGCCCTCCCCATCTCCGCTGTTGGCTGACAAATTGATCCCTTGCTAATGCACTGCATTAAAAAAAGAGAGAAGAAAAAGCCCCTGTGATTGAGGGAGAGAGAGACATGATCTGATGCAGGCGGTTACATGAAGCTGGAGTGTCGGTTTACCTAAAGGGGATTACAAACGGGCGGCGTGCGCAAGCAGGAGCGAGGATAAGGGGGAGCGGGGGGGAAAGCGGGAGCAGGACCATGCGATGTAGAGGGACAGCCCGGCGGGATGAGAGCGGCACGGCGGACTGGGTAGTCTTCTGTTTCGGAGGTACGCCAAACCTCTTTTTGAAGGGGCCCGGGGCGGAGAACTGAACCGATGTGTTCCAGACAGGTAGGGTAACGCAAGTTTCCCATTGTTTCTGCAGAGAGATGGAAAGGGAAGGAGGAAGGTGAAAAAAATAGAGGGAACCTTTTTTATCATCTCATATTCAGTTTTACTACTAACTATTACTACTGTTGCTCTTCTTTCCTTTGTTATCCCCTTTAATTTAGTGTCTCGGTGCCAGTTCGTATGTGCTAATAAAACCAAACTGGATGTGAGAGAAAGAGAGAGAGGGAGTATGGCAGAATTTATTGAAGAAAAGAGGAAGAGAATAAAAAAAGATAAAGGAAGGCAGATATAAGGAGACATGGGAAAGAGGTTGTAACCATGTCTGTGTGCATATATCTAGGTGAGCAGGAGTTTTTGCATGAATCGTGTAAAATCCTCCTCATTAAGGCTAATCCTGGTAGGCATCAGACTTACAGAGGGCACAAGATCAGCGTTGTTAATTCCGGTCCTGCCTCCGAGTTCACGCATGATCGCAGCTGCAAATGAATGGCCAACATGATCACTCCATTTGATAGCAATGTGTTTAATTAGGGGTATACATGCACAGATGGAAAATGTGTTGAATAATTAGCTCTGTATAATTAATTTCTATCTTTTTCCCTTTTTGTGTGTTTCCTCGCGGTCATTATGCTGAATCATTTTCACTTTGAAACTTTGGGTTTTGATCGTTGTTTATTGCAGTTGCATTGTGCTGCTGACCAATTTAATTAGTTATTATTTTTAGTTTTTTTTTTTTTTTTATCATGTCGGGTTATGAAAGCAAAATGTATGTTAGAATTCTCACTGGGAACTAGAAAATTAACTCTCAGTTTGTCAAGACTCATTATATTCAGTCTGTAAAGTTTATTGAAGTGCAAAACCCAGTGCTTAGGTCCCCCAGCCTGACTAAAATATAGACAGGTTTAGCATATTTTATGCAAAAGATCATTAGCGAATCTTCAGGCAGTTTAATTATGACATCATTCCAGCCCACGAGAACCCTAAGCCAATTAACCTGCACTGCGACTTCTGGCACTGCCATGCACAAACAAATCCCTTTTGGGAAGAAAAGTCAATTTACTTAGCCTCGGTGTAGTGAACGGTCTCGCTTCAAACCAGCAGTTGCGGATTTTAATCTCTCCTTCCCTCCCTCCCTCTCTCTCTTCTCTCTCTCTTCTCTCCCCTCCCTCTCCCTATCTGAATCTTTCCTTTTCTCTCTCCCTCTCTCTCTCTCATATTCCAAGGTACCGGAGTAAATTAATTGCTTGTTAAATCAACATTAGCCTTCTGACACCACTGGCTGCCAAACAAAACCACCACACTGGAAATTAATCGGAAGCTGACTAAAATTTAAATTCACATTTTTTTTAACACATTATAACAAGATTTATCATGCCTGCCTAGAGAAGGAGAAATGAAGTCTTATGTTTGAGGGATATATAGTGTATGTCTCAGGTCTAATTGTACACGTTTGCGTAGCTAAGTTTGCGTATCAAAATCATACAATTTATCGTAATTACGGTCACCAAATATAGATACTGAACCTATATTAGCATAAATACACACAATGAAGTCTATTGCTTTTTTTCTTAGACATTTTGCATCTGAAATATTACATTTTTTGGGTGTTATGTTTGAGGGTCCAGTTTTTTCCGGTGGGCGAGATTCTGTACATATGAAAAACGTGAAATTAAACGGGTTACTTTGACCTAAACTGTAATGTCGGACTCAAAATTTAGCAAAGGTCTTTTCTGCCTTAATGACCCAATGCCTTGATGACCCATTTCATGTTTGGGGGAATCTGTTAGCATGGCGCTAGGAGTTTCACTTTACCTGAAGTCTGATACCAAAGTTCACAATCAGCCATGCCGGAGGTAGCATGACCAGCTAACGTCAAGACTTATCATGTCAAAATATGTATGTGGTCTTTATGTAAGTTATTAATTACCTTAGTGCCATAAACGGGTGAAAGGGCTGAATGATTCGGGGGGCCTACAGCTCGACCGGGGCCCCAAAAATCAATTCTCAGTATATCGGCAAGTGAGGGTCTGGTGCCATACTTTTCCATGGGGCCTTTCCTGGCAGCACTCCTGATTAACAATGTCCGTCTTAGCTTCGATCAGCGTTAATCTGTGTGAGGGTGCAATGAAGTGCTTTAGGCGATGTGATTTCTATAAAGCTATTGTTGAATTTCTTAACACATTTTTAGCAGCTTGTAAAGCTTTTACAAATAATGACGATAACAGATCAGACACCTGTATAGAGAGTAGGAGTTTTTAGCATCTCTGCATGCAGTATTAACGGGAAATTACAAAGAATGTTCGCCATCATGCCAGAAACCGGATGCAACTGCAAACGATGTGTTGATCAATCCTTAACAAAGCGTACAATTTGAAGAATTGGTGGTTAGTGGTCTGAACATGTCCAATATCAACCGGAATAGGCCACACTATTTCCATCGCAGCAGATATAGTCCGTTATTACCGAAATCCGTTTTAACGAGGTCCGCAATAAAGAGGGTTCAGCGTGTAGACTACCTTGTGTTTGAAAGGGGAATTCATATAGAGGTGCTCTTGTACTGTACTGTAAAGCTTCTGTAGTGTTTCAGCATGTCCACGGTTGTAATGTGAAGTATCAATAAACATCAAAGGAAGGATTTACATATGCTTTTATAGGGTGCTTTTTCGAGCGCAGCATATGAAATTCATACAGACCATTTTATATATACTCAGACTTTGAGGTTTGTCTCTTTGATGTGACAAAAAAAAAATTGAAGAAACCAAATTGGAGGGGAGATTCCAAAATGAAAGAAAGTCAGGGCCAAATTGAATGAACAAATGTCAAGAAATAGGTCAGGACAGTGCTTTTCTAGTTTCTTTGAATCATACTGGCATTAAGTATCGTTGTGACTTTGCCACCTTTGATTTCATTGATTTGGTGAAGGCATATTTTGGAAAATACGTTTTTGCGATTGTATAGAAAGAGTATAGGGTTTGCGCATTTGAATACCTCGGTTTTTTTTACATTTAACAAGCTTTTTTTGGGGGTATGTTCTACACTGTACTCCCATCTGTGATGCTGTGTGTTGTGACCATTAAGGGTCCTTTCAGTGGAGAGAAGGAGCGGTGAATTATCATGCCAGGCTGTGACACAGGGCCATGCTGGCTCATGGGCAGATCCACCATTATCACCTCCCTCTGATCCCTGCAGGGGGGAAGTTCTGGCCCCTTTCATTGGCTCTGTGATATCAATCCCAAGTACACCCTCTCAGTCATTCTAATTCCCGCCAAGCGATGGTCTGACAGCCTTCAACTTTAAAACGACTCAGGCCTTATATTGACTTATTAAAGAAACCAAATCATTTGCATATTTAAATGTGGGCTATTCAAATGTCCTATCACTGTGCGTTCATCATGGGACAATTAACATAGTGATATATCTTAATGCGGAAATGCTGCAGAAGCAGGACTTTGATGAAAAGACCAAAAAACAAAGACAGAAAACTGTAAGCAACATACCTAGGCCACAAAGCGCAGGTCGGTGCGTTATGAAAAATAGAGCTACTAAAAAGTGAAATGAATAAATGAAAACACTACCAATTTAATGAGAGCAAGTACATAAACCGCTGTTGGAATAAAATATGCTGGCAACCATCTGAACAGACGTTGGCATAGGGGTTAATATGCAGATGAAGTGGTGTATGAAGCAAGGTGCTAGGAGCTGATAATTTGTGAACAAACCTCAGGGCAAAGCTGCGCCCCCCCCCTCACCGAACAGAGAAACGGGACCCGAGAGAAACCGGGTCGGCTGCGGGTGCGTCGTGAATCTCGGCCGAGCCACAGCAGTGATCACGTGACCATTTCAATTAATCGTAATCCATCATCTACACGCCATCTCCAACGTCTGTTTGAAACGGGTGATCAGTATCGGATCGGATTACAGTAATAGCAGTCTGGCAATGTGTCGCAGTCTGAATTAATTTTATTTATTTATATCATTTTTTTTGCTATTTTTAATATTATTCTTTAAGGCATTCCAGATTTCGGTAAGCGCTTAATCACTTCATGAAATCTTCTTTGAAGAGGTTTTTAAAGCGTCTTTGTGTTTAAAGGAGCATGCGGAAAGGATACCCCCAAGCAATTAAAATTACCTGATAAAACATAAAAGTTTGGCTCGGGATGTTCATTTTTTATGCAGATAACATGTTTGTTGGTGGAGATGGGGGGGGGGAAGGGGGTTGCCTTGAAATGAAATCTTTTCTTTGCTTTCCTCTTAACTGTTTTCTCTTACAATTTTGGGCTAAATCCCCTCCCTTGAGGGGTTTGCTGAGCACACAGCATGGCTCTGCAAAATGGCAACCCAGATTCTGATAAGAAGAGGACCCTGTGGTTATTTCTGCCACTGCCAAAGCTGCAAGGTAGCACCAAACCTGTGCAGGAATCCTGTGTTCCACACCTCTTTTTTCCCTCCGTGTAGTATTTTTGGTAATCTGTGTCAAACTAACATTAACTCTCACCTGGCTTGTAGTCATGTTATCTTATTTTTGTCAAAGCAACACTTTTTTGAAAGACATTATTAAGGAATAAAGTATGTATTTTACAGTCCTTGTTGGTGTCAAAGTCATAACAGAAACATCACTTTCACAGGGTTGTTTGAACGCTCTGTGAAAATGAAGTGTCGGCCCGGTACTGTGGCGGTGGTACACTTTGTTGTTAAGCGGTGGCTGTTGGGTAAACCGCAAAGGCTCTTGGGTCGACTCCAAAGAGCTCAAACCGCATCAGGGGCTCGATCTTCAAACGGGTATGAAAGCTAATCTGGTCCTGTAACATTTTCACTCAATCCACCCCTGAGACTTGACATACAGTATTTGACAAAAAAAAGCACAAAGACATAAAAAGGAGAAAAAAACATGTTGCATCAAAGGCAAGACATTTTTTTTTTTCTCTTTTGCCTGTACTCAGTCTTACTCATATGCTGACCTTTTCAAATTCCATCTGCTCAGGGACATCCTGACCTGAGATCAGCAATCAGGAAAAAAAAAAAACATCTGTCTTACAGGAGTTTCACTGGCCTGTATTTCCCCTTTTCAGACCAGATTCAAACAGGCAGCGTTTGATTCAGTATAAAGCAGCAAAACACGACTTTTCTTTTGAAGCAGTTCTGTCACAGCGAGAAATGAATTCAACATCCAATAAATTTGACATATTAAGTTTCATTTTCGGTAGCGACAAAGGGGGATTCGGGTAGCTTATTACGTCTTGCACCAAGCGTTCCGGCAATTTCCTAAAGCGTCCCCTACGTCCGTGTCCTGAAGCGCCCTTCTGCATCTACTGCGGTCTTGTCGAGTCTAAACAGTGCTTTGGCTGTCTAAAGTTACACCTTCTCTAATGCCGTTAAGAGCCAGTCTAAAGAGGTAGAGGACTGCATAGTCGATAACTGAAATAATGAGCCATTCTCATACAAAGCAGTTTAGCCTGACTTATTAGTGCTCTAAAATTCTGTAGTAACTGAATGGCCACCCAAAAGGTAATGTTTTTGTCTCTGTCAAGATGAATTTGGAGTGAAAAGGTTAAGTGACAATTAGGGAATTACAGTGCCACTTCAGAGTTTGTGAACCCTTTTGGGATGCTATGGGGTTTCACAAATTTTGAAACGAAAATGTTATTACATCTTCATCAAAGTGTAATCTCACTAGGCCGTCTAATTTATAGAAAATCTAGACAAATAAGGTGGAAAATGTCAACATATTCAACATTAGATTTGACTGTGTGCACAAGTATTTCATCCTTTACATTCATTAACTAGTGGCATCTTAAGGAGCAAAACCTTCAGCTAAACACTTCATATACCTGTTTATCAAAGCCTTGTATCTGCTATGGGCCATTTTAGCCCATGCTTGCTAACAGAATTGCTTAAACTCAATGACATTTCAGACTTTCCTTGAACTAACATCTCTAGGCCCCCACTTTGCCTCAGACAACCATAAACATTATTCCTATAAAGGGTTTTTCATGTGCATCTACTTGGATATTTAAGACTGATATCTGTCTGCATGACCCACTTTTTGATGAGCATAAGTTTACATAACAGCAACCTCATATTCTCCTTTATAATTTCCCTTTAAAAATGCCAAACTCATGGTTCTCTCTCTGCAAGCTATCCAGATCCAAAGACAACAAACCAACCATTAACCAAGACATCCCGACTACCATGCTTAATGTTCAGGATAGGGTCTGTTGTTTGATGGTCATGTTTGGACTTTACCAAAAAACACTGCACAGCTGAGATAACCCAGCCAAGTACAGCTCCAAGCAGGTGGATGACAGTGATAAACCGTCATAGAATATGTTTAGTCGCAGCCATTGATGCTGAAGGAGGTGAAGTTCTGAGCTTTCCCCCAGCAGTGTGGTCTGTGTCAGGGACTGTCTGTGGACCTTCACGTCTTCTGTAACCTGTGGCCGTAGCCTCCCGTGGACTTCGTAGCGAGCGGGCCTGTCTTGTTTTTGATGCGCGCCTTGTTAACGCCCCGTCGGATCGGCTTAGAGGCTTCCTCCGGAGCGTGCGGACGGGGCTTTGGCAGAGATGGCCGCTCCCCCATGCAACTTTAAACACACGACTTATGTCACCGGGCCCTGAGTGGCCTGTTACCAGTGGCGCGGCCCTGCACCGGGGTCAGGGTTTGACAGAGGAGAGCTTGGCCATCACTCCAGGGCAGGCCGCTGCTGTCGGCGCATGGCACCACTTTGCGCCCTCTCCTTTCGAACACAGGTCAGCCCTCTCTCCACGGCGAGAACCGGAGAGCCCCGTGGCAAAAACCTAGGACATGTAAAGTACACCGGGCCACTTACGGGACAGCTTTTAGAACTACCGTCCTGGAAACCGCTCCTGTTCCCCAGATCATAACCAACTTTAAAAATATGCTTTCTCATAAAATGGGATTATTGTGAATTGCATATTCAGGTTCAGGGGTAAAGTGGAAACAGACAGGTGAACCTCCCAGTGGAGGATGAGTGGCAAAACTCAACTGAAGCACAGATAAAGCAAACATGGATATAAAGTCCTTTTAAATGGCACTTTTTGTTACAAATGTTTCAAATTTAACTACCGGGGTCACTAACTGGTTGATCCTGTAAAAGAAGTTCTTCAGTTAAGCTTTTTAAATGTATGAAAATGTAAAAAAAAAATTATTGTAACAATGAATACAAATAACCATTTAAAATAGCTATATATTGCATTTTTCACAATTATTTCTGTTATTTCTGTTTCGATAATTCTGGTATTTATGTAATGTAAAACATTTCAAGGACATTTTCAGAGGCCTATCCTCATTGGCTAACTGCTATAAAACACCCTTTTTTAAATTATTGTCGAATCAGCATGCAGGTCATTCATAACTTTTTTATTTCCCCAGCTCCTGTATCTGTGCCTGTTTCTGAGTATGAAACATGTTTTGTTAGCAAAATTTTCAAAAGAGATAAGTGGGCGAATGCTACTGAACTATGAAAAGGGTCCAGAAATGGTGTTTAAATTACTTTACTTGCCACGACGTCCCTGTTTAGGTTATTATATCAGGTTATTATATTGATGTGTATGAATCCTGTAATTACTGAGTCAGTAGCGAAGCCTGGATTCTGATCACTTGTCCATGAATTTGACTTTAACGAATGATTATGTGTCATTCTTCATTTTCTCCTGCACAAACTCAATCTGGCAAGTTCAGCAGGCTCTAAAAATCAACTGTTCAAGCTTCATAGCTCCTGAGAGCATATTCCATCTCCTCCAAAAAAAAAAAAAAAAAAAACAAAATCTGCAACCCGCTCGTGGGATCTTTGCAAGCCGCTGCGTAAGTCAGCCTGGTCTCTCCGGATAAGAGCATCTGCTGAACGACTGCAGCGTAATGTAATGTAATGGATCTCGCCATGATAGAATCCATGTGTAAAAACCCTATGCGTAGATACATTATATCCTCTGTCACTCTTTCTCATTTTCTTCCTCATGAATTCACATTTCTGTACGCCCTGTAGTGTGCCACCCGGCTTTTGATAAAGGGTCATAAACGTGGGCTGTCTGAGTCAACATCAAAGTGCTGATATCACCGCCCCAGACCGAAAGGATGTAATGTGCTTTTACACAATAAATCCACATAATACACTGCTGCACTCTGGGATAGAGACATCTGTGAAAACCATGCACAGAGTCTTCAGAAATGTAGTACATCAAATTCTTAGCACTTAGTGCTTTGCTGTACGAAAAGACTTCCGAGATTCATTTACACTTACGGAGCCAAGTAGATCTACTGTTAATTCTAATTAATTTAATAGTTTTAATTAGATGGGTTTAACAAATTTTCTGTGTGTCCTCAGAAACCTGAAAATGATAGTTATTTCTCACCCTCTCTCAGTGCAGAGTTTGCACTGCTGTACTCAAGTGAATACGTGTGGGCGACCACATATCTGAGTGACAGGGAAACCATGCGGTTGCTTCAGTTCACTTTTCAGCTTGGCTTTTTTTTTCAGTTTGTGGCAGTCCCATTTTCTTTGTGCTTTTTCAGGCTCCTTTCAGTGTTAGCAGTGCGGTAGTGGGGCTCTTGACAAAGACGTGCGCCACACCGAGCGCAGCTGATTGATTGAAGAGTGCACGTTGGCCGGCTAACGTGCTAGCCTCAAGTTTTACGTCTCTGTTGGTGGTTGAATGACAATGATAGGGAGGGTTTGTCTACCCCGTTCAGCATTGAGTGAATACCGTAACCATACCTGCATCACCCCAAAACCCCCTACCATTCATCCCCAGCTATTTATAGACCAGAAGTGGCAGTCCTAGCGTCAGGTACAATCATGTGGTTTCTTTCTTTCTTATGCTTAGAAGCACTTTTGTGTCACTTACTCAGGATTTATCAGCACAATCCCACAGCCATTTCAGATTTTGGCAGTGCAATCACGTAGTCTTTCATTTCATCAGACTGGGTCAGTTATCTGTATCATGGATCTCCAGAGCTTCACACTGAAAAGGGCAAAGGGTTCTTTAACAAGAGATCTCTCTTCTCCAGGATGATGGCTTTGTCTTACCTGCCATCATGCATAGGAAATCAGGCAAATTCATCATGAAGGACACTCTTGGGCTAATGAACGATGTGATTAACTTCAGCAATGTCACAAGAAACTTTTTTTTTTTTGAGCAGGTGGGAGTTGAAGATAGCTTTCCAAGCTGAATGCAGATGGTGTATTTTTACAATTCAAAATCCAATATATTTACCATACACTCCCATACAGAACAGCTAGCACTGTTACCATTTCTACACAATATCCTCAAGCAATTTGGGTTAAGAACCTTGTTCAAAGACACAATAGCAGTGCTATACCTGGGAATAAAACCCACCACCTCTGTTGGAAGCCCAGCTCCCTAACCGTTATGCTACACTGCTGCCCATATGGAACAATTTCATATTTTGAACGTACAGTTTAAAATGGTATTATATGCCTGTTACTGCTGGTAAAGACACTGAAAGCTAGTTGGTGATGACTGATTTTACGTTCCTGTGGCATTTGTATTCTGTTCAGGCATTGATTGAACAAGATGTTCCCAAAAACACCCTTAATAGCTGAGTGATTAGTCCCTCTCTGTATTCCCTAACACTTTGGTTCTAATTCCCTTTGAAATTTGCATCTTTGTGATCTACCTTTAACATATCCGTTATGAAAACAGCTTCCTCTGCAACCTGAAAAATCAGCACGGCCTCGACCTCACTGCCAGAGGCCACACACTGTGCACAGATCCCTGTCCTGTTTTGAAATGTACCCTCTGAACCCTGGGAACGCAAGAAATTTTAGTCACTTTTGTTGGGATTTTTTTTTTTTTCATTTGAGTTACTGCAGATTACAGACCAGACCTGTGGGTTGAGGACTACAAGACAGAACAGTAGTTTTGCCAACAATCCTGACCTGTCATGTTACCAGAGACTGAACAATTTGTCCTGGCATTGTGCATGTGGAGCTAGCGCTGTGACACTGCAGGTCTCTACGGGCACTGAACCACCTGTCAACTTTCCCACATAGGTGAATTTCTAATGAGAATTTCTGAGATTTTATTACGCGGTAATGATGTGATTATACAAATGCAGAAACGCTAGGTCAGAATTCACAAGGTGTCTGCAATAACAAGGTTGAAATACAAAGAGAATACCATATTTAAACTGACTGGGAACGCAGTTAAAGTCGGAAAAGAATTTTCTATCGGAAGCTCAAGCTAGAAGCTAAAGGATATGCCAATAATCTGACATAAAATTGACATGATGTTGATTGATGACCTAGCACAATCACTATTAGTTAGTACTCAACTTATAATGTGACAGCTTGTATGTATGTAACCCCATAATCAAAAATAATGCTGTTACTGCCGTAACAACAGCAACAATAACTCACTGTTGTGTAGATGCTCCGGACGGGTTGAGTATCTTCAAGTTGTGCGAAAGAACATTAGGCTATCAGCATAGTGATAATTCTTTAAAATATAGAGTCTCAGTGAGATAGAGCGTGTTCACGTTACACTGGCAAGACAAACAAGGAGGGATGGGCCGTTATTGATTTCTGTTTGAACGCAACGTTCAGCAGTAGATTAGAAACCTGCATCCATTAATCATGGGTCTACCCCCTTTCCGAGATAAAGGTAAAGGGTACTGCCACTGCACAGAGCCGGGAAAGATGCAGTCAGTGGAAAGAAGAATCCCATTTAAAACATGGCGGGAGCAATGCGCGGACATGGGAGAAAGCAGGTCTTTAATTCCGCCGCCTTTCAAGGTAGATTTAAGGCAAATTTGATTAAAGTAAATGAAGCGCGGCTATTGATTGTAATTGCATGACATTAGCTCCTCGGGAGAAAATGAAAGGGATTTCTCCTGTTAAAGGATACGGCTCATTGTCCAAAGGGCCAGAGCAGGATATCACTTAGCAGGAGAGGGGCACACTCTGTACAGGCACACACAAGGCCTGGAGTCGATCGATGTGTCCTTAAAATTAATCTCACAAAAGTGCTTTTTTCAGCGCACACTTTTACATTATTTTCATAAATTGCAAAACTGTGTTTATGGGCAGAATAACTGACATTCAAAAATTAATGCAGGGTTATTTGTTGGCAATTTTTTGCTCAGACTAAAAGTCTGATTTGCCTGTTTGCAACCTCATTTGCCTCATTGTTAGATAGCCATTCATATTTATAGCAGGCTAGTATTAGTTATATGTGTGGTGGCTAGCAGGTTAATGAATGTAGGTCATGTTAGGCACATGACCCTGTTTGCTAATTAGATTCTTTGCTAATGAATTCAATCTCCAGGTGTAGTTCCCCTTGATTACCCAGATAATATTGCAATCTGGGTACATTTCTGAAGTTTGCTGTTGCTTCCACTCAAAAAAAATTCAGGCTTCAAATTCCCTCAAACTTTTTAAAATTGCATATTTTCAAACTGTCAGGTCAGACATCTTGGAGCTGTGTTTAGCAACCTACGTTGTTAGATTTGTGCATGTCTTACCCTGTGTGGCTAATCACACAGCCAGTTCATACCACAACTACCCATCAGCCTCTAAAAGGTTACAAAGCATTTTCTAAAGTTCTGGGGACCCAACAAACCACATACAACTCTTCATTTTACAAATGGAGAAAGTTATTTTTTCGCTCGGGTCCTCCTTTACCTAGTATAAGGTTATGGTAGGAGATGTAATTACATTCTGTGTAAGCAAAGGAGAGTGCATTGAGTCAGACAGGGGTTTGGTACTTTTTCCTGGTACTACCCATGGAAGAAGATGCCAGGGGAAGCCGATGCTAGGGGCATTCAGCAAGGTAACCACAGGGTAGGCGGGACTGCAGGGCAGCGGTGTAGGATTTGAGCTTGATCCTCTTATGCCTTCTCCATGCACAGATTACCCTGCTTTTAGAACAGCTTGCTTTTGAACAGTTTGAAAACAAGAGAAGAGTACAGACTTTGTAGAAATAGCATATTGAGAGTGATTCACCCATCCTGTCGCAGACAGAAAAAATGGGAATTTGTGGGGGTTATTATTATGGTGAAGGCTGTTGACAAACCTGAAAGTACGCAGAGTGTCAACGCTGGTCAGGAGCAGCATATTGAGTTGGTTCAGGTCTCCGCTTCCGTTCTTCAACCAGATTGTCATGTTTGCTCACAGCTGCCATGGTGGAAAGTCGTGTCAAAATGTACAACTTTGACAGGGAAGTTTCTCGTTTCTCGATAATTCTGGAAGTTCTGTAGGACTGGAACTGGAAACAGATGCTCAAAACCTGATGACAGATTTTATGTGAGCGCTCACAGTTCCGGAACAATCCCTTTCTCCTGTCCTTGTTGCCTCTGTTGTCATCGCCCGTATCATGAATCACAAGATCTTGGCTGGCGAGAAGTTTCCAGTACTTACAAATCAGATAAAAATCCAGAAAACAATTCTTACATGAAGCAATATATTATTTCTGACTGACATTTCATTCAACTGCATGGATCTGCAGTGATTTACATCAGCCATTTATACAGAAGGTTTGCAATTTACAGTACCTGCTCAGCTGTCACCCTGAAAACAGTGGCCCACTCTGCTTGTCATTGCAAAAACCCTTATTTGCACTTGTCTTATTGTCTGGGTGAAAAAATAACTATTGCTGAAGTACCTCCAGGTAAACAGGCCAGAAAAATTATGCATGTGATAAGCTCAGAAAAAACAATAACAAACAAAAAAAAACAAGGTCGGGTGGGTCAGTGTGAGGGGTTGAATGAATGAATAGCTTCATGGGTTTAATTGGAAAATGGGAACTGGAAATATGTATAAGAAAGGTAGAATGGTTTCTTTAATGATACTGCATAGAGGTTTTGGGACTGACCCCCTTCCCCTCTCCTCCCTTCCGGGGAAACGGATATGCAAGTGGAGCGGTAGGGTACGGATGGTGAGGGAAACATCACCCTGGGGCATGCTAGTTTTCCGGAAGTATGGAACCGGTTTTGACAGAGACGACTCCTGCCATGGAGTGTGTGTGTGCGCATCTGTCATGGGGATTACTGGAGGTGGCGGTGGGAGAAGGCTACACGGTGGGGGGTGCTCTTTGCGCCATCTCTGGGACTGGGGGAGCATCGGCATATTGATGAAGAGCGGGAATGGCAGCCGTGGCATAAGCAGAAAACAGACAGACAGACAGACAGCGGTAAGACGTGAGCGTGGCGCGGTGCAGGCTCGGAATGACGCCGGCGCTCCCGGAGACTGTGAAGCACAGCTCTGGGTAAAGAGGAAGTGACACGGGGGAGATAATCAGATGCAGCTGGCTGACTCACCTCCTGTACTCAGATCAGTATCAGTGCCGCTCAGAGGACGAGAGGGCTACCAGGTGTAGCACCTGTCCTATCAGAGCACATTCACACTGCCTTCCTGATACAGAGTACAGGTATGCATATAAATAACAGCAACATGGTCTACATTACACTTTTTCTGTTGCTCTGTAAATTCTGGGGTTATCATTTTTTGTTACTCATAACAAAAAAGAACATGTTTATTTTACCACATGATATGTAATATTTCCCAGCAACAAACAATTTAACTATAGTGTTTTACAGCAACATACATATAGCAACATACATACAGATGTTTTCCTGTTCATTATTCCGCACTTGAACATGTCAGTGGGATCAATAATAATTTATATATCTTCATCCACGTTGTCTCCCAGAAATCCGTTGGGCTGTGTATTTTGCTTGAATAACACCTGTGACCAAAACCTTGGAGAGATATTGACTTTCTGTAGCATTGCTTCTTTGTAAATGAAAACCAAACATAGCGATCAATACTAAATGGTTTTGTGCTGAAAGAGCAAAACGTGTTGAGTATGAGTATGATTGTATGTGCTCAAATCCTCGTGCTTTCTGCAGGCAGCGTCTGACATTTATGTGGTTCAACAGGGGGTCGGTGGTAAATTTAAAACAAACAAAACCTTCCTTCGCTCGTCTTAAATTCTTAAATTCAACTCAGCCCAATCAGAGGAACCTTTCAATAATATCACTCCTATTTTGCTCAACCCAAAGTGCATACCTTTTTTGAAATTCACATAATGTTGTGCAATTAAGTTCAGCATGAGAATAAAATCACTGTAATTAGGGAGTCTTCTGAAGACCGTGATGTAATTGCCTGGATCGTGGAGGTCACATCCGTCAGATAAAATGATGACCACAGAAGCTAGCTTAAATGGTGACTTTCACAGATGCTGCTTCCACTTACACGTCTCCAAAGGAAAGTCATAAACCATACTATCAACTTCATTGCATGGGCGTAACCCTAAGGCAGTAGCTTTCTGATTTCTCAGGACCGATTAAAGTGTTGCTCTTCCAGTACTCACACAACTGTTTATATGCATGCAAGATTGATAATAGATGTTCACAGACATAATATCTCTTAGATCCATTTATCTAGCTGTCAAAGGTAATAAAGGCTAATTGTATGTTATAGCAGTTAAGACAAGACACAAATGTAGGATACCCCCCATAATGATTGGATTTAGCATTCAAGAAAACCATGTGTGCCTCAGGCCAGCTATAAAAACAGGATTAAAATTGTGCTCAACAGCCAGGACAATCAAACCTGAAGAAATGGAATCCTTACCCAGCTTAACTTGGAATAACCCGAAATAAGGGAAGCTTGGGGCCTGCGAGCTCAGAACAGAAGACATTTTTAATGAAAAGTAGAGATTGATGTTCTTAGTCCTTTTTTCTTCTTTTGACTCTGAAGAAAGACGTGAAAGAAGTTGAAGAGCCGATCTCCCCATTTGTTAAAAGTGTCTTCCGTTCTGAACTCTGCAAGCATCAGCTTTCCTAGTTTTATGGCTTGTCCTAGTGAAGTTATCTGGGTTAGGATTCCCTGATTAAAGACGGATATAACACTCAAATAAAAAATGTTGAACGTTTTCCTCTTGGTGGGGCACGGTATTCCACCTGGGCTAGCGCGGGAAATTGCGTGTCAGCGAACCACGGCAATCTCGGCGTGCCACAGACCCCGCCGCCCAGAGCCTTTCCCGTCTCCGGTCTACGCTCAAGCGGTTTCCGCCGCATGCCCGGGGATACGGCGGTAATGTACGCTCAGAGGAGCGGGCTGTAGGACACCTGAGGTGTGAAAGGAGGCCCTCCTCTGCATACTGAAAAACCCAAGACGCCCGCCTACACGGCCACAACTGCTCACCGTGTTCGGTCGGTGCTTTGCTGATAACTAAGCCAGTGAAGTATGGCTGTACATAAGACGGGTGGAAAGACTCGCTTCAAAACTGATTGCTGCTTTGCATTGATTTTTCATTGTTTTTAATTGATTTTTCATCAGTTTTCTTTTTCATGATTTGTATATTTGTCAACGATCACAAAGCAAGACCTGACTCCATTCTGAAAGTTGCCTCCCAGCTTGGAAGGGAACATTTTATGGGCGCAAGCCGACATTGTGGCTGTATTCCCATTTGTTTGAGACATTAAGTCAAAATACGTGCTAATATCTTAGCATTTATCTGCTCCTCCAGACATACTAGGTTGCAGTCACAGACAAAGGAAACACTCCAGGCATGTTGAATATACAAATATGGGTATCAACCTCAGATTTGTATCAGGAAAAACATCATGGAAGATAAGGATGACATTTTTAGAAGTATTAAAAGCCTAGGTTTTTAAAAATACATCTAACTTTCTTAAGACTTTCCCATGGTTCTTTGTGCCAACAAAATAATTTACCTGGGACATTTTGGACTGTATGTATGCACACTAGCCTTCTGGGTAATTGATAGTAAATAACATTTTCAATTTCAAATAACATATCAATTATAATCATCTGAGATTTTACTCCACATTTTTTGTTACAACCCAATAAAATTTCATTTCAAGCGCATAAAAGGTGATCGCTGCAGGCGTAATAGAGTAAACAGAAACCAGGTGTTAACCGTGCATTTTTTTCCTTCCATTAAATGAGCTCATTTGTTTTCTCTGCAAAAAAATAATCAATAACATCTTGAAGATAATTATCACTTAAAGGTGAATTCGTGACCCCACTTGTCTCCCGGTTGCTGGTCACCAGCCACCGCCGCCGTCTCTGCGGTGTGAAACGGCACCAGGTGCATCTCCCGGAGTTTGGGCTTCATTTTACTGACATCGTGTCTGTTTGTTATTTGCATAGCAATCGGGGAGTTGGGCTCAAATCCCTGAAAGGGAGACTGTGCAAGACTCCAAGCCAAGAACAGAAATGGCTCCCTCTCAGCTCTATGAATAGAAATGACTGTGATATAGGTCACCTTAAATCGAGGTTTACAGGGCTAGGTGAGGGGTGGAAAAAATGGTGACGTTTCAAATTTCTTTAGGATAAAAGGTTTTTTGCTTGTGCTTGACCAAATAATCAGTCAGTGCCAGCCAAAAAATACATTTGGGGGAGGGGGGCACGAATTTACCAAATGAGAGATTTTAAATCCTACTCTATCTGGCTGAAATGGGTTTGAATCTATATGTTTGAGAGGTCAGGGAAGCAATTATGTGATACCTTGAATGTCAGGACAGGGTTTGTAACCAAAAATGAAGATTTTTAAAATTATTTTTCTTTTTTTTTGATTGCAACATCAAACATGTCACATATTTTATGACTTGAAGAAATATGACATCTGTCTTCCTTTTACATCCAATTTCTTGAGTGGTTTGTTTTATGAGTGCCATACATTCAAGATAAATGTGTGAAGCAGACAATCATAATTCACCATGTTGGTATAAAAGATGCCAAAAGCAAAATGTGAGGCTCAAAGCAGAACAATTCTCCCATCACATTGCTGTAATTGGGCCAAACTCCCTGAGTTTTGAGAATTTTCATGTCTCTGGACACAAATTGCGTTGCTGATTGTTTTGTTTTTTCCCTTATTTTCTGGCACCAACTCATTTTTCAACCTTTTTTTTTTCCTCAGGAGAGTGCCCTGCTTTCAGTGAGCTTTTGAACGGTAGCCATATTGGAACATCACCATTTCAAAGTATTTTCATAGTAAATAAATGTGTACATATTCATTTCGATGGTTTCTGAACCTGTCAAACCATTTCCGTAATGACACAGAAGCTACATTTTGGTTTTATTTAACAATCAAGGTCAGGATTCAATCAAAATTTGTTCAAAGCTAAGGACAAATGTTGATTGTATCCCGGCCTAGGAAAAGGCAGGGGAATAGAAAAGCGAGCTCTGAATTTTTACTCAGAAGGCCACTTTAGGTTTCCTCCGTTTGATCTCATTTAATACAGTAATCCACCAGAGTTCCAAAAGGCCCGTTGATGGAGTGGGACTTATTTCAATAAGACTTCCCAGACTTTTTAGACAGACATTCTCATTCAAAGTTCATTACTTGTAGAGCTAACAGCCATTTCATTTGAGTGTGACTTTGAAGCGGAAGAGAAACATATGGATTTATAATTCGGCGATGGAAATTTCTCTATCCGAGATATGCAAATCTGTGCTAATATTACATTTCAAATTTGAGAGGACTTTAGCTGGGGCCAGCTTTGTTTCTGTAAGCTTATCATACTGCTGGTGGAGAATAATCTCCTCGGCCTGTAAATGTGCTTTTAATTGAGCCCACAGAACACACATTGTGGCGAATTTAACATCAGATATTTTATTACGTGCCGAGAGAGCGGCGGAGAGGGTTTGCGAATATGACCGGGTTTTGGGCCTGGTTTCTGCGCCAGGTCTTTGACTCTGTGATGGACGCTCGGCGAGCGGGCTTGGCACGTTCGAGCGACGGGCCCCAGGTGTGCGAAGCGCCTGACGTTGAGACGGCGCCAGGCACGGCCGCCGGGGTTTCAAGGCCTGCGAGGTGTCACGGCTGAGGCAAAGATCCCCGCGAAACGAGCGGCCGCCTTTGAGGCACGTCCAGCGCCTCCCGAAATGAGGCACGGGCCCGCAGTCTCAGAGGAGGGGTGAAGAACGGGTTTGGAGGAGAGAGTGGAGGTGAATCGGAGATCCCGTTTTTGTGTAGCACAGAGGAGAGACACTCTTTTGGTGGAGCTGCGACAAACAACAAAGCTCCGTTCATCGCCAACCTCGGTGGCCTCCTGCTCTGCTCAGCTCTCTGAAAACCGGCATGGGTCGACCAATTTTCTGCACTCCTGAAGGTCAGCCTGTGCTTCCCACTTGAAAGAGCAGAGAGCTTTGACTTCGCTTTCTTGTTAAGTCTTTCAAGGCAAGTGTATTTATATTGCACAATTCAAACCCAGGGGCCATTCAAAGTGCTTCACATCAGGAGCTACGCTGCTCAAGAACAGAAGTAGGCCACAAATGCGCAGTATATGGGCCTTTCTAACGATCATGAATGTTGTCCTTCCACATTCAACCCATCCAAAACACTACAACAAAATATAAACCATACTATTATCATAAGCCATATTAATGTTATTCTTTCAGCAAATGAGTGGTTCATGTAATCAGTCAGATTTATCAAAATTGTATTACTGACAGAGACATGATACTGATCTCAAATGAATACTGTATTAGAATTACGCAACTTTTCAGTTTTAAATAAACCTACAGCAGGATATTTGTCATTATGTAACCATTCTTCCTCTTCTTCTTCTTCTATCATTATTATTATCATTATTATTGAGGCTTTCACCTCATGACTGGGCTCACATGAAGCTGGGCTTACATGTTTTCGCTGGTCTTGTGGGGAACAGCACTATAACTTTAAGCCTGTTAACCTTAATAAGCTTATGTAATAACTTTGGTTACACATATTTAGCCCAAGAAAAAAAAAAATTAAATACACGAGTGCATACAAAATGAGGACATTACCATGGCACACATACATACTCAATGTGTCCCAGGAGAAAAGGAGAGAGAGAGAAAAAAAACAGGCAATTTACACAAATGACAGCACATTTTCACTTAAGTAGTTTGATTTAGGATAATCATGCATACATACCATGCATATAATTCATATGGTGTGCGAATGCCCCCGTAAACAATTTAGCGTGCCTGGCACGGTGTACGGAAATGAGGAAACGTGCCTCGCTCCACTGGCGGGCCTCCAGCCTCTGCCATCGCTCGCCCGCTAATGTATGTGCGGCGCGATGTCATTTTTTTTTTTATGGTTTAATTTCACGTTTTAGTGCAGAGCGCACACATGCCACCAAGTGCTTTATTTATTTATGTATTTTTTTATTTATTTATTCACGCTCCCCCCAGAAAACCCACCAAGTGTGCGCGGAGGTATCACTGGGGGGTTGGGGGGTAATTCGACTGGAAGTGCTCTGTGCGCTCATACGCTTCTGGTCCCTAATCCTTCACGTCAAGCTTAGCGAGGGCGAAAGAAATGTGAGTTCTGGTGAAAGTGCTTTCAGGGCACTAGGGGGGAGGGGGCACATGTTAATGTAAGAACAGCAATTAGTCTTATGTAAATATTTATTCATTTGAATATTAGTTTGGGATAAATACACAATGCGGTGAGATGCATGCATAGTAAGAAAATGCATACTGACAGTAACTGTGTGGGGAGTTTTTCAGCATGAGTGCACTTACATTTTGTCCTTATGTCGGATGTTCAAATTAATGCAGGTGTTCTTTCATTTTTTTACAGTCTTATAAGCAGATTTCACTGATATTTCAAACCACTAAATCATGATTAAGGACCAAAATTACTAATGTAGGTCTCATACTGGGTAAATAACAATTATAAAGATGTTTCTGATATATGACAAAAATGTTTTTGTGTTGTGAAACCTCTAAAATGATGCTTGCTGAAATTCTGTAGCATAAATTGAAAATACTGAAGCAATTTTTATGAAAAGATCATATATTAGAATCCATGTAAGGCTGAGATATATGAGACAAATGAAGACAGCTTTCAGCATGACAAAAGGGAAAAAAATGACTAGGCTTTAGGGAAGACAATACTGCAGAGAACAGATCAATTGCGCATCATCCAGGACGAGAGGAATGAGGCATTGATGGCGGGCCCCCGACATCACTAATTTGCCGCGCACTACCTGGGAGATGAATCTTAATCCACCGTTATATTGATATCTCCCACCATTCAACATCTGACGGTCCGATGTCAGCTCGCCGCGGTGTTTGATGAAGGTCAACGATGACTTGAATGTCAGGCACACTTCCTGGAGGGGAAAGCTTTCAGCTTCTTAATTGGCAGAGTGAAGTGATTCATTTCTGACTCCTCATCTGTTACCACGAGCCGTTTGACTCTCTGGGAGCGCTGCCCCGTGAATTTCCCTCCTGTCTTATCTTTAAAAGATCCCGAAGATGTTGAGGATTTATAAGTGCGTTTGGGGGTGTCCGAGGGAAGCGACGGGGACCGGATGAAATCGGCGCTCTGAGAATTTTTCTGTCATTTTCGCTTTTCTTTTGCGGATGCTGGTTGACACCGAGCCTGGATATATACAAGGCTAATGGCTTGTAGCCCTTGCTGTCCTTTTACAACAACATGCTTCAATAAGAATTTGCTAGAAAACATTCCCCCTGAGTCATCGTGGATTCTGAATTAAATAACCGACCCTATAAAAAAGGCTTCTTCAGAGCATAAAAGAGCCTCAATCCTGCCACCAAGTTTTGAACTCAGGAGGCATTGGAAAACTCTGATAGAAAGAAAAGGCAGCTTCACCCTAAATATGAAAATTAATAAATGATGTCAATATGGAGTGACTGTCATAGAGTCACCATCACTCTTGCTTTCATTCATATTTATCAGCAAATAATCCAATTAAAGTTTCGTTTTTATTCTGTCCTATCGAGCCCATTCCTGTAAGGTCAGTCTTGATTACTCCTGAACTTGGCAAACTTTGCTGGTGTGTAGCTAGGGGAGAGCACTTCATTCAAGCACAAGTTTGTCAAAATCCAAAAGCGAGGATGTATATTGATTCATACGATGCCTTAGTCACCAGGGCCCAGACAGGTCCTGTTTCCCTTTGTTCCGCACGCTGACTTATGAATGAATCACTGCTCCAGAACAAGGGAGGCCCGTGTTAACAGACAGAGCGACTGTCAAACGGCAAGGGGAGGTGGGCTCTGCGGATGTCTTCGCCGTGAGACGAAGCCTCCGTAAGACCCAGGACAATGCCCCGGCCTTGCTTTTAAAAAAAACCTAGTACCTTATTTCACCTTCGGGAAGCAGAAACGTCAGCCCCACCCACCAACCCCCTTTAGAGACATACTGAAGGTATTTACCTGCACTCTTGCACTCTCTCTCTCTATCTCTCTCTCTCTCTCTCCCATCAGACAGAGGGCCTGTAAAGCGACAGACAGCCAGCGCTTCTCTTCAGATTGCACACTTTCAAAAAAGACAAAAGGGAAAAAATACCTGTATTTTTTGCATATCCTTGAGCTCCGCGACTCTGTCATTTCTCTTTCTTTTATTTTTTTTTCTTCCCTCACCATTTTCAGAGAATGCTTCCCTGATCCCAACAATGGAAGAGTCTTTTCAATTTTTCCCCCCCTCTTTGTAATCACTGACAATAGTCTGGGACAATGACATTGAAAAGCGTGCATCGACTATATACTGACAAATTGCAATCTGCCGAAGTTTGTGTGGCTTCGAGCCTCTTGACGGGACATAATTATGTATAATTGATGCGAGACAGGTTTTTGAGTTCATCACGTGTTTGACAAGCGGTTCTGAAGGACACTTACAAACTCACATGTGCACACACACACACACACATGCTCACAGCCACACAGTTTCCTTAAGGACAGTAAACATGATAAAATATGATCGATCGATCATTATAGTGGTGGCAGACAGGTGGCGCCAGAATTGAGGAGTTTGCAGCTTGCCCTCTGCTGTGGGTTGGAACAGAGCGCTGTACCGTATCTGAAAGCACATAATTGGCCTTATCAAGGGGAGCTGGAGTCAGCACTCGGCCCCTACAGTCAATGCCAGGGCCGCATCTGATGCAGTAAAGTGGTCTATGGGAGATTACCTGTTTCTTCACCTCGGAGAGAGCGGGCGGGAGAGAGAGAGAGAGGGAGCAGGAGAGATTAAAGAGCGACTCGGGGGCCGCGTCTCCTCCTCCAGGCATCATCTCTTAAACAGAGAAAATGAGAGTGTCGCTGCGGGCGTCCCGATAAGGGCGAGATTTGATCCCGCTATCCAATTGCACGAGGCTCTCCACCGGGGTGGGGGCGGGGTAACGTGGGAGGAGCGTGGCTCCACCCCCTTTTTACACGAGGGCTGGGAAGCCGGGAGAGGACCTCCGCAGTCCGCCGCTTACAGTAAAACGATCTGGTCTGTTCTGGGGCTGTTCCGCCATCTTGCCTGATACACGACCCGCATGGTCGTTGAACAAGATACGTCACCTTGCAAAAACCAAGGCCAGTGGAAAACGTGGGGCTTTTGTAAGTGCAATCACGGATGATAAGGTTGCTATCTTGGGGACACACAATTATATTTCTTTATTTTTTGTTATGAAGAATCTTTGTGGCAATCAGGGCTGTCAAAAGCGTTATAGAAATGAACTTGATTGTTTTGCAGCAGCCGTTTCAAAAAGCTAAAAATAGTTGGATGAATGGTGCCACTAGTGGTTGGTTTGAGAGGGTGGAACCACTAATATCTCCTGTGTATTCTGTACTGCTTTAGCCTGAGAGTTGAATAAAGGGTGGCAAAAAACGTAATTATTTTTAAACCTCTAGTTACCTAATTAATAGGCTATTAGTGTTCCACATACATTTCATGCATGTTGTTACCAAGGCAACAATTAGAATTATATGTATTATTACTATTTGGGCCTAATTCAGACTTGCACTTTTGTGCTTTTTCCACATAAACGCACTCAAGCGCAGGTTTGATTTCAGCCTATTATGATTATTTCATTTTTGGCTTTACTCATTTTGATGTATTTTTGTACTGTATGAAAGGGAAAAAAGGGATCATTGTTGTGAATACTATGAAAATATGGAGATTTGTAATGCGACATGTTAACGAAAGTGGTAATTAATCCAGTTTAAAGCATTAATAAACAAAACAAAGAACATGTTTTTCCTACTTCCTTAATGTTCATGTGTATAGCCGTTTGTTGCTGTTTATATGATTGTAATGACACAGGGAATAGTCATCTTTATTTATGATGTATATTTTTATCTTAGATGTGCAGTATGTTTGAATCTCCCATCTGTGACTTAAGTGTAAGTGGGGGGGGGGCTACATTCAGCTTGGGTATTATAAAACATTTTTTTATTAATCATGAAATTCCAAACAGTTGTGAATATTGAGTTTGTACTTCTGGAACGTAGCAGCATACACAATGTCTGTGACCCAGACACTGCAGGTTTGAATCCCATATGGGAAACTGCTTTTGTACCCTTGACCAAAGGTGCTTATCTTCACTTGCTTCGGTAAATATCCATCTGCATGAATGGATTATGTGTGAACAATTGCCATCGAAGGCGTGCTGGATGAAACAGTCTGGTAAGCACAACAGTAAAGTGATGAGGTATTTGGTATGTCCTTCCGTGATGCATGCTTGGCTTGGGCGTTGTGCAGTCGGGAAATCGGGTTGCATCTGTTAGCGGGTTTGCCGCCGTCCCCGCCACTGTCGCCACAGAAACACCCTGGCATTGCCCATCGATATTCCGGGGACAGCTCAATTCCCCCCAGCCCAGCTACGCTCGGCGAGCCAACGACAAGGACAAACGGTCGGGTTGCGAGCGGGCCGACCATTACCCTCATGCGTCAGGTACTGCCGCGCGATAGACCTCACCTCCGGGGTCATGTGACTGGGAGCAGACTGTTCACGCTGCACGTGTGGGTCTCCGTCAGCCTGCTTTCGCCTCCCGCGGCTCTTGATCTCCCCCGTGCGCACGTTTCGCACACAATCCCATTCTCCCAGACGCGTGCTGGGTGCAGCTACGGAACCGTGGCGACACCCGCACGCTGGGCGACCGTCAGCAGAGGATGTTTGTCGTGCTACGAGGTGATAATTGGCTGTGGGAACTCAGAGCTGTGTTTCTCCTCTGAGCTGGCAATAAAAATTAATTTGAGATTTAATCTGGATGGTGCCAGTAGCACACCATCACAACTATGTGGTGGAACTACACGTTGTAAAATCACATAGAAACATTGAAACGAAAGAACAGGCATGCGCCACAGAACGTCCATTTGGGTAACGTCCGACTGCATATATGTCTGTGGTCCCATTAGGTTGTAATAGAGTTCAGAAATCGCCATTGGAGAACGGGACGTTGCAGATGTAAGCTATTTAATCTATATGTTATCTTGCCAGATACATTAGCTGAAATACAGTACTGTATGTGTACAGTATCTTGGCTATTTAGTCAATACAGCTACACAACAGATAACATGATGTTCGCACAATGTCCAAATTACGTAACGTCCTATTTCACGTTAAGTGGACGTCAAGCAATGCATACCTGTAATATAATCGTCTGCTGTGTAGTTATTGGTTGTTTTTAATGACGCCTTCAAAAAGATTTCATATTACTTATGACACAGATGTACAAGGAAAAACATTTTTAATGAAAGTAACTGGTAGTGCCACTCAATATTTGGTATTATGTACTTATGACCTTGTTCACGCAGCTTGTCTTCACCTGTGATTGGCAAGTCAATCCAAGCGTTAGATTCACAGTTAGTTCAGTAATCAACTCATGAGAGTCATGGTGATTTCAATGGTTTGATTGGTCTGAGGTTTGGTGAGTTTATCAATCAGTAATCACAGTTAACGTCATTGATTGATTGAGTTATTGATCACTGACTGCATCAAAGCCCTTGTTTACCATGCCATGACAACCTTGTAAGTCATCATAGATTCCAATAATAGTTGTATTGCAAGCTCATTGCAGAAACAATTTGAAATGCTTTTTTTCTGACTTGATGAACGTTCCAGAGACACAGACGTAAATCAACTTGAGAGCTGAACTTAAGGACAAACAACGACTAATTCCAGCCTTGTTATTGAGAACACATGTTTTGTGTTTTTTCGTTATTTTGGTTTCGTTTTTTCTCGGTCATGTTTTATGTGTTGATTTTTCTTATTCCGTTTCCCTGTACATGTGCTTTTGTTTTCATTGCCTGATTGTGTCTGCCCTGCCTTTTGTCTCGTTAACTGTTACCTTGATTGCTGATCCCTTTCACCTTGCCCCGTTGTTCACCTGTGTCTCGTTTGCTTAGTAGTCTGTGTCTTTATTCCCAGTTCATTCTTCTGGTCATTGTGAGTTTGTCTCGTTGTTTTCCTTGTGTATGCCATGAGCCTTTATTTTGTTTGAATTTTTTTTCTTTCCCTGTGTCTGTTGTGTGACCTTTGCCTGTTCCCCATTTTTGATTCTTGGATTCTGTTTTTGCCTGATATCCGTGTCTTCCTGGATGTTTGACTTTGCCTGCCTATTTTTGACTTTGCTCTCTGGACTGTGTTTTTTGTGCTCTACCTGGTTTTGGCCTTCGCCTGCCTTGTGACTCTGATTTTTGGATTGTGTTCTGGCTTAATAAACCTTGGTTTATTATTCATCCCTGTCTGTATCTGAGACCTTCTCCTCAGTTCTGATAAAGCAGGTAGATTTTTTGCATTCATCTCTTGGTGAAAGTTTTGCTGGCATTCCATACAGTCACAATTGTTGTCAAATCAATTCAGTGCAGACTTTATATAAACCTGCAGCCAGGTGCATGCGACTGGTGATTGGTGGGTCCAATTTGTTTGCTTTGTCTGTTAAAATGTGTGATGGAACATCACCTGGATTAATTGTGCAAAAAAAGGATTGTTTTCTTGTCTTCCCTGACACCTGATTGTAACAAGACATTGTATTGTTCAAATCCATGTATAAGAAGTGTTTGAAGAGTCCTGCTTTGTCACTTCATCCTTTTGAAAGACCAAAGTCTAATCCACGAAAACTTTGTTTTCCCTCTTCAATTCCAGGATTAGTATGGTGACAGGAGAGAATTAACTGGAGACCGAAGTCATGGCTGAAAGGCAGATTGCTTCTCAGAGTGGTATGTACACTGAGCTTATCTCTGTCTGTCACCTGCAGTGTGAACACATTCCCATAGCCTGTCTGAAATGGAAAAAAACACATAGATGGCTGCCATTACGGCTCGAAGACCGCCCTCCTCTGAATGTGCTGGATCGATCTATTGATTTTTAGATTTATTCAATTTTCTGTATACTGGAAAGGTTGGTATATTTTCAAAACTGACATTGCAAAAAAAAAAAAAAAAAAACCTTCTGGTTGGGAATAGTTGTGACTGAGAGGAGAACTAATGGCGCAGGTGGATAGTGCCATGTAATGTAGTTTTATTTTTATAGCGTGGTGTGGCACTATGCCAGGGGCATCCCTCCATGCCAAGCAATGAGCGGACAACAAATTGTCTGCAAATTGACCCGTAGCCATTTCACCCTTGCTGGATTTTACAGCAAAATGATAAAAAAGAAGAAATAAATCAAATAACATTAATCCCAGGAAATGTCTACCTCAAACATTTTCCAGCAGTGGCTTGGAGGGTGAGAATCCGTTCTTAAAGCGAGACGGGAGGCTGCGAGTGTGAGAAGCAGTGGCTGCATATTTTGAAGGTCAATTTCCTCCTTGAATAATAGTCCCGATGAAAGCGAACGGCGGCTCTTAGGCTGATTATCGATCAGTTCTTTGGCCGATTATCAGCCGAAGCAGTGCGTGCTTGCGAGAGGGGGCCACTGCTTACCGATTCCTGCAAGGCCTCTTTGGATTCGCCAACCTGCAGCCAATCGGATGAGTCGGCCCTCCCCCAACTCAACCTCCTTGGCCGTCACATCACTACTGAGTATGCCTACGGTTGTAGATCATATATATTTGAGTAGGCAACGTTGTTTACCTGTTGCTAGTAGAGGAAAGCCGTTAAGCTTGTCTGGGGCCTGAGAGAACTGAATTCCTTATTTTTGTTTTATTTTTTTTTAAATTGAAACTCTTCTCTGTTGTGTCGGACAGTGATGTGACTCTATTTCATATCCTCTGTCCCCTAATACCGCGGCGAGACCTTGAGCTCGCAGGGGAGATGAGAGGGCACGGTGAAACATTAGAGGCTATTACTGAGAGACACACAAAGGCCCTATTGTACAGCAGCAGTAGGAGAACAGCATGGATATCTGCATGTTATTAAATAAGTATTTTCAATAAGACTCGGGTAAAGACACGTGAAGTTGGAACGCCTTGCGAAACAGTACGGGAATACCGTGGACTGAGTGTCGGATAACTGTCAATGTGCTGCTTTCCACGGCATCATTATGCTCGGATTTACAATACATTACCCTAGGGATTCAGTTGATGGTCTGTATCCAGAGTAACTTACATCGTTACACACATTTTTACACACCACATTATATATACAGCTGGATATTTATTGGAGCAAGTGAAGTACTTTGCTCAAGGGTACAATGACATTGCCATGGTTGGAGTCAAACCTGCAACCACTGATTTACAACACCACAGTCCTGCTATACTCCTGTGCTGTGTTGTTGTGACTGTTGTCATTGTTACCCCCACTCGTACAACAATACGCCACATAATAATAATAATAATAATAGTAGTTTTAAGAGGTATCTTGATTTGAAATGTATGTGAAATGCTGAAGTGTCAATTGTGTGAAACAGAACTGTTCATTGAGTCTTGCCTCTCAGTTATTTCACTCTCTATGCACCGCTACCAGTGAGTCATCTTGACGTGCAGAAACTATTGACACCATCATGAAAAGCTCCTCGCTTATTCCGTGCAACGAGACAGAAATATCCTTGATTCAGTCAATTTATATAGCGCTGACAATATCATTTCGCAAGAGTCTGCATACATCAATGAGTGTGTATTTTTCCTCTGTCAATCCCTAACAAGGATTGATAACTAATCGTCTGTTAATAGAACCATCTTGATCAAGGGAAATGAATATTTCACAGTTAATGAAACATTTGAGCAACATGATGGGGTCTGTGGAGTCCGGCGGGTGTTTCAGATGGTCCCAAACGTCTTCTGCATTCCGTCTATGGTGCTAAGGTGCTTTGATGAGAAGCCTTTATTCTTCCACAAGCTTCAGAATTAATAACGCAAGCTCATGAAGCGAAGCAACGTCTCCCCGCAACCTCTATGTCATGTTTCGGCGAATGTTGCATTGTGTTTTGAATCGGTGCGTCATACTCTTATAGAGAATTCTAATAACATTATATTTCAAAGGAACTATGAGATGCTGCTTAGACTTTCAATAAAGGACGATAAGCAAAGGAGCTGAACATTAAGATGTTTTTATAGCCAAGGCCAATAGAGTTCTGTCGAAAATACGTAATGACATTGACCAGGGAGGGGGTGGTTACCATCTACATAATTAACCTCTCACCCCCAGCCCACACTCTGGCCCTTCACCTCACAACTTAATAGTAACTAGTCCATTGAGAGTGAGCAGTCTGCCTTTCCTGGCTGCATGTGATGTTTTGCACTCCGGTGCAATGTTTTTGCATTCGACCTAGCGCGGTACCGGGCAAAAAGAAATGGAGGCTGTCGACACACTCTTAAAAGGAGCTTCTGTCAGTGCTTTCCTCATATGACAGGTGATTTTGCAGTGACGGGTCGTGCCTGAAAGTACAAACGGGCATCCCATGTAAAAAAAAAAGCAACTGGTTAAAAAAAGAGTTGCTTTTCTTAGCGTCGTCTCTTGCGTGACTGGTGAAACACAGTACGATCATCTCTTCAAGCACTTACTATGTTTAACACTCAAAGTCTGTCATAATTCTCACACTTCAAATAATATATTCTTGTTTTAAGAATCAAGCTCAGATTTTCCATCAATTATGAAATATCACTGTTTTTTTAAACATCTGTTTAATGTGGTTTTTCTTTTTACATGTCCAAGTGATCAAATTAAACCAGTCAAATACAAAAAAATAATACTCAATATTTGAATAAGGTTGACATAATTTATTGATATCTCCTACTGTTATATTTACATGTAGGCATTGAGAATATGTTCTTATGCACAGTTTATTTCTCACACTGTCCATATATACAGTTGAATGTTTTATAGAGGCAATTCGGGTGAGGTTCTTAAGGGTATATTCACACTGCTTACTTTGGAACTGAGCCTGCAACCTCCGAGTCGCAAGTTCAGCTCCCTCGCCATTACGCCACACTGCTGCCCTTATATAATGCTGATGTCACTTTACTTGAGGCCATCCCTCTGACCAGAAGCCCTCCCTTCACAGCGACAAGCGATCCCCGAGGATATTATACCGCAGCAACATTGGTGTTAAACACGCTTCGTCAAAGTTTTGTGCGAAGGTGTGACTGGCATATCCTTAGATATTTCTAGATATTTCTTTCCCTCCGAGTCGCTTCGATTCCTTTACATGCTTTGCTTCCTTTCGTTCCCAGCAGAGTGAGTGACTCATGGTTCCCCGAGGTTCTCGTCTTTGTTAACTTTGCACTCAGATTTCCACTATTTCCGTGGGAGCTCTTGTTCAATTTCAGAAGCAATTCCAGAGGGCTTTACCTCTTGGCTCACTTGTGGGCCAAGGGGGTCATTGCGAATATTGAAATGATCGCGTTTGGCAAGTCCCCCACCTCCCGAAGCTCTAAATTATCCTAACGTTTTGTGTCTGTGGGCGTTTGTGGTGGTATGTTTTGCAGTGCGACAACCCCTGTGGTTCTTTATTTCACCTTTGTTTAGTCCCCGTGTTCTTTCATTTCACATTTTCCTTTGTTTTTGTGCGGCAGACTCAGACGCGTGTCCATGATCGAATGAGCACATTGCTATCGTTTTCTACCCCTGGCAGTCCAATCCAAATCCTACAGCGGTATGTAAATTTGGTTAAGGTAAATTTACACCGAAGAGAATGAATTATTAGTATTTTCAGGACTGATTTCACACAAAACGGAAAGCTATCCCCGAACCTTTACTGATCTGTATCCATTATGAGGTGAACATGTGTGTTCATGCTAATTTATGTGTGACACAATAAAATAATTTAACCACCAATCATGTATACAAAATGAAGGTGAAATTGCATTGCATTACATTGGTAATGTGTTTAAGTGTACCTAGTCCATAAAAAAAGAGCTTGTTAAGACAGAACGACTGAAGACCAGTTTGAACTCTTGGAATATCAAGCTCAGAATTTGTAGGTATATGTTCCATTTTACTTATTGGGGTATGTTGCTTTTGACATTGATGGGAGCACCCTTTCAGACATACAGCAGCTCTTATATAATAATAGCAATTCCACATAGCCATTTTACAAAAGTGTATCTTCGCTTTTGAAAGCTTCTGGGTATAAATGATGCCGTGTCTATCTGAAATTCTGACAGCAACCTGAAAGCAAAAGTAATTCCTTCAGCATAATAATTTTCTTTTGTTTTGGAGGAAACTGTACAGTGATAGACAGATTTGTCAGATATAGAGAGAGATGGGATGTAAAAATAAATAAATTAAATACAGGATCCTGGAGACTTCCACATGTAAATGAAAACAACAGTGCGGCACAAGCACAAAACAAAAACCCACAATTGGCAGCTCGCAATTCGACTTTGGCCAGTGGCCAATCAGTGTGGGGTGAGAGGTGCTTGATGGGAAATCTGTCTGACAACAGCTCTCTGCCTGCTTCCATATGGCAGCGAGAATATTGAAATAATGAGAGGGTACTGACGTGTATTTTCACTTGTTTCGAAATATAATGTCATGTCAACTGAGGTTTATATGACCATGCAAGCAGGTGTAGTAACAAACAAGCAGCGCTGTCCAGTTCGCATAAGTCAATCAGATCCCTCCCCATGCGACTATAAAGCAAATCTCAAATATCAAATTACCTAGCTGACTTTCAATGGACAATATTTGTAGTTATGTAATAAGCTGTTTTAGTTCAAAGACAGATCACCATTAACTTATTTTGTATATTAAGCACATTATATTTATTTTTGTGGTATTTTTATTAGCAGAAAAGCCCATTTATTAGTAAATATTTACCAGTTAGCCAATATAGCGGGTGAACCCCTCAGGGAATGAGGTTCTGAAAGTAAACTTACAACCTTCTTCTGGTTCTGGATAAAATCTGTTTGAAAATTTAATGAATGTTAATTCACATTTGTGATTTATTCATGGAGGTTCAAACAGTTATAGAATTCACAACAACCCTGTAATTAAGCCAAAATTGTTGAAATAAAGTGAACACTTGCATTTAGTCATGCCATACTTGATGAGGAATGAGTCAGGGTTTTAGTTCAAGGCATGACCAAGATGCCCCTGTCCTTTGACAATTGGCTGTCTATATCCACCCACCTAAACAACCCTTGTATCTGATTGGCTAACTACTCCCTTAGTCCCCACCCACATTGATTCCCCACTGCAAAAAGTCTCAGCTGACATAACCTGGTTAAATAAAGCATACATAACAACAAAATAAACATGTGGCATATCTTAACGAAACACAGTGATTCAGTGATAAAAACTATTTAAAATCAATTAAAACATTCAAAGGCCAAAGATGCGCTGTCTTGGTTGGTTTCTGTGCCCTGCGTTCGCTAATGATAATCCTAAGTGCACATGCTTGTGAAAGCTGTCTGTCCAAAGCATATGCTGACTTGATTTTCTAGAACTATCCAAAGGGAAAAAATGACAAGCAATGGTCATTTCTAAAGAACTGAGTGTACTGTGGTCTAAACAGATTTTAGTCCCCGAAGATTGAAGATGGAATCAAAAAGAGAGCACAGCTTTAATTATAACGATTAATTAAAGTAAATCATATTAGAGCAGAAATTAGTTGGTCTCTACTTAACAACCAATGCTCTTTGAAGATGCGAGTCAGAGCAATTTATTTTATGGCAATATTTTTGCATTTAGCGTGTACTGTTACAGTGATTAGATTCATCCTATCAGCATAATATTAGACTAAATCAATTACATAAACAGCTAAGGAGTAAGATGTCACGGTGTCTTTTTATCACCAGAACTTGACATGAAAGACAATTCAATTCAGTCGCGATGGATTATTTATATATTTTCATTCTTCATTCACCAGATGTTATCTTTGAAATTAATGCTGTCTTTTTTTCTGAAGATAATATGTATAAGCGTAGTGATATTCAGCTTTGGCATATTGACAATTCCAGTGTCACACTGCTCAAACGACCCCTCGTAGCGAAAACGGTCATGGTCATTCCCAACCTCCAATTCGTCACCCATCAATGATATTTGCTAGGATTTGCAAATGATGATGTCTTTGGCTTGAGGCAGGTTGATCTTGGAACCCACTATTCCCTGCTCTACCGATGCGAGAGCCAGGTCACAGTACACCTAGAAGGCTGATCTGACTGCTGGATCAATTATAGATAGCAATCAATCGAGGTACAAAGACAAACTACCCTCAGGTTAAAGCCGGTACCATTCACTACCATTCTTAACTACATTAACACATTATATATGATTCTTAATCAATGGATTTCTATTGATAACCAACCCTGAGTCTGCAGGTCCTAAGTAATAATAATAACAATAATCATCATCATTATTGTTATTATTATTTTTTATTATTATTATCAATCAGTAGTGGTTCTCAAGATCAGTACAATGATTTGATCAGTGATAATTTTATTATATTTAAATAAATAAAGGTGAGGTATATCTTATTCAGTAACTCTATATATCTGTACTGCACAGCTATATTTCTTAACTTTATCTATATTTGATATTGCTATGGTACCCAAAACATAAGAGGGGGAAGAAACTCTGGAGAGACTCTGCTCACTCTATCCACACAGAAGCCAAGATATCAAATAAATATTTCACTTTTAGACATATTCGGTGTACTTCTTTTGAGTCTCCCTTTCTTGTCTGACATATGGATTTTTCAACTCACTTTATTTCCAGAAAAAACCGCAGAGAAACATTTTTTTTGTAGGTTAGAGAGGAAGAGCGAGCAGCGGAAGGAGCTCGGTACCCTCTACTGGTACCCTGAGCTGAGAAGCAGGCAGTGCTGAACAGAACGGTGGTGAAAAAACGGGTTTCAGACAGCTGCCGCATTGTCAGAATGATCCATGTCCACAGACTGAGAGGACAGGGGGGAGGAGCCCTGACCCAGGAACTCTCTATTAAGGGCTGACATTGGCTCATTTAGGACTTGGGGGGTGGGGCCAGGGGTGGGGGTGGGGCATAATCAAATATGGCCGTGTCTGTAAAAACTTCTCCTTGCCTCCTCCACCTGGACTCGATACTGTCCAAACTCATCGCAAGAGAGTATGACTGTGCGTTCAGAGTACGATAAAGTCACTTCAGGCTCCGCCATCTGCATTTCCAGACTTAAAGTCCGCCTTCATCCCCCCCTTCCAGTCCAGTTCACATTGATAAAATGCCTCTGAAAGAACTAAAGGAGGATCAGACAAAAGGAGGATTGGCTGCCTCTGCTATCGATTTCCCAGCTATTGTGTTCCAGATTGTCAAAAGCTTGTGGCTTTGATATTTGTTTCTGGCCTTCTGCAAGAGGGAAGTGAAGGGAGACTAGCTTTAAGGCTTATCTACAGGGGCAATTCACAAGACAAGCACTTCAGCTATTGTAGCATGTTTTCAGACACACTTGATTGCTAACAGAAACCCAAAAGTGGGATTAAGCTGAAACAAGCAGTTACGACTTCACAAGGCCTTAAATCATAAAAACATTGCCCTGAACACTAATATAGAATAGTATTGTGTAGTGCAGCAAGGCATGGTAGTATAGTATAGTTAGTGCACAGTGTGAATAAATAGCATGGCTATTTCTACCATGAAACTAGCATAAGCACATATCAGTATAAGCCAAATTCAGAAAAATAAGTAGTTACAAGTCCATTTATAAATAATGTTACCTTTATTTGTAGTTCATGGTGTTTACAGTTTTCAGTACACAGCTGAATTTCAGAATGAGGGTGATTTTGGGTAAAGGGGTTACACATGGAAAAAAAGCTTGTTTTTAGTATCTCTGAGTGCAACAAAAGTTAAAGAGATCCCTAGTTATAAATTCTAAAATATTCCTTGTGGACAGTTGGTAAACAACCCGTCTATAATATCCCCTGGCTGGAAAATGGAAAGCTCGTCTGCCCCCACCCCCCACCCCCCACCACCACCACCAACAACTCCCAACACCACCAAGAAATGGATAAGCTGCGGCAGCCTTAAGAGGCCTGGTTCTTGTGGAGGAAGCTAACAGCAGAAGCATAAGCCTCTTGTGTTTGCTTGTGAGCAGATTTGAGAGGGAGCCTCTCGGAGAGGAAAGGGATAGGGCCCTGGGATCACATAGCTGGAGGCACTGAGCAGGGCCAGGGCTTGGCGGTTCTGAAACGAACAAGACCCCGAGAGGCAGAGCTCTTCGCACGTATACATACACACACACACACACACACACTCTCCATGGACGTTATCTAGATTGTCTTACGTCAGAATGGAGATGGACGATGGACTCACACCGAGCTCTAGGCTGGGTGCGTATTCTGGATATGCAGAGGAACGTTTCTCTGAATATATTTCTTGTCTGAGGTCTCGATTTCACACACACACACACACACACACACACACACACACACACACACACACACACACACACACACATACAATCTTAAGGTCAGCACAAGTCCAAGAAGCCCAAACCTCCACAGAGCTCTAGGTTTGGTGCATGCTCTGCATTTAAAACTTTTCTCTGACTATATGTAACCTGGTGTTGGATTAAAGAAGGGGGTGGTCTTAAAGTGTCATGTGACATGGGTGTGTATCAGGCCATCGTCACAGGAAAACTCTGAGTCATCAGTGGCAGAGTCAGACTAGCCATAGTATCAAGCATTCGTGTGGTGCCTTAGCTCTTCTGTATGTCCTTTAACTATGCCATGCTAGGTTCTCTCAGTATACAGTACCAACCCGAGTCAATCAGTCTTAATATTTACATCACAACAGCTGATCTACTACTTCAGAACTCTGGAAAAAATGAACATATGATGTACTTTGTAAAAGATGTAAAATAATATTTGAATGTATGTGACAACCATGATTGTAATAGCAAACATGGATTAGCAGAATTATCTGTGTGCCTCAGAATAAGCTCTGTCTCTAAAACAGTCTAAAGAGGCACTGACACTGCAACGGTATGCCACACAATGTAATTGCATTAGCATTATTGTTGGTATCCCATGTTAGCATCGTAAAATATATACATAATACATAAATGATAATCCACAGCTACAGCACTCCACCTGTAAGTGGGAGGAAATCGACAGGGGCTTAAATAAAACCATATATACGTGTGTTGCCGGCTTTATTGAAGGTGTACAGGCAGGAAGTCGAACACTTGAGATCAGACCAAGGTTGGGATATTGAAAAGGACAGGGTGATATGGCATCTTCTTTTCGCCGCACTGTCCTCCTAGCTTTAATCATTTTTTTTTTTTTTTTACCCTGCACTGAGACTGCAAGCTGCAGTGGGATGCGGAGATACGATGTGACAGCGTCATGTCATGTTATTCCCACGTTAGGGCTTTACCTATTTCAGTTTCAGTGCTCTCGCTTGGCTACGACCGCGGGTTCGAAACGATGGGCCCGCTTCCCAGACCGGGATATACGCGGCCACCCTAAGTCATGGGAAACCACGTATTTCTAAACGATGAGAGTTATTCCCAGCACCTAAAGAGACAGGAAGTGCATAGTCCTGAGAAGCAGAGGACTACATGACAGTGCCCCAAAGAGACAGACTATATATTCTACTGAATCGTGAAGCATTACATCACTGCACCCTAAGAAACGCGAAATGCACTGCACTGAAATCCACATTCTCCCCTTCTCTCCTTCCGGCAAAAACATTCAAGGACCTCTGAATTAGAAAAATGGGAGTGAGTTTTGGAGAAAGTGGGGTGTAGAAAAGTTTGGTAACATTTTGCAATAAGGTTTCAGAATTTTTCATGAATGTTTGGAATATTGCATAGAATACCAAACAAGCAATTAACTAACTACCTGCTTTTGCAACATTAATTAATAATTAATTCATTAGGGGGGGTGGGATGGGGACATAACTGAAAGTGCGTGTTTGGGGTTGCATCCAAAAATAAAAAATGTAATAATTCTAATAAACCAGATTACATGTAACCAGATTACATGTAACCAGTTACATGACCCAACTGCGCTTATCATGAATAGATTATCATTGGTGTGCTCAGGAAGCCTTTATTGCATGTTTATAAGCATTAACTGATCTGTAATTACAGGTCAGAGAAGATAAATGTCCAAAGACATCCCCTGTAACTAATATTCAGAAGAAGATCATAATAAAAAAATAGATAGATGTATGCTCTTTCAAAGAAATAAATAATGTTGGAGAGAAATGTGTCCAATAATATACTTATTACTATTCATCTTAACTTTATCCATTACTAAAATATTGTTCATTTTTTGTGGGGCGTGGACTCAATCTAGCATATGTGGCTGTGCACTGCTTCTTAATTAAGACTGTCGATAAGGCAACAGGCCTTTCTTCACCTTGCGAGCTGAGTTATCAGTCTCGTACCCTCCGCCATTAAAAACATATCTCAACCAATGCGCCTCCCTTTCACAGATGTTATGAGTCAGAGATGTGGCTGAATAAATTTAATTTGGCCATTCTATTTGCTTTTAATATGATCCTGATTAGCTTTTCATTTCACGAAGGTAAGGGGGGAAAAAAAAGAAGGAGCACAGGCAGACGTGGGTGGGGGTAAAATGAACCTTGTAATCACCATGCTCTTTATTACAACGTGCCATGTCACCGTTGACTGTCCCATTATCTTCCACCATGAGCTTGAGGCAGGAATGGTTAGCGAGAAGATGGAAGTGGGTGGCAGGGAGGGAGGGAGGAAGCAGGACCAGCCTGTGGAGAAGTAGGGAATGGGTGGTTGGGAAACAGGAAGTAGGAAGTAGGGAACAGGAAGTGGGGGGGAAGCAGAAATTTAAAAGTAGGGAACAGAAAGCAGGAAGTGGGGATCAGGGAAGAAGCAGGACCAGGAGGTGAGCAGTAGGAAACACTAAGTGGGTAGTACAGAGAGGAGAAGTAGGAAGTCGAGGTAGGGAGAAGGCATGAGGCAACAAGGGCAGGAACTTTGGGCTGGGCCACAAAGAGCCGGGGACTGAGACATATGGGACCAGATTGAAGTAGAAGAGCATGATGGGAGCAATCAGGGGGCCATGGGAAGGAGCTGCCACGCGCTGGCTACAGTGAGGAGGGAACCGAAAGCCTTGGATTCTTCTTGCGGCCCTCGTGTCCAGAGTCCGCTTGTAAAACTGTCACACTGCTGCGGCAGGTTTAATCCAATCACAGTTGCCGGGGGCAGAGAGAGAGAGAGAGAGAGAGAGAGTTCCCGTGGAACGCAAAATTAAAAATGCAAGGAGGGCCCTCCAACAATGCGTCAAACTGGCTGCTTGATATGAGCCCTCATCTCCAGCAGGCAGGAAGTGAGGAATACAAATGACTCTGCTGGGGCAGCCAATTGAAGAGCTCCATCACCTCCAAGATACAGAGATCTGAGGAGCCGCGTGGAGCACGCCGAATTTGCCATGCTGAACTCGCAGCTATGGAATCCTACAGGGGAACGAGGGGGATCACTGTAGCAAAAGTGTACAAGAATTTGCCGTACTTGGGCGTCTATTCTGACTCATGTTACACGTGCATCGCTCAGATTTTTATTTATTTATTTTTTTCAGTGCAGAATAACTAAACCGCCTCTTCTCTAGACGTGCATATTCCGACTCTTTGCAAAAGCTGCTTCTTAAAGAGATCCATGCTTGGGTGTGGTTCTGTTGACAAACGGGGGTTCAATGCCTACCTTCCAGGCTTTGAACTTGTGGGATTTCCATTTGACCAGTCTATGCACCCTGAAAGATGGAATAATGAGTGAATTAATAGCACTAACAATGCCAGCACTAACTCATACTAATGTCATTACAATATAAAATCTATTGGAAATACTGTTACTACTACTAATATTATTATTGTTATTATTAAGAAGATGAAGAAGAATGTCTTTGTGGCAGTAGAAGTATTAAATGTTAAACCTTCCTCCAGAAATTGTTCATTTAACATTGCTTGGATTTTGCTAGCAGAAGGTCAACCCTTTGCAGTCTGTACACAAAGATGGAAGATCGATTGCCTGTTGCTTTTAGATATTGGCTGACTGTTTGCCACCTGCAGTTGCGCAAATAAATCTCTTACTACTGCAGGGATATCACAAAACCGTCTCCCTCTTGCAGGCGTTCGTATTCTCGTACATATCGCTAACTCCGACTCTCACACAAAGCGCCGGGCATTTTTTCACCTTTAATGTGTGTTGTTTTAGTCAGCGTGTTTAACCGACACTGACATTAGTTCCCTCAGCCCTACTATCATGTTCGACTTTGAGGAACAGCCAAAATGATCTTGGTCACAGACTGGCTGTTGATTCATCTTTGCTCTCCACTTCTGCCCAAAATACCCGCCTCCATTCCAGGCTTGTCATCTCTAGTACCATTTCCTGAATTGAGTCAGGAAAGGCCAGACTTTTTTATCTATGTTATGAGTCACTCCTGTTTCTTTCATTCCATGGCACTATCTTGATAGTATTTGCAGCTAGCAGTGTTGCTTGACTCAATCTGGAAAATGAGAAGCAATCGGTTTGGCTGCTTTTGTGTCTCTCTTGGCGTTTCTCTGGTTTGGGACAACATCCATTTCATTCTCATCTGACGGTCAAGATTGACTTCCTTTTCAGATACTTCTTTATTTAATTAACTGTCTCGCTGTGAAAGTCGGACCAAACCAGTCATTTTATGTTCGTTACGTTAATTAATACCAGCAGAAGAGGTGTCCTGCGGAAAAATTACAATATTTTTCGAGCAATTTCAAACGTGTTAGAGGTGCATTTGACCCGTAGCATAACAGAAGGGCTAATATCTATCCTAACACCTGTGATCAGACTATTGTTTCTATTCTCATTGTTATTATTATGTACAACCTCATTAAGTCATATACCAGACAAAAAATATGGTATTGTAATTGGTGAATGTGGATTTTTTGAACTGACAATTGCATTGTTTTGTTTGCAGTGTAAAATAGGCAGCGAGACAACGAGACCAATTCTCAGTGGATGGAATTTGAATGAGTATTCATGTATTCACATCTGCTCTCGCTCATTGTCAATAAAGCAAAGCAAGGAAGGGGAATTAAAATAATTGCGAGCTGGATATTATTCTTAAAAGCTCCATGCGTACACTTTCCAACATGTGTTCCACAAAATTGCGATTTTAGTTGTGAAATGTTCAAAAAAAGAGAGACAAAACGATCAAGTCTCATAAATTCTAGGTAACTTTTTTTTTTAGTTAAATGAGCCCCTTGCTGAAACCATGTAAAATGAATTTAGTCTATAAGAGTAAATGCAATTCAATTGAAGCAGATTATGTATGCAATGTTGTAATGTAGTTCCATATGCCTCATGTCTGTTGTATTGGGTCCCAGCCTGTCTCAGTCACACTTGTCCTTTATCTTGCTTAAAATTGAATATGAGTGCTTTTTCTCTACAAGTCCAGTTGTGCAAGTTAATATTCATGATTGCCGAATTCGCCAAGCTGTGCTGGTGCAGATAACCACGAACACTTTAATTATGAGTCAAATTTATGGACAAGTGTTGACTGAATCTTGGCCTTTCTTTTGTTGCAAAGGACACAAGAGCCAGCTCCACAGACTTCAGTGTGTTCCACACCAAAAGCTTTTTAATCATTCTCCTCTCCGTCAGTATTATTTTTCTCACTACAGAATTAACCGGCCAGTTTTATAGCGAAAGTGAGTGGAGTTCATTGTGCAATGATTCTGTCACTATCTAATGTGCAGGGTATTAAACAGGATAGTTTTTGAAATGTGTGATGTTCTCAGACCATTTAGGTTTGTTTTGCTTGATTAACAAGCGTGGCGACTCGGAATTCAGAATTATCAGAGGCCAGTCGCCAGGTAATTTATTTTCATCCCACGTCCGAGCTTTGTTCAAGTAGCTCTTTGTCCGAGTCGTAAAAACAATTTTAAAATAAATTGTGTAAAATTGCTGCAATCATAACAAAGGGTCTAACTCACGTGGTTAATTGTACAAATCTGCGTCCTCAAGCTTTCAAAGCGGTTACAGCTTCTATTACCAACTAATAAGCGTTCATTATTTTGGATATGATTTATGTAAATTGTATGCTTGTATGTTTCTGAGTGTGCGTGGTGCTTTACAATACTTATCTGTAAAAACTGTGCTGTTACGACACAGAATGAAACCTCCATTTTAATGCGTATGTAGGTGAATGTTTTATAATGTAAGTCATCTTCGCCTTATAAACACCAAATAGTGGGTTTTATATAGGAAAATGCAAGAGAGTAGGATCTCCAGACAAACTCACGACCTCCGTCTGTGGGTGTACGTTGGAATGAGTCGATTTAAATATATTCACTCCTAAATATATTTATTCCATGCAACGTCATTTTCAGACTTAAGCAGGTGAATATTACAGGTCTGAATATGTATGTTTCTCATGTGTCTTAGTACCTCATATCTGAGAGTGCGTAAAAAAAAAACACTTAACGTTCTCTAGACAGAATCGTGACTGTGCTCTGTGATTTTAACACAAAATAGCCAGTTACAGAGTACACACACACACACACACACTCTGCAGGCTTTTTACAGACTTTGACTGTCATCCTGATGAGTACTGGGTGCTTCTCTTTAACTGGTAGAAAATATACAGCTCCATTTGGCAGCAGCCAGAATAAGATATAGAACATTGAGATTTCACTGTCTGTCAAGGTTGCACAGATTCTGCTCTAAAGACCTCTATATGGTGTCTTTTTCCACCACCCAATCCTGTAATTGGTTTAAGTCAGTAAGAATGTGGGAGTATTCGTATGGTCTCAAGATTTGTTTAAGAATTAGTCACAAGTCGATAAACCAATAATCTTTACATTCTGCATATCCAACCAATCAGTTTCATCAATCAATGGATCAATCAATGCAGCTGAGTACAATGCACCCATCCTACAACTCAATAAAGAGTTTGTTGAGTGGCTGGAAATTGCCGGCATACAAACAAACCAGCGTATACAAAGACAGGAGATCCCAGTATGGATGTTACAGTGAAGGATAAGGTTTCTCATTCTCTGTTAGTATAATGAGCTTAACAGGGGCACATTTAAGTTGCCTCTTTTTATTTACTTTCAGGGCTCCTGTGCTGCAAACGAGCGATCGCTAAAAATTAAGTGCAAACGTCGTGTCGGAATCTTAAACGAAAGCACAATGACACGCACTGCTTCCTTCCCGCGCCCGCCCAAAAACAGCCGCGGGCACTCCAGGCACCACGGCCGTTCATCCGCACCGGCGGAGCACCCCCAGGAGCAGACCCCCCCACCACCCACACACACACACACACACATCCCACTAAAAAAAAAAAAAAAAAAAAAAACGGACCAAACCTTTTATCCATTACCGCTACCAAACCGTGGAGAGAGAATGAAAAAGTAGACGCTGAACGCTTGGGGAATCGGCCAAGAAGTGGTGACACCGGGAAGGAAGAAAAAAAAAAAAAGGTTCCTAACACAAGAACGGAATCTATACTCAATTCTTCTCGCATCAATCCTCAAACAGCTAAAGCAAGCAGACTTATTACAAGAACTAGTGAAGGATTCAATGGAGCTGAATAAAGAGGCTGGCTACAAGCACATACTGATTGAAGGCCTGGAGTAAGGGGGTAAAAAAAAAAAAAAAAATGCAGTTCTCAGAAACTGGAAGAAAAATGTAGCAGTTCTTCAAATTCATGGCTTACAGTGAAGGGCAGCGCCCAGAATACTTTATTATCTTATTTATTTTCATTTATTTATGGCTACTCGATTGACTCTGGGCCAATAAACACAATGCTACATGACATTCCTCTAAGTAAACTGGTTTGGGTGCCCTTCACAGGTAAAAATGTACACAGGATGCGTCTGTTTTCTTATAAGGTGTTTTCTCTTGGTCAGTTTCTCATTGGTTTTTGTTAGAACTTGTTGTCATATTAGTCATGTCATAATTTCATCAGATGTCAGAATGATATCTTGTTTTTTTTTACATTTTATCAAGAAAAAATACACAAAAAATGTAAAAATTAAGTTTCAAATGTACAACAGTGGTAGTGAGTCCCCCCACTGTTGGGTTCTGCTGACCCTCCTATCAATATCTTTGTGGGGCAGTCATTAGGGATATCAGCTGTCTATATCTGAGCACTGACCATGGGACAGACAGGACCCCTCTGTACCAAAACACTGATCCTGGGTCAGTCAATAGCTGTGTGTATCTGGGCACTAACCCTGAGTCAGTCAATATCTATGAGCATCTCTGAACTGATCCTGGGTCAGTAACTGTATATCTGGGCACTGATTGAGGGTCAGTCAGTAACTGTGTATCTGGGCACTGATTGAGGGTCAGTCAGTAACTGTGTATCTGGGCACTGATTGAGGGTCAGTCAGTAACTGTGTATCTGGGCACTGATTGAGGGTCAGTCAGTAACTGTGTATCTGGGCACTGATTGAGGGTCAGTCAGTAACTGTGTATCTGGGCACTGATTGAGGGTCAGTCAGTAACTGTGTATCTGGGCACTGATTGAGGTCAGTCAGTAACTGTGTATCTGGGCACTGATTGAGGGTCAGTCAGTAACTGTGTATCTGGGCACTGATTGAGGGTCAGTCAGTAACTGTGTATCTGGGTACTGATTGAGGTTCAGTCAGTAACTGTGTATCTGGGCACTGATTGAGGGTCAGTCAGTAACTGTGTATCTGGGCACTGATTGAGGTTCAGTCAGTAACTGTGTATCTGGGCACTGATTGAGGGTCAGTCAGTAACTGTGTATCTGGGCACTGATTGAGGTTCAGTCAGTAACTGTGTATCTGGGCACTGATTGAGGGTCAGTCAGTAACTGTGTATCTGGGCACTGATTGAGGGTCAGTCAGTAACTGTGTATCTGGGCACTGATTGAGGGTCAGTCAGTAACTGTGTATCTGGGCACTGATTGAGGGTCAGTCAGTAACTGTGTATCTGGGCACTGATTGAGGGTCTGAACTGTGTATTGGGCACTGATTGAGGGTCAGTCAGTCAGTAACTGTGTATCTGGGCACTGATTGAGGGTCAGTCAGTAACTGTGTATCTGGGCACTGATTGAGGGTCAGTCAGTAACTGTGTATCTGGGCACTGATTGAGGGTCAGTCAGTCTGGGCACTGATTGAGGGTAACTGTATCTGGGCACTGATTGAGGGTCATCAGTAACTGTGTATCTGGGCACTGATTGAGGGTCAACTGTCTGGGCACTGATTGAGGGTCAGTCAGTAACTGTGTATCTGGGCACTGATTGAGGGTCAGTCAGTAACTGTGTATCTGGGCACTGATTGAGGGTCAGTCAGTAACTGTGTATCTGGGCACTGATTGAGGTCAGTCAGTAACTGTGTATCTGGGCACTGATTGAGGGTCAGTCAGTAACCGTGTATCTGGGCACTGATTGAGGGTCAGTCAGTAGCTGTTTCTGCCACTCAAGAGACTAGCTCAAGCTGCAGTTGCTTTGATTGGAACTCTTTAAGTCTTAAAATGGCTCTATTACATTAGAGGCTCACTCTGAGGAGAAGGCCTTGGAGGGAGAGAGAACTGGAGGACTACTTTTGTTGGATGCCATTTCCTGCCATTTGTAAGTCTTCAGCAGGGGGCATTTGCCTTCTCTTTTTATTGATCTTTTCCTGGAAACCAGAGGAGAGAGAGTGCGCATAAAGGATAGCTTACAAAATGCGTGTTTGTGTGTGTGTGAGTGTGTGTATGTGCATATGTCTTTTTGTTTGGGTTTTTTGTGTCTACTCTGTATGCAGGGGTCAGTTTGCTGGTATGTATCACTCTCTTTTGCTGTTTATTTTCCTTTGCGCTCATGTGTGCGCGTACAATGTATATACTGCGTAGATATTTATGTTATGGAGTGTAACGAGGTCAGATGACACCTGAGGGACGCGGTCACCCATGTGTGCGTACCTCGGCAGGGTGGCGTCAGAAACGGGGAACAGTCACAGGTGCAGGGGGCTTGACTGCGCTCGTACGGTGCTGCGGTAACACTCACAGTTACCTCTGCATTCGTCTGAAACACTTCCTTACCCTTCTCCGAGCGGAGCAGCAGGGGAAAACGCTCAGACCAGCCGCCATGGCCGCTGCATAAAGGCGTACTGCAAACAAGCAGATGAATATTTCATGGAATATTCAAAGTTTCGACATGGCGGCAACCACGGGACAGAGGTGGGGGGGGTGGATGTATAGATGAAGTCTGCAGAAAACGCCGTTCCACACCCATCGTCGCTGCAGACGATGATAATGAGAGCTGGCCTTCGATCCCGAACGTAGCGGCGTATCAGATGGAGGAGCGAGGAGCAATAAACAGCTCAGGGTCCCGCAGGTCGACACAGCGGCCTGATCTGCATGCTGCAGGGAGCCCCTTCCATCGCTGAACGGAACGACACAGTGCATTGTGGGAGAGAGAGTTCAGCAGGAGAGAGCAGCCGCCTTGAGTTTTTAATAGGAAAAAGCTGGAGGCTGTTTTAGGCAGGCTGGGACACACAGTGAGGTGAATGACGGTTGCTGTGAGTGAGGTTAGCATGAGGACTAACCAGGAGGGAGGGGATATATGAGTTTTCTTCTCTTTCCTTTTCCATATCTTCCATCCTGCTTAGACCAACACCATAAAAAAAAAATCAATAAACACACGCTACAAAAATTCAGTCCAAAATCCAATGCAACCAATTAACGGACATGAGCAATTCATTTCAAAACAGACTGTGGTCTTTTTAAAAAAAAAAAAAAAAAAAAAAAAAAAAAAAAAACCTGGGCCATTGTATTTTAGAAGAAAAATCATAAAAAGGGATATGTTTGCTTGTCTCCAATTAAATGTACCATACTCAAAGAAAAGGATGTTGAAATTTAAAGTCTATTTTGACAATTTTGAGTTGCATATACCCTTTAAAAGACCCTTAAGTTTATTTATTTGGATCTCAGCATCAGTGTTCATTGTGTTCTCATTGATAAAATCTACTCTATGAGAGTTGAATGTACTCTGTGGGAGTAAACTGTGAACATTGAACTTTTAATGTGGATGTTTTGTATGGGTTAAAATGCATGTTCTAACTTGCATGCATGAACTAATTTGCACATCTCTGAATCCGTACATATGTTTTGGGGTGGAGTACACATAATTATGTATAATATTTCATTAGTCGGAAGGTCTTTCAAAATTCTTTTGATCTTCTTCTCTCTGCAACCCGTTTAGCAGAGCTGTAGTGTGATTTGTGCACAAAGGACTGACGTTTCCCGCTCATTCTCCTTTTTCTATCCAAAAAAAAAAAAAAAAAAGAAAAACCAAAGAGCAGGCGCATAAACACACTGGAGGTGATGTAGGTGACACAGCTCACAGAATGTGTTGGATCCCTTCGTTCATGCCCTGTCTGTGAAGTAGCACTGTTCTACACGGGACACAGGGAGGGAGATGGCAGAGGTGCTTATGTGACACTGACAGCTCTTAGGCTTGTAAGCAGGGGCATCAAGAAGGAGTCATGTGACCTCTGGAGGCTTTGTGACAAGAACATAATGAAAGGTAAACACTGCTCATGTGCTTTCAGCACAAAGGCATATGTGTTTGTGTGTCTTCGCGTGTACGTGTGGGTATGTCCTAATTGGAAGAACCTGTATATAGGTTATTTCTCTGGAGTCTTGTTGTTTTTTCCACCGTGTTCTGCTGCCATTTTCTCACAATTAAATCAGGAAGTCCTCTATAAGAATGTAGGGGAAGGAAAACCAAAAAATACAAATGTTTTTCGATCCTCTAGTTAGCCGAACCCAGAAGACTGGCTTGAATTCTAAAAGGGGTCATTTTAACACGATTGATTTTATCACCTAAATTAATTTTGCTAAACTAATTTCATGAAAATGTAATCAAAGGAGCCATTGTTTTTTGTATTATTGTCTGACTGAAGCTGATGCTTCATCCATCTCAAAGCCTGTGAATAAACATCCGATGTGCCAAATGCATAAATATCTTGTATAGCCTCAGTATCTAATATCAGTATAAAATATGTGTCAGGAAAAGTGTAAGTGTGGTTATAGCCATCTCAGGAAAAAATGACAACTGTCTAACACTCGAAGGTTCTTAGAGATATATAACGCTTTCAATCATACGCATGTCATCACTGAAAGAACACCACCTGAAGGGAAGAGTAAGGCATGTAGCCATTCATTCCAAATGGCAGGAAGTCTGTTATATTACTAGCCAAGAGCCAGAATCCCTCTGGAGAACTTTTGTAAACCAAAAGAACAGTTTTATCCTCTGGTACTCCCTCTATGAGTTCACAGTTCACCATTACTCAAAGATCATACATCTGAGTAACATAAATGTAAGAGACGGAAAAAGTAATGTAAACACCAAACAAAAAATGTATATTTAATATTAATATTATTTAATAATGAGGAGGGTCATCCCTCTGGAGAACTTTTCTAAACCAAAAGAACAGTTATATTCTCTGAT